>WAAF01016378.1:344933-380990 GCA_013400475.1 Tricholaema leucomelas
ACCATCCAGCCAATTCCTTATCCAGTGAGTGCTCCACCCATCCAGTTTGTGCTTTTCCAGTTTGGTGACCAGGATGTCATGTGGGACAGAGTCGAATGCCTTACTCAGGTCTAGGTAGACGACATCAGTTGCCCTTCCCCTGTCCATTGCAGCTGTGACTACATCATAAAAAGCCACCAAATTTGTCAGGCATGATTTGCCCTTAGTGAAGCTATGCTGGTTACCACCAGTCACCTCTGCCTGGTTTTCCATTTGCTTTTGCAGAGCCTTCAGGAGGATCTGCTCCATGATCTTTCCAGGCATTTTTTGAAAGAAAAACTTTAACAATAAATACAAAATATTTAAGGTAGGGGAGTTACAAAGAGGTACAGGAAAGGGAAACAAGATACAAAATTATATATATAACCAGATTGATGGCAATGGATGGAGGTAGATTGAGGAAGTGGTGGTCCCACCATGTGGTAGGATGGCCACCTGGCAAAACAGGAGCAGCAGGAACAAGGGTGATGCTATCAGGCAGACAGGGAGGGCAAAGAAAGAGAAACAGGAAGTTCCTCTGTTTTGATAGGGGGTCTAGACAAGAAGTGGGAGTGGGCTAACCACTACCCTTGGGGTCAGGTTCAGACCACCCCCAGGAGGGTTAACCCTTTACACTCATCTAGCGCAACCCCCTTGCAGTCAGCAGGGGCAACCTCAACTAGATAAAGTTGCTCAGAGCCTTGTCTAGTCTGACCTCAAATTCCAAGGATGCAATCTTAGCTACCTCCCTGGGTAACGTGTTACAGTGTTGTACCACCCTCATGGTGAAGAACTTGATCCTTGCATCCAATCTAAATCTCTTCCCATTTCAAAACGTTGCATGTGTCCCATTGCACTCCTTGTACTACAGTCCCTCTGCAGCCTTCTTGTAGGCCCCTTCAGGTACTGGCAGGCCACTATTAGGTCTTCCTGGAGCTTTCTCTTTTCCAGGCTTCTTCAGCCTGTTCTCATAGCAGAGTTGTTCAGCCCTTTGGTGGTCTTTATGGTCCTCATCTGGTCTGACTCTGTAAGGTCCATGTCCTTGTGTCGAGGGCTCTAGAGCTGGATGCAGTACTCCAGTATAGTCCTGTATAGTTATGTTGATTTACTAATAATAGAGCAAGTGATCCATTATTCCAGTATCTTTGAATCATAGCATCATGGAATTGCTTCAGATGGAAAAGACCTTTAGCTGGCTGATAATTGGGTGAAGCGTGTTTAAACATGGCAAGATGTTGCTTGTCAGTGCTTGGTAAATGCTGTATTTTACCACTTTGATTTATCCATATCTGCACCTACCTTTCAAATCAAACAAAAATTCAAGTAAATAGGTGAGTTGTATGAAAGGGGAATGACCTTTTTTACACACACAGAGGAGTAAACTGCACTGCTGACTGCTCACTATTGGATTGTAATGCTGGTAGTGATGAAAATGGCATTGCAGATTTTTTTGTTACAGCTAATTAGAGTTAAAAATTTCCTTTTAAACAAGTTTTTACTTAATTACTTTTGAGCTGTTGGGGAAGGGGCAAATGACTTTCACATACAACCTGGAAATCACAACTGGATAACATAAAAGGGATGTACAACTTCTGAGTTTTCATTTGAAGACTTGAGGGGGATATATACAGCATCCAGATTGGGTGACATATGGTGGTAGACACTGGACAGTGAGTTTTGTAAGTTTGAGGTAAGGTTACTTCTTCTAGCTTCATTAAGTCAAGGGATTGGGAGAAATAGTCAAAGTGGTGGAAAAAATGGTTAATAAATTAGTTTTGAACTTAATGACTTTTTCTCTGAGCTGGTCTTGCTGGATACAGTGCTTGTACTAATGAATTTGGTTTCTAAAGTAGTATCAATTTACTTCAGAATCAGAAAAAGCTCTCCAAATGCTATTAACTCTCTGAAGGAAAAGCATTTCCATAGTTTCTCCATCACCACAGAGACTAAAGAGAAATTACTTTAGCACATTTATAAATGTCCCTAGAGCATTTAATTGGTATAATATTCCTTTGGTTCAGAAACTCTCAGTTCTTCATTGGTGCTATCTTGAGCCTGTAACATAATAACCTCAGAAGGTCTTCCAGCTGTAACCTGTTGACCACGTTGGGCAACTTTTTTCTGGTTGAGACCTGCTTTAGTCTTTAACTGAGACATTTTGCTGCACAATTACTTCCTGATTAGATGAAACACTTGGCTTACCACTGCCTAATGCTTTTATTAAAGTGCTGATCCTTCAGGCATGTTTGACTGTTCCAGGACTTGCAGTCTTAGGACCAATGTCCCAGTAAGCTAACGGAGATGTCCTGCTGAGATAGATGAGATCTCAGTACAGCATAGCAGTAATGGTAGGCAGCCAACCAAAACTACACAGACACAAGTGTCAGGTGTCTGCTACCTTCAGTACCAGAAATGCTGATTGCTGCTTTATCCTCAGCATTGGTGTAAGATTGCTGATGCTTAACGTTTCTGGTAGGTGTTCTGTAGTATAAAGCACATGCTGTGTTGCTTCTCAAGTGTGGGTGGTGGCCCTGGATCTTCAGAAACAGGGCTTTGGATGACAGATGGGGTTGAGCAGCTTCTTAGTAGTCTCCTCCGACTGACTTTGCCACAAGAGAAGCTGCCACACAGACTTACTGAAACATGTTTCACATGGGAAGAAGCTGAGACAGCTGAATGTCTCCTCAGAGATATTCAGCAAACCATCTGGACTGTTCAACCTGGAGAACAGAAAGCTTGGGTGGGTGAGGGGTTGCATGTTATCAGTGTGTGTAAATATCCAGTGGGAGAGAATGAAGATGAGCTAGGCAGACTTACTTCAGTAGTGTTCAGTGACAGGACAAGGGGCAATGAATGCGGATTAAAGCATGTGAAATTGCATCTGAATGTAGGAGAAAGCAGTAAGGGTGGGCAAACATCACAAGAAGGTTGACCGCAGAGACTGTTGAGTTTCTGTCTGTGGAGGTGTTAAAAACCCAACTGAGAACAGTCCTGGATAGTCTGCTCTAGCTGACACTGCTTGAGCAAGGAGGTTGGACTGGGTGACTTGGAGAGATCTCTTCCAATCTAAATGATTCTCTGCTTTTTTGTGTCTGAGGGAGACCTACAAAAAAGCTGAGGAGGGACTTGTTAGGATATTAGAGAGTGACAGGACTGGGGGGAATGGAGCAAAGCTGGAGATAGGTAGGTTCAGACTGGATGTGAGGAGGAAGTTGTTCAGCATGAGAGTGGTGTGAGCTTGGAATGGGTTGCCCAGGGAGGTGGTTGAGGCCCCATGCCTGGAGGTGTTTAAGGCCAGGGTGGATGAGGTTCTGGGCAGCCTGCTCTAGGGTAAGGTGTTCCTGCCCATGTCAATGGGGTTGGAAGTAGATGATCCTTGTGGTCCCTTCCAACCCTGACTGATTCTATGTTTATGTGATGAATTTTCTCACAAAGCTGACTTGCAGCCCTGGGTGTTCTGGCAGGTAGAAAGGGCTGGTGTTGCTCTTATGAAAAGTGCTGTAGAAGAGTGGGCTGTGAGTCTGTTGGAAAAGCAGAGGCTAAGGGGGAAAAAAAAAATCTAAGGCCTTCTTCAAACAGGGAGAATGGCAACAGAAATTTAAGTAGGAAAGGATTTCAAACCAGGAGGAAGGTTTGAAAGGATGGAAAAGGGGAGCATAAAGAGCAGAGAGGTGGTTGTTGGTGCCTACAGCATGTTGTCTTTTATGTAATGTGAGAAGCACTTTACAGTGTGGATGGCAGTTGTGACAGTCCCTACTCTGCCTCCTGGCATGTATTGTCTGTGCTGAAGAAATCCTAGGGGTTTGGCCCACACATTGGTTTGGGCCATGATGGCTGCCTTGGATTTGGTACATCTGATTTATATCTACAGTAGCTTCCAGTTCAGTTTCTTCTGAGAAGTGGCAAAACTCCTTTGCAAATACAACCAGCATGGATTAACTGAATGATTGTTAGAGAAATTTATTTTCAAACCATGCTGCAAGTTCAGCTTTAGAAATAAAAATGCTAATGTAGACTTAGTAATTAAGTGGCAAGAGATCAGCCTGTTTGAAGAATAGGACTCTCACAGAAACCATGCAGGTGTTTGTTTTTTTTAAGAGTAAACTTCTTTTCTTTGTAGAATCAAATTAGTGTTTTGCCTGATTGTCTCTTTCCACACAAACAAACCTGCAGTTGAGGCCCCATCCTTGGAGACATTCAAGAGAGAACTCACTGTGCCCCTGCGGAGCCTGATCTAGTTGGAAATGTCCCTGCTCACAACAGGGGGTGTTGGACAAGATGACCTTTGAGGGTCTCTTTCATCCCAGTGCAATCTGTGAGTTCTGTGGTGATTACAGGAGGGCCAGAGGCATGGAAGGACAGGAGCTTGTGTTAGTATGCTGACCATGTTGAGAACGTCAGTCTCCCCGAAGAGGTGACAGTAACCTGGGATTGCTGCAGCTGAGATGGGGGTGGAGTAGCAGCAGCTTGTGGTTCTGGAGAGAGTCATGTAGGCAGCAGTTCTGTCTTTAGCTTGAAGGGTGAAGTTTCATAACCTGCTTGAGCTGATCTCAACATAGAACTGCTGCCAAAAGAGATTTTGTTGTAATGTGAAATTGTCCAAGCTTTAGTGTCTGGAGCCAGCCTCATAGGCAGTGAACTTGCACATAGATCACTCTGTTGAGTTGCTCTCATGGATTGATGTTACTGGATGGTGTTTTGTTTTTTTTCCATGTAAGCTTTATTGTTGTCTTTTCTCTCTTGTACTAGCTTTAGTGGATTAGACCCTTCTATGAGTTGTTTTCATATCAAAGAATGATTAAAAACCCCCTGATCTTCTGTATCTGTTTTAACATTGCAGGGAGTTAGAGCTGTTAGTAACGACGTTGTTACTGTAATTTAAGTAGTAATGCTTTAACCAAGAATGAAGAGAGGGCAAAAGAGAGGAGTGATGGCTCCTGGTAACATTCAAACCCTACCTTCTACTGTGATGGTTTGGGTGTCCCCCACCCCCCACACTTTTAGAAATTACCCAGACTAGACTCAGTCAGCTCTGGAAATTTGAATGAAGCTTATATTTACAGCTGGTACAATTTACAAGTAGATGGTTACAGTATATACAGATATATACAGAAATATACAAGGTAAAAGGTAATACAGACACAACTCCCCTCCCAGAAACCTGAGTCCCCAGGAGGGGCTCTCAACCACCCCTCACCTTCCCCCTACCCCTCTCAACCTTACCCCAGTCCTAAGGAAGAATGGAGTTCGGCCAGGAGGGTTAAAAAGCAAGGTGAAGCAGCCAAGCAAAAGGAGGGTGAGGTTAGAAAGCAAGATGGAGTCCAGCCAGCAGCCTCAGCTTCTCCCCAGCAGGCAAAGCTCCCCAGCAAAGAGAAGAAGCAAGTGAAGTAATCTTTGTTTTGCCTTTCTTCTTTACACATCCCAGCAAGACTGTGAGGGAAGTAGACCTCAGCATTGTTTTCATTTTACAGCCTATCATCTAGTTCTTCTCACCAAAACATGCTAGCTAGGCTCAAACTAGCACATCTACATATCTGATTGATACTTTGCCTGATTTATTTCAAGTAGTAAGTCCCAATTCTGTCATTTTAATGTATCTTTATTTATAAATGTACTTGCTTCAGTGGGTGATAGGTGGTCCCCACGCCCAATGATGTGAGATGGTGGCATTTATGCTGCTGTTGGGCTAGTTTCCTGCGGATCAGGCTGGCCATGTTCATACTGAGTGGTACTTTGGGCCTTGTGTGGTACTGGTGTGTCTCTGAGCCTCATTGAGTACCTTGTGTGTGATGGATGTCTGAACTAGAGACAAATGTGTTGTGCAAGGCTGGAGTTACGAAACCAAGGGTTGTGTTGCATGGCCTGAGGTACAATGTGAGGAGACATAGGAGTGTGTGAAGGGGTGTACTCTACTGGAGTACTCTGGTAGGACCAGCTTGGTGCAGTCTTACAGCACAGCTCTTGGGAAGTGTTCCCTGGAGCTCTGTTTTAAAAGGAAGATTGGGTCACTCCGAGGAATGTGGGAGCAGAGCAATGTGTACAAAGTGTATGACCAGAAAACAAGATCAAGGGGTGAGCTAAGCTACCTGAAATTGCAGACCTCCTCTTAACCTCAGCTTGACTTACATGGAAGTTTTCCTGAAGTATTGACTTGTAGGCTCATTAAAAACTACTTTTTAACTCAATATAGCATATTGCAATCACTTTCCTTCCCTTCGTTGCTGTGCCTCACTTCATTTTAGCCTTTGCAGAGAACTGTGTACTATGTTTCTGCTGCTACAGGCAAGGTTGCAGTCTTAAGATTAATAAAATATTAAAAAATAATTTAGGTTTAGGTATTTTAACCCTTCCTTTATAATTTTTGCTTTTCAGGTACATGCAAAGTTTCCTTGAGCTTTTAGAATATGAAAATAGAAGTCCTGAGGATCCTCACGTTCTGGATGAGTGAGTAATTTGTGTTCTTGTGCTGGTTCCTTGGAAAATAATCTGTTTCATAAAAAAAAGTGTTGTTGGGGTTTGCTTTTGTTTGTTTTGTTGGGTTTGGTTATTTTTTTTACTACAGGGTAACAGTGGTCTTATTCATAAGGTAGAACTTGTGCAATAAAGGCCCAAATTGTAATCTGGAGCAGAATATAGGACTCTTAAGTGCTTTTGAACAATGTATATTTTGCATTTATACAGTCTGATAGTTTGAGAAATGGCCTGAAATGCTTCCTGAGAGGCTATATTGATAAGACAGCATGAGTGTGAGAGCATATTCCCATCTCAAACACATAGAGCTCAGCACTCTCTTGTCTGTACTGCATATTAACATGGATATTTTGATTTTATTTTCAGTTTGAGAATATTAAATATTTCAGTCACTTTTATCAGAAAGCTCTTTTGATGGACTTGAATTATTGCTGCTGTGTAGCCCTAACCTACTTCTGGTAGGTATGGTCAAAGGAGAAATACTGGAAACTCTAGTAGTTAATGAACTACTTTTCAGTGGAATAAAGCACACATCCAAGTTCATTTGTGTTTATATAACACTTTTATTTTGTAGCTACCTGCATCATTTAGCACAGAATTTGAGCCAATATCTGGGACTTGGTGGATAGTATCATTATGTGTGCATGAACAGAAAGAGTGTTTCAACCATATGGGTTTTCTTAGAAAGGGAAATTCAGTCTCTGAGGTATTCCTGGGCCTGTGAACCAGAGCCTATCTTGTCCTAGTGGTATCTGTGGAGTATCTCTTTGAGTACCTGGCATATAGTAATGTAGAGGTTCCTGACTTGGTTTATCTCAGCTGTCTTGTTTCTGCACTCAGCATGCTGTAGAAATGTGCATGTTACCTTCTTCATGTTACAGGAAACTCAACCTTGCATCCCTTGGTCATTGAAATGTCCATCTTGGTTAGTGCCCTGTGTGCTATCAGATGACTTGCACATTTTGCCGTGGCCCCTAAATTTCATCTCTTCTTTCTTTATCTTAATTACTATCACAAATTGTGTGACTTCGCAGGATTGAAAGGACTTCTGCCCCACTATTAATCCAGCATCTTTTGTTTGAAGCTAAATGTGAAAGCATGAAAACTTGTGGAGATATTTGGGGAGTCTCCCTCTCTGGAGACTTTCAAAACCTGCCTGGATGTGTTCCTGTGTGTACTACCCTAGGTGAATCCTGCCTTGACAGGGAGGTCCGACTCAATGATCTCTGGAGGTCCCTTCCAGCCTCTAAGATTCTGTGATACTTGGAATCTGAATGAGTGCCTCAGTGGTCTTTTTGTCATCTGAGGTGGGCTTTTGTTTCTTTTATTGCTAATCAAGGTTATTCATACAGGAGAGAAGGGTAATTAACATTATCTTATGAGAGGTTTGATATCCACAGATCTGTTCTGTCACTGTTGGCAGTACTTCCTCAATGCTTGCTCAAATGATTGAATGACCTGATCAGTTGAACATAAAATGTCCCCTGACTATTGGTGTTGTGTCTTTGCTTCTCTGGAGAGCCTGCTCTGCAATTCTCTTACTTAGTGCTCTTCTTAAGGAAATATTTTTATCAGTTTCAGAGGATTTTAGATGTTGTCCAAGTACAATAAAGCCATGAAGGGAACTGGAAACTTGATTTAGAGGAAAAATAATTCGTTAAGGTCTCCAAACTGTTAGACCATGTGGCCTACAAAGACAACAGTGTCAACACAGTAGGGAGGGTGAGGGGTGAGTACGAAGACTAAAGCTGATGTTTTTTTGAGTGGCCCAACTTAGCTCTTAGTGTGTCAATTTGAGGACATATATGCTTATGATAGTTAATGTTTTCATGGCAGTTGGACGATATCCTCTAGAGAGATTTAGACTCAGTATTTCTGTAGTGAAGAATCACAGAATCATGCAGCCTTAGTGTTTGGAAGGAACTGACAGAGATCATCAAGTCCAACCTTCCTGCCAAAGCAGGATCCCCTAAAGTAGTTAGCACAGGAATGCATTCAGGTAGGTTTTGAGAGTCTCCAGAGAAGGAGACTCTACAACCTCTCTGGGCAGTCTCTGCCAGTACTCTGTCACCCTCACTGTAAATAAGTTTCTCAAGTTGAGCTGAAACCTTCTGTGTTGCAGCTTGTAGCTGTTGCTCCTTGTCTTATTGCTGTGTACCACTGAAAAGAGCTTGCTTGGTCCCCTCCACTTGACACCCACCCCTCAGACATTGATAGACATTGCTCAGATCTCTTCTCAGTCTTCTCCAGACTAAACAGCCCCAGGGCTCTCAGTCTCCATAGGGGAGATGCTCAAGTCTCCCAGTCATCTTTGTGGCTCTCTGCTATACTCTCTTCATCAGGTCTCTGTCTCTCTAGAACTAGGGAACCCAAAAAGTTCAGAGGTGCTTTGGTTTCTTTATTGCGTTGTTAGCTAACAGACCTTATTGAGACTTACTGCAGTGCTGCCACATTACTGTCACTGGCAGTAGTATGGGCATATGCCACAAAGTCAGGTTGCATTTGCATTTTGGATAACACAATCATCTTTGCTCAAGCTGTGGAGCAGTCTTATGGAACCCTTTCCATGGTTGTGTTAAACAGTGTGATTATAGGGGTATTAAGATAAGTCCACCCTTGGCTGAGGGTATAGGCTGAAATGATGGAAATTCCCTGTGCTGTCAACATGCCTTTGCATAAACACAGGATCACAGAATGGTTTGGATTGGAAGGGACCTCTAAAGGTCCAGTTCCTGTGCAGTAAGCAAGGACATCCTCTACTAGGTCAGGTTACTCAATGCCTTGTCCAGCCTGACCTTGAAGATCTCTAGTCCTGAGGCCTATACTGCCTCCCTGGGCAACCTGTTCCAGTGTTCCACCACCTTCATGCTAAAGAACTTGTTCCTTCCAGTCTAAATCTGCTCTTCTGATTTCAAGCTATTGCCTCTCGTGCTATTGCTACAGGCCTTTGTAAACAAGTCCCTCTGCAGTCATCTTGTAGGCCTCCTTGAGTTACTGGCAGGCTGCTATTAGGCCTCCAAAGAGCCATCTCTCCAGGATGAACAACCCCAGCTTTCTAGACGTGTCCCCACAGGTGAGGTGTTCCAACCCCTGATCATCTTTGTGTCCCTCCTCTGCACCCACTCCATCAGCTCTGTCTTTCCTGTGCTGAGGACTCCAAAGCTGGACGCAGTACTCCAGGTGAAGTCTCACCAAAGCAGCAGAGACAGAAGTTGTTTCCAAAATTGAAAAGTCTGTAAGCTGTGCTGTTCACCCCCTGATACCTCTGAGGTTCTTTGCTGGTTTTGCTCTTTTCGGCACTGTGCTGGGAGGGTGTGTGTGGGAGTGTCCTTGAACTGAGAGCGGATGAAGCAGTAAAGCTGCCAGTTTGTCTAGAAATAATACACACACAAGAAACTCAGCACAAGAAGTAAGCTTCCTTTCTGCAGCATCAAGATAAAAGTACAATTCTGTTAGCAATTGAAAC
This sequence comes from Tricholaema leucomelas, assembly GCA_013400475.1. Taxonomy (NCBI): domain Eukaryota; kingdom Metazoa; phylum Chordata; class Aves; order Piciformes; family Lybiidae; genus Tricholaema lacrymosa; species Tricholaema leucomelas. The sequence goes on from WAAF01016378.1 coordinate 354,889, forward strand.
TAAGTAAATACTGGAGTCTATTTAAGAAGGTTCCCTTTGGTTGCTCTCAAGTACTGTGAATTGCTAGTTCAGTTTGACACTTCAAAAGTAGCTTTGCTTTCTAGTAGAGAACTCTTTGAGAATGCAAACTTGGACCTCTTTCTGGTGACTCTCAGCTACCAGCTAGCACTTATTTAAAAGAGCAACCAATCATAAAAAGAAAACCCAACCCCCTTATTGCATACCTGTTGCCTTTAAATGGGTTCTACTTATTTCAGTCTACTCATCACTTTCGACAAAGGAAATGTTTGCTTTGTCTCTGTTAACCTTCTTAGGACTTCTTTCCTTGCATTGTGACAGATTGGAACAGGATAATCTGTGCAGTAATTAGGGAGTTAAATAATAACTTATGTTCTGACACTTATTAATTGTCTTTGCAGAAGTCTGTAGACTTGGTTTATTTAACAGCAATGGCAGTGCCTTAAATATTCTATTGTTAATACAGAAGCTCACTTAACTAAACTTCTGATTAATAATTTTTATCTGTCAAACTAACTGCATTATTTATTCATTGTGGATTTCAAAATAATGCAGTGAATTTTGTCAAAACACTCATTGCTAAATAAAACTTCCAGAGCTATTCTGGAGCAATCTCCTTCTCTGGTCTAATCTCAGGAGCATTTTGCAAATTCCATGATGTGATCTCTCACAGTTTGAGTACAGTAAACCCTTGTATTTTCTGGGGGTAAGGGGAGTGGCAGGAGATAAGTGGTAAGATTAAGAGAATGTGTTTTGATTTCTGGCCTGCTGCTTTGAAAGGTAGCTGTGTTCTTAATGTGTTTGGTCACACAGAACGACAGAATATTATGGGTTGATCCAACCCCTCTGTGGGAGTACCCAGAGCAGGTCACACAGGAACACATCCAGGCAGGTTTGGAATGTCTCTAGAGGAAACTCCACAACCTCTCTGGGCAGTCTGTTCCAAGGCCCTGGCACGCTCACAGTGAAAAGCTTTTTCCTTATATTCACAGAGAACCTCCTTTGCTCCAGCTTGCAGCCATTGCCCCTTGTCTTATCACTGGGCATCCCTGAGCAGAGCCTGGCTGTGTCCACCTGACACTGCCCTGCACATCTTTATCAACGTGAATGAGGTCACTCCTCTGCTCCAAGCCCCAGCTCCCTCAGCCTGTTCTCAGCAGGGAGATGTTGCACTGCCTTCAGCATCTTTGTGGCTCTGCATGACTTTTTTCAGTAAGTTCCCTGAGGTCCTTCTTGAACTGGACACAATATTCCAGATGTGACCCCACCAGGACAGAGTAGAGAGGGAGGAGAACATTTCTGGACCTACTAAGCACAGCTCCTTTGATCCACCCCAGGATGCCATTGGCCTTCTTGGCTCTAAGGGTACATTACTGGCTCAGAGTCATCCTTCTGTCCACCGGGATCCTCTTGTCCCTTTCCCTACACTGCTTTCCAACAGGTCAGTCTCAAACTTATACTGGTTCCTGGGATTGTTCTTTCCCAGATTCAAGACTCTGCCCAAACCTCCAGCCTGTCTAGGTGTCACTGAATAGCAGCACTTTGAAAAGCATCTGCTTGATGGAAGCATTAGAGTGAAGACACTTTGAAGGAGGAGTGGGAAGTTTGAAGAAATCTTTATTGTCTCTATTTGCATGTAAGGTTTACTGTGATTTGTTGGTCTGCCACAGATCAACCTCCTAACCTTTTGTTTGACCTCTGGCATGGTCTGTGTGTTTTTAGCACTTGGGTAGTGAGATGTTGTGGAGCAGCTTGCCCTCCTGGAGCATTTAGGCCTCCAACTGTGGATAGTGGAGGTATTTGAAAACAAATAGCAAAGCTGACAGCAGATGGCAGTTAGAAGGGAGTGTTGGCAGCTGTCTTTTAGATTAGATTGTAAGTGTGGCTTTCTAGCTCTGTTTTTAGCCGGTATCTGGTTGCTCTGAAAGACAGAAGCAGTGTGGGTACAGATGGGCTCTAGTCTTGTCTCCAAAACTAGTGTCAGATCTCAGTGGATGCAGATCACAAGCATTTTAAGCTGTCCAGTCAGCCAGGTCAGTAAGAGAAGAGTCATTTTGTAGTGTGATAGCATTTAGACCGGGGAGTTAAAACTTCCCCTATTCTATGCAACAAAACGGTGTTGAAAGATTACTGAGCTGTTTGTTAACGCACAGGCAAAACCTGGTAGACTGAGAAGGGTGAAAAAGCTGTTAGAAATGAATCCTAGACTCCTTTGGAGCAGGCAGTGTAGAGTGGGAGAAATAATTTTAAGTGTACCCCTTGTTAAGAATGGTGTGGGGTACTATCAAATGATTGTCTTGGATGAGTGGGTATGAAAATGAAGGAAGCATCTTTCCTTTTCTTCTGTCTGGTATTCTGGCATGTATGAAGAGAATTATGACCAGCAGGACAAGGGAGGTAATTTGCTCTTGTGAGACCCCACCTGGAGTACTGAGTCCAGTTCTAGTGTCACCAGTGTAAGAGGGACATTGAACTGCTGGAGCAGGTCCTGCAGAGGGCCATGAAGATGATCAGAGAATCTCTTCTATAGGGACAGGCTGAGAGAGTTGGGGCTGTTCAGCCTGGAGAAAAGAAGACTCCAGGGAGACCTAAGAGCAGCCTTCCAGTATTTGAAGGAGGCTACAAGAAAGCCAGGAAGCGACTTTATAGAAAGGCTTGTAATGATAGGATGAAAGGGAATAGATTGAAGCTTGAGCAGGGGAGATTTAGGCTGGAGATTAGGAAGAAGTTATTTCCAGTAGGGGTGGCGAGACACTGGAACAGGTTGCCCAGGGAAGCTGTGAATGTCCCTTCCTTGAAGGTGTTCAAGGCTAGGTTAGATGAGGCTTTGAACAACCTGTTCTAGTGAGAGGTGTCCCTGCCAATATGGGGAGGTTGGAACTAGATGATCTTTGAGGTCCCTTCCAGCCTAAACCATTCTACGAATCTGTGACCCCACCTTAAATATGGATTGAAGTGGATTTTAATGTGCTTTTAAGATGAATGAGAGGGCTTTTTAGTACTTTTGGGGGTCTTAGTGTTCTTTCCTCTGCTCACTGGGGGGTGGTGTTGGACTAGATGATCTGTAAAGGTCCCTTCCAACCTGAAGGATTCTGTGATTCCTTCTGCAGCAGTCCAAGAGGATTATAGATTTACCTGTGTTCTGTCACAGCTGTCTGTAAAAATTGACTCCTTTATATAAAAATTACATTCTACTTTTCGTAAACCATTTTTCAGTGTTAATTACAAATCCTTTGAGAATGTTTTGCTGTTAAAAGAAAATAGATTTAGAAAGCTATTAATCACGAGTATGTGGAGGGAAAAAAATGATGAGCACTTCGAAGGTCGTAGATGCTAAGCTGCATCATCAGGAGAAACAAAACCTCTCCAAACTGTTTCAAAAGTGCTTGTTAAAAGCAGCACGAATGTACCAATGTGGTTTAGTAGTGAACTTGGTAAGGTAATCTTAATGGTTTGACCTCTTCCAACCTGAACAATTCCATGATTTTTATCATTCTATACCTTAAAACTCGCTGAGCTACCACAAAGAGCCCTTCAGAGCACTGCTATATGTGCTCTGCCATCCAGTGGTGTAAAAGAAAACTGAGCAGCAGTCACACTGATCGTTTCCTGTGCTGATCAAATTGACCAGAAGAGAGGTAAAGGAAATCCATTAAAAAAGCTATACTGCATGGGGTGAGTTGTTGGGAAGAAAGTGTGAAGTGCAAATCATGAAGGGCAGTCAGGTTGTGTTTTCCTGAGTTTCCTTTCTGACTTCCCAGGTGCTGGTGGTTGCAGAATAGAAGCTAGAAGAATAGAATCATTTAGATTAGAAAAGACCTTCAAGCCCAACCATTAACTCTACTCGACCAAGTCCACCATGAAGCCATATCCCCGGGTATTATCCTTTAGGATTTAAAATGGTTTACTCCTTGGAAGCTCCCAAAGCACTTTCTGAATGGCAGCTGAGTTTCTCAGCAGCTCCACTGCTGCTGGGCAGAGCTCTCTGCCCTCAGGGCCTATGTTGTTGTGGCCAAGCTCCATTGAATTTTAGCACCAAACTGGAAAGAGAGAGCAAGATGATCTCCTTGGGTCCCTTCCAACCCCTAACATCCTATGCAAGAGGAGGGATGTCAGGAAGAAGTTCTTCACTGTAAGAGTATTGAGACACTGGAACAGGTTGCCCAGGTGGAAACCTCATCCCTGGAGGTTTTTAAGGCCAGGCTGGATGAGACTCTGGGCAAGCTGTTCTAGTGTGAGGTGTCTTTGCCCATGGGACTGGATGATCCTTGAGGTGTCCCTGCCATGGAACTGAATGATCCTTGAGGTCCCTTCTGGCCTTGACAGTTCTGTGATTCTATCTCTCCAAGGAGAACTGCCCAGGGGATAGTTGCCATGGTGCATACTGCAGCAGTAACAGGGAGAAAAAAGATGATTTTAATGGCAAAGAGACATTGAGATGAATGAATGTTGGGGTTCTTTTTGGGAGGGGGAAATAACTTAATCTGAGACCCTAAATATTTCATAGATCTTGTGAGTGAGAGGTTGACCAAATATTTCTCTTGTAATAGCTTCATTTAGGTACTGCTATGTTTTAATCTTCTCCCTCTGATACTGGACTGGTGGGGAAAGTAAACAGATCAAGTGATTATGCTGTGGGGATTTCAAAACAGAAGTGACAAACTGAATTGAATTATCCTTGTAACAATCTGTTTCTCATTTTGTTTCCTCTAGCTTTTTAGATGTTTTAATTAAAGTCAGGAACAGACACAATGATGTGGTTCCAACCATGGCTCAAGGGGTGATTGAATACAAGGAAAAATATGGCTTTGATCCATTTGTTAGCAGTAACATCCAGTATTTTCTAGACAGATTCTACACCAACCGCATCTCCTTCCGTATGCTTATTAACCAGCACAGTAAGTAATTGCTTTTTTAATGTTTGAGAACTTATTGCTTAGAAACCTAAAGCAAACTCTGGGGGAGTTGCTTGATTATGTTTGGGTTTTTTAATTGGTGTTGTTGGTTTGGGTTTTGGTACTGTTTGGTTTGGGTTTGTTTTTTTTTTTCTTTGGTGGTCTTTTTTTTCTTTGGGGTTTTTTTTTTTGTCATTGTTGGGGTTTTCGTGTTTGTTTTCATAGTCATGACTAAATCTTACATTCTGGCCTAATTATGGTAAAAGATACTCTGCCAACTGGTTAATTAGGTATTTTGCAGTTTCCCAGAAAGAAATCCAAACCAGCAGTATGTTTTCTTTTAGAATTGTCTGGCTTTGTCAGCTTGGCTGCCACTTCTTTAGTCTTGTTGGCAGAGGCAGCTTGCACAGTGATACGTGAAGTATTTTTAGGTAGTAGTAAAATAGCTGTGTATTTCTGCTCACAAATCTCTCAGTATAGCTTCGTAGAGCTGACATTCCATAATCAGGTGCAAAGATACCACAGATTTTGACTAGATTATGCACTGTGAGTTGGGAAGCTGTAGCCAGGTGGGGTTGGTCTCTTCTGCCAGACAACCAGCAACAGAACAAGGGGACACAGTCTCAAGTTGTGCTGGGGGAGGTCTAGGCTGGAAGTTAGGAGGAAGTTGTTGGCAGAGAGAGTGATTGGCATTGGAATGGGCTGCCCAGGGAGGTGGTGGAGTCGCTGTGCCTGGAGGTGTTCAAGCAAAGACTGGATGAGGCACTTAGTGCCATGGTCTAATTGATTGGATAGGCTGGGTGCTAGGTTGGACTGGATGATCTTGGAGGTCACTTCCAACCTGATTGAGTCTGCGACTCGGTAACATATTTGGACTTTCTGGCCTTCTAATGAAGTTAGAAATAACTTTAGTTTTGCATTCTATCACTTGTTCTCCCTTTATTTCCTATTCACCATTGAAGGTTAGAATTAATAATTTTTCATCATTAGGTTCTGTTTTGTTTGTTACATTCATGTTACAGCAAGAAAGGAGTTACTTGCACAGTTTCTGTTCACCAGTGTGTGGGCAACTATGCAGAAAATGGTCTGTATAAAGTTAAGGACTATCTTGTGATCTCTTTTAGTGTGTCTTGCATCTTTTAGTTCTAGAGCTTCATTCTCTGCCAAGTACTCTGCTTTTATGAGCTCTTAGAAATAGTAGTACACTATATCTTCATTATCTGGTACACTTGATAATGCAGACACTACATTACTGTAGTGCAAGGTATTTTACTACCAGTTGTGTGTCTTTCCACTAACCTTTTATCTTACTAACAAATCTCTTGTTCTGTATGTACAAATAACTTTAATGTGGCAATGAATGTGCTGCTTGTCCTTCACTTGTGCCTGGGCAGACAAATGTCAGATATAAAACCAAGTGAAGGTAAAAGGTTCTAACAGAGGTCTTTCAGTAAGTAAAAATGTTCACAGAATGTCAGGGGTGGGAAGGGACCTCAAAAGCTCATCCAGTCCAACTTCCCTACAGAGCAGGAGCACCTAGAGCAGGTCACACATGAGCACATCCAGATGAGTTTGGAATATCTCCAGAGAGGGAGACACCACAACCCTCCCTGGGCAGCCTGTTCCAGTGTTCTGTCACCCTCATAGTGAAGACATTCCTCCTCACTTTTACATGAAATTTCCTATGCAATTTTCCTTGTAGAATTCTTGGGCCAAATGATAGCATAACTTGTATTAGTTCTAAAGTATTAAACTTACTTCATTGAACTGAAATGATTTTTTCCTATAGGCACACATTAGTTTAGTTGCAGCTTAAAAGCAGTTGTAGACATTTAAAGTTTAGATAACCTTGTACAATTTGGCTGTGCTGAGCAAAGTTACTGGTCTGGCCATGACAGCAAATACTGATCTTGAAGCCAGAGGAAAAAAAAGAGTGGAGAAAAGGGTGTGGTTTTTTTTTTTCCCTGTAGTATGAAACAGAAATGCAAACAGCACAGTTCTGTACTGTGCCAGTGTGCCTACCTGTTAGCTCACTGTGATTGAATAGGAAAAGCTTTCAAGTCTTACCTTCTGCTCACCTCATACTATCTTCTGTTTGATAGCAGAGCTGACTAGCTTGCTAAAATAGCAGAAAATAACCTCTGCAAAAAAATCTGTTAAACCTTTCTACTTAATCCACTGGCAGTTTAGCTGGTGAGTGCCAGGCCCTTGTATGAAGGAGAGAGTGGAAGGAATGACTGCTGAGAGTCAGGGAGAAAGATGAGTGGGAGAGACCTTTGTGCCAGGTGTGAAATTGCAGCTTAGGTTTTAACTAGTCATAGCTTTAAGAAATGAAAAAGGGGAAGGTGGGGAAGGGAGGGAAGTTATCTTCTGCTCATTGTTTAAAGTATCTTTTTTTAAACAGTAAGTTTCAGGTACCCTCAGGTTTAAACTTTCTAGGCTGCTCTGAGTGTAACAGGTGATTTACTGCCATCTCTTATTTTTCCTTTCAGCACTTCTTTTTGGTGGAGACATTAATCCTGCTCATCCCAAACATATTGGAAGTATTGATCCTAATTGTAACGTGGCAGAGGTGGTTAAAGGTAAGGTGAAGTTAATATTGTTATTGTTGTTAATACTATTAAAACTCTCTCACAATTCAGAATGCGCAGAAATGCGTTACTGAGATACAAGATCCTGGAGGGGATTTAAATTCATTTAATAAAATAAAGAAGAAATGGAAGTCCTGCAGTTGTTTACAGAAAAGCCATCAGCTTACAGAGAGTTTCTAATGCCTTCATTACTAAAAATTGAGAAAATTTGGGTTTAACACAACTAAAAAATCCAACTGTCTTATTTAAATAACTTGGACCCATCATTTTAAGTATGAGATAAAGTATTTAAGTGTTTTGTTGAACTTGAGGTCCCCTAAAATACTTAGAAGTACATTCCCATCTACTGCTCTTTTATCTGATGCTGTTACAAAAGGAAAATGAGATTAAGGGAAATGTTCTCATTTATTTGGTTAGACCTTTCAGTAAAATGTCCTCAGATGCACAGATATTCCAGTGAAACTCCATGTACCTGAGCATATCACAGGCTGTTCTCTCTTATACAGAAGATGTGTGTGTGTGATGGCTTTACCCAAATGATCTGGCATTGGTGCATTAGGAAACCTCTTTGTTACATAAATGCTGTTTGCTTAGTGTGATGGTTTGGGTGTCCCCCGCCCCCCACACTTCAGAAATCACCCAGACTAGACTCAGCCGGCTCTGGAAATTTGAATGAAGCTTATATTTACAGCTGGCACAATTTACAAGCAGATATTTACAGTATATACAGTTATAGACAGAAATATACAAGGTAAAAAAAAGTAATACAGAAACACAACAGCCCTCCCAGAAACCTGAGTCCCCAGGAGGGGCTCTCAACCACCCCTCACCTTCCCCCTACCCCTCTCAACCTTACCCCAGTCCTAAGGAAGAATGGAGGTTCGGCCAAGAGGGTTAAAAAGCAAGGTGAAGCAGCCAAGCAAAAGGAGGGTGAGGTTAGAAAGCAAGATGGAGTCCAGCCAGCAGCCTCAGCTTCTCCCCAGCAGGCAAAGCTCCCCAGCGAAGAGAAGAAGCAAGTGAAGTAATCTTTGTTTTGCCTTTCTTCTTTACACATCCCAGCAAGACTGTGAGGGAAGTAGACCTCACCATTGTTTTCATTTTACAGCCTATCATCTAGTTCTTCTCACCAAAACATGCTAGCTAGGCTCAAACTAGCACATTTAGCTTAACAGATTCATAGAATGATTTAAGTTGGAAGGGACCTTAAAGATCACCTAGTTCCAACCCCCCAGTCATGGGCAGGGACACCTTCCACTAGCCCAGGTTGCTCAAGGCCTCATCCAGCCTGGCCTTGAACATCTCCAGGCAGGGTGCATTCATGACCTCCCTGGGCAACCTGTTCCAGCGTCTCACCACCCTCACTGAAATCTAAATCTGCCCTCTTCAAGCTTGAATGCATTCCCTCTTATCCTTATCACTACAAACTCCTGGAAAAGGTCCCTTCCTGGCTTCCTTGTACCTCCCTTCACATAATGAAAGGCTGCTCTAAGGTCTCCACGGAGACACCTTTTCTGCAAGCTCAACAGCCTCAACTCTCACAGCCTGTCCCTGTAGTGGATGTTCTCCAGCACTCTGATCTTCTTTGTGGCCTCCTCTGGACCTGCCCTAGCAGCTCCACATCCCTCTTATGCTGGGGACACCAGAACTGGATGCAGTGCTCTGGGTAGGGCCTCATGAGAGCAGAGCAGAGGGACGGAATCACCTCTGTCACCCTGCTGCTCTTGCTGCTTTAGATAGAGCCCAGCACGTGGTTGCCTTCTGGGCTGCACATGACCGTTGCCAGCTCACCTTGAGTTTTTCATCAACCCCAGCTCATTCTCCTCAAGACTGCTCTTGAGCCACTCCTTGCCCAGCCTATATTTGTGCTTGGGATGGCCCTGGCAAAGGTTCTGTATTTGCGTTGGGGCAATCCCAAGCACAAAAGTGAATGTTCTTGTTGCTTTCAGAATGTTAGTAAATACACCAGGTAATGCTATCTGCTTCAGGAACTTGTTTATAGAGAGTCAGTGGCCTGAGTGTGTGTATTTACAGATACAGGATTTTCACCCTCTGTCCGCTGCTGTTTGTGAAGCTGCAGGAGGGGAAAATCATTCTTTTCCTCTTCACTTGCTCTCACTCTTTGGTAAAGAGGGAAAACTTTTTTATGTAGACTTTGACCTGTCTGATAGTTTACTTTGTAATTTAAATACCTTTTACTGTTCTGAAGTTGGCTCCTAGCTTTTTGGCTCTGAGGCAACCTTTTCTATAAGCAGCTTTCTTTAGTGTTCTTTTTCTTCTGAATAGGTCTACCTTAGCTTGACCTCAGCATTGTATGTGTTGCAGTCCTGGTGTTTGTTTAGATACTCTCTCATATAGCAGTGTTTGAATGTATTTTGATCAACAAAATCATAGTTGCTGTCTGAGGCAAAGGAGTTCCTACTGTCAGAAGATACTCAGTCCAGTAGCTAAAATAGATCTCATGTCTAAAGAAACAATCATTAGCAAAACTGAGGGCATTGTATACAGTATCTAATGTTGTCTTTCAAAGTGATGAGATAGCACTGGAAGGATCTTCAAGAGTAAGATGATTGAGGCTGTTTCCTTGTAGAATTGGTGGAGGGTTTAGTTTGCTTCTGTACCCTGTGCTAGCTCCAAAGTGTTCTGGTCCACAGGCAGCATTCTGAACAATTTGTCAGAGATGAGGTGTTGCTTTTGGCACTTTGGGGTAGCTGCAAGCTCTGTATGCCCTTAAAAAATGAAGACAGAATTGAACAGCCACTTCTCACTACAAGCAGCTCCACCAGGTGTTGTGTTTGTGACTGCCTGAGGTTAAAAATGCAGAAGGTCTCTATTTCACTGACTGCCCTACACTAAGATTTTTTTTGAGCTGACAGCAAGTCTAGACTTGTTCCCAGGGTCAGGATGTTAGATGTACTGATAGATCCTTCACTCTCTTGCTATTTAGCTCTAGCTATGACATGAAGCATGCTTGGAACTTTGCAGTCTCTTTTTACAGTCTTGGGACTCTGCCAACAAGCTGGCTTTTAGAAGGTGAAATGTAAGACAACACTCATAGAATGGTTTGGCTTGGAAGCGACCTCTAAAGGTCATTTAGTCCAACTTCTTGCAGTCATCAAGGACATCCTCCATTTGATCAGGTGGCCCAGAGCGCTTTTGAGCTCCACTTTCAGTATCTCCACGGATGGGGCCTGAGTAACCTGTTCCAGTGTTCCACTACCCTCATGGCAAAGAACTTGTGCCTAACATCCAATCTAAGTCTCCTCTAATTTCAAAGCATTGTCCCTCATCCTATAATTTCAGGCCTTTGTAAACAGTCTCTCTTCATCCTTCTTGTAGGCCCCCCTCAGGTACTGGATGGCTGTTACTAGGTCTCCAGGCTGAACACCCCCAGCTCCCTCTGCCTGTCCTCCTAGCAGAGGTGTTCCAACCCCCTGATCGTTTTCATGGCCCTCCTCTGGACCCACTCTGTCTCAATCTCTTGACATGATTTTGGTCAAGGATGGTTATTTTACTGGGTCATGAAGTGATAGTGCCTTCTTCTTTATCTCAGGGCAGATAAGGTGGCTGCTCCTTAAATTTAACATAGGGCTCTGATCCCACTTTCAAGGAGGCTAAATGGATTTGAGAGTCTGTTTCCTCAAGTGTTCATAGTGGCTGTGCTTGTTCCACATTATGTGTTTGGTGTATTCTCACAGAGTTATTGAACAGCTTTTTAGAGGCATTGAAATTTTTCTCCACAACAAGCATCCACCTCCCACTCCTTGGCTCCATATCTAATTTTTATTTCTATGACATGGGAACTCTTTGAGATGTGCTGATGTGTTCCTCTCGCCATGTAGATGGCCTTGTGGTCATAGTAGCTACATTATCACCTTCAGCTTTTGATGTGCAGGTTGTGGCTGTGCTTTTATGCTCCTTTTTTTTTTTTTTCTCAAGTACAGGGCCCAATGCTGTTAGAAGTTGAGATGATCTCAGACTATCCTGTAAGTGTAGGCAGCCCTGAATATTTTCTTTTTTCCTGGATTATGCATATCCCTGGCTGAGGTTCCCTGTACCGCTTGGGTATTAAACAGGATTTTGATCCTTCTCTAAGGACACACTGTTAGTGACAGTACCCTTGTAGAATATCTTTAAAGCTGTCTGTCTTGACATAAAAGATTCCTGCTGGGTAGGTAGTTCTGTGAGACACTCCCAAGACTTGATCAAGAACCGTTCCGGTGTTGATTAGTTCAATTCTGCTAAGCTTCAAGCAGTAGGTTTGTGTCAGCCTCGTGTGCTGTGCTCAGCCTTGCAGATGGCAGCACAACTGATAGAAAATCATTGCAGATGACAGGGTACATTATAGATGTTTCTGGAGACATCTTGAAGTAGGATAATTATGGGTAACCAGCTCTTTCTAGGCACTACTGATTTCTCTTTATGCTTGTCACACAGCTCTGAGTCTTGGCAGGGACTGTTTTCCTTTGAAGTGCCACTTTGGACAAGGAGGGAAGAGGTTCATGAGGACAGGCTGAGAGAGTTGGGGCTCTTCAGCCTGGAGAAGAGAAGGCTTCGAGGAGACCTTATAGTGGCTTTCCAGTATCTGAAGGGAGCCTACAGGAAGGCTGGGGAGAGACTATTGACAAGGTCTGGTAATGTCAGGATGAGGGGGAATGGGTTTAAACTGGAAGAGGGGAGATTTAGACTGGATGTTAGGAGGAAGCTCTTTATAGTGAGGGTGGTAAGACACTGGCACAGGTTACCCAGGGAGGTTGTGGATGCTTCCTCCCTGGAGGCATTTAATGCCAGGCTGGATGAGGCCTTGAGCAACCTGCTCTAGTGGGAGGTGTCCCTGCCTATGGCAGAGGGTTGGAGCTGAATGATCCTTGAGGTCCCTTCCAACCTAAACCATTCTATGATTCTATAAATGCAATTGTTAGGGAACCTTAGCAAGTTCCTCTCTGTTTATTTGCTTCCTCTTAGTTCACACATATTAGGAAGAAGCCACTGTTAAGGTAGCTGAAGCAACATAGCTGAACAACTCTGAGCTTGTGATTTCTCTCTAATCCAGCACTTACTGCTTGTTTCCAGACTGGTTTTGCAAATGAGGTACCAATGAATATTTAGAACCAGTAAGAATATTTTTGCAAACAAAATGTGACTTGGAAATTTCTTGCTGTATTTTAACAGTACATGAATCTCTTAGAATTATGGGGAGGCTTTCACTTGTTTTTTGGGTTGATTTGGGGTTTTGTTTGGTGTGGTTTTTCTTTCAGGTAGAGGTAGTTTGTTTTGTGTGGGGGGTTTGGGTTATTTTTTTTGTTTGTTTTGTTTCTTTGGGGATTTTTGTCTCTTTTTGGAGGAAAGAATGGAGACTCTTGAAGATTCCAGCTTTGTCCCCAAAAGACCTTGAAAACACTGTAAACAGCATTATGTCTGGAAAAAAAACAACCCTTAATTTGTTGTTACAATGTCATCCTTTTCTATTTGGGATGGAAATAACAAGCATTAAATTGTGATCAGGACATGACAAATAAGTTGGTACTGTGTATATAGCCTTATACCCTCCTGGGTTTCAAGTCCTGAAGAAAAAATACCTGTCTCTAGTAATCTGCTTTTGTTTGTAGAGTTTTAAATAGAATTTGCCCTTTCTTGCCAAATAAGCTATAAATAGACAGGGAACAAGGGATGGAAGCAGCAGAAGTCTATCCAAAGCAAATCCTGTTGTTGGACAAGCAGCATTTGTGGAATTGGGTCTTATTGGGCCTTAGTCTTGTAAAATGCAGACTGTTTTGCATTTCAGGTTGTGTATTATCCTTTTGTTGCTGGTGCTGTTTGGCTAAGTTAATTGCTATTTGAAACACCTGAAATCCACTGCTATAAGCTGTCATAGATAGGCAATGTTGGGTGTTCTTTTTGCAGCCAGTATAAACAATCTATATTTCACTTGAAGGACACTTTAAATTGTTGTTCTTGATGCTTAGCCATGACCTGTCTATGTGCTACTCTGTTTTCTATGTGATAAATAGTGGCCAGGTATTAGAACAGCATGCTCAGGGATGGAGTCTGTGATGGTGTGGGTGTTACCCACCCCTCACTCTTTGGAAATCACCCAGACTAGACTCAGCTGGCTCTGGAAATATGAATNTGAGGGAAGTAGACATCACCATTGTTTTCTTTTCACAGTCTGTAATCTGGTTCTTCTCACCAAACCATTCTAGCTAGCTTCAAACTAGCACAGAGTCATCACCCCTAGAGATGCTCAAAGGATGTGTAGATGTGGCAGTTCAGGACATAGTTTAGTGGGCATGGCAGTGTTGGGTTGATAGTTGGACTCAATGATTTTAGAGGCCTTTTCCAACCTCTAACAAGTCTGTGACTCTCTTCTATACCAATTTCACACTTGTAAACAAGTTACTAAAATAAATGCTTTGCTTGAGGTCTTTCACACAGAGGATCAACTTTGCTAGTGGACTCTGGATGGTTCTGATCAATATTCTGTGCTGTTGCATTACAGATGCTTATGAAACAGCTAAGATGTTATGTGAGCAGTACTACACAGTAGCACCTGATCTGGAAGTGGAAGAATTCAATGGTAATTGTGACATTTACTTCAAGCATTTTTGATATCTGTGGTTTGTTAACTAATTGTAAGGTAGGATTTGAACTCTGCAAGACTCTACACTTGTCCTGGTTGTATTTGATTCAGTTACTCCCACCTCCAACTCCCTTCACTCTGAACTGCTGCTTGAGTCTGAACTTTATCATATCTGAACAAATTCTGCTGATGTCTTTGAAAATCATCATTAGAATGTGTTATTTCAGGTGGTAGCAGTAACTGAAGTTCATCTTTTTACTTGATGGATCTAACTGGGAAATGAGGACTTCCATACTTGACTTTGCCTACAGTTTCATGTTACTCCTCTAAACAGAAATGCTACAAAAATGGTGGTTTTAAGTTAAAAATAATCTGTCTTTTTTTTTCCCCTGTTTTGTTTTCAGCTAAAGCTCCAAACAAGCCCATTCAAGTAGTCTATGTACCTTCTCACTTGTTTCATATGTTGTTTGAATTATTCAAGGTAGGTTGCACTTGTTAATGGCTGCAAAGTGCTTATGAATTTAAATTGCTGTTCAAAGAGGAGATTCTTTTCAGCTACAGCTTTTAAATATCCTTCAGGTTTTTTTCTTTCTTAAGCTTATTTTTAAACAAGTGAAGAGGATTTGAAACTCTTAATCATGGGATAGAATCATAGAAATGTCTGGGTTGGAAGAGACCTCTAAAGGTCATGCGGTCCAACCCCCTTTGCAGTCAGCAGGGATATCTGTCACTAGATCAGGTTGCCCAAAGCCCTGTCGAGCCTCACTTTGAATATTTCTGGGGATGGAGCCTCAACCACCTTCTTGGGTAACCTGTTCCAGTGTACCATTACCCTCATGGAAAAGGACTTGTTCCTAACATCCAGTATAAATCTGCTCTTCTCTAGTTTGAAGCCATTGTCCCATGTTCTGTCACTGCAGATCTTTGCAAACAGTCACTCTGCAGCCTTCTTGCAGCCCCCGCAGGTATGGAAGGCTGCTCCTAGGTGTCCCCCAGTGCCTGCTCTTCTCTAGGCCTGTTGAACAACCCCAGCTCCCTTGGCCTGTCCTTGTAGTGTGTTTGTCTTTGCAGCCCTCCTCTGAACCTGCTCCATCAGGTCCATGTCTTTCCTATATTGAGGGCTCCAGAGCTGGGTGCAGTACTCCAGGTGAGGTCTCACCAGAGCAGAGTGAAGTGGCAGAATCACCTCACTTGATCTGCTGGCCACACTGCTTTTTTACACACTTAAAAATCTGCATTTTCCCACTTCTCTTTTCTGTGCTTTTTTAGCTGATGAGTTTAAAATACTCAAGAGTTTGTTTTTGCAATGATGATTCACTACCTTGCAGTTTTCCTAAGCTTCTTTATTGCATAGTTGAGGACTGCTTAGGATCAGTGTCTTTTGTTTGTTGTGAAAACAGCCCATATATCTTAGAATGTAAATTAAATGTTTTGGTTTACTTTTATTTGTGTTTTTCTGAATAGATGGAACAGTAGTGAATATGAAACATGAGAGCTGTTGTGTGCTTTTGAAGCAGATGGTCTCTAGGTGGTGCAGTCGAACACCAGAAATCCAGGGGGAAAATGGTTTTGGTGAGAGAGAAACTTTCCCCAATTAATAGCATTTTGAGGTTGATTTCTGACATGGGTTGAGTTTTTGTCTTGGGCTGCATCAAGAGGAGTGTGGTCAGCAGGTCAAGAGAGGGGATTCTGCCCCTTTGCTCTGGTGAGACCCTTCTTCAAATACTGTGTCCAGTTCTGGAGTCCCCAGCACAAGAAGGACACATAGCTGTTGGAGTGAGTCCAGAGGAGGCCACAAAGATGATCCCAGAGCTGGAGCACCTCTGCTATAGGGGTAGGCTTAGGGAGCTGGGGTTCTTCAGACTAGAGAAGGCTGCAGGGGGACGTTAGAGCTGCCTACAGGAAGGCTGAAGAGGGACTTTTCATAAGGGTTTGTATTTCGTAGAATCACCCAGGTTGGGAGAGACCTCCAAGCTCATCCAGTCCAACCTAGCACCCAGCCCTACCCATTCAACTAGACCATGGCACTAAGTGCCCCATCCAGGCTTTGCTTGAACACCTCCAGGGAAGGCGACTCCACCACCTCCCTGGGCAGCCCATTCCAATGCCAATCACTCTCTCTGCCAACAACTTCCTCCTAACATCCAGCCTAGACCTCCCCCAGCACAACTTGAGACTGTGTCCCCTTGTTCTGTAGTGACAGAACAAGGAAGAATGGTTTTCAGTTGAGGGAGAGTAAGTTTAGACTGGGTCTTAGGAGGAAGTTCTTCAGTAGGAGAGTGGTGGGACTTTGGGATAGGCTGCTCAGGGAGGCTATGGATACTTCCTCCATGGAGGTGTTCACGGCCAAGTTGGATGAGGACTTATGCAGCTGAGTCTGGTTGGGAGGCCTTCCTGCCCATGGTGGGGAGGTAGGAGTAGATGATCTGTAAGGTCTTTTCTAACCTAAGCCTTTCTGTGATTCATTTAAATCTTCCCATATTGTGAAGGGTTGGGAGTTACTTGCCCCTCTCACAGTGAAGTCACCCAGACTAGACTTGGCCAACTGGAAGTTAAGGAATGAAGCTGTATATTCACAGCTTAGCATATTATACCAGCAGGCATTTACCGTATATACAGATATTTACAGTTATATACAAGCTAAAGGTAATACAGAAACACAATACCTCTCCCAGGAATCAGAGTTCCCAGGAGGGGCTCCCAACCACTCTTCCAACTTCTTTCCACTCCCCTCTCCTATCCCGGAATCTGCCTTACATGCAAGGTGAGTTGGAGGAATCGGCAGGGGGGGTTAGAGGCAGAATGATGAGCTGAGTTACACAGATCCAGATAGAAGAGAAACACAGACTCTGACAGACTGTCTTATCTATGTTTGTGTCCTTGTTTTTATGTCTCAGTAAACCTATGAGTGAAGTTGGCACCACCACTGTTTGCTTTTCACAGCCTATAATCTAATTTTTCTCATGAAAGTACTCCAATTAGCTTCAAACCAGCACACCTATTTTGCCATTTGTAACATTAGTTCTGGGGCAGACCAGGTGAGAATTTGTGCGCTGCTTGTAGGTCTGGTTTGGTAGAAGTCGTGAAAGAATTCTGTTGTAGCTGTAAGTAAGGCTGGGGACAGAGTGGCTGGAGAGCAGCCAGGAAGAAAGGGACCTGGGGGTACTGGTAGATAGTAGGCTGAAGATGAGCCAGCAGCGTGCCCAGGTGGCCAAGAGAGCCAATGGCATCCTGGGCTGTATCAGGAACAGTGTGGCCAGTAGGACGAGGGAGGTTATTCTGCCTCTGTACTCAACACTGGTCAGGCCACACCTTGAGTGCTGAGTCCAGTTCTGAGTTCCTCAATTCAAGAGAGATGTTGAGGTGCTGGAAGGTGTCCAGAGAAGGGNAGGGTGGACCTCACTGCTGTCTGCTGTCTACAACTACCTGAAGGGAGGCTGTAGCCACGTGGGGTTGGTCTCTTCTCCTAGACAAGCAGCAACAGAACAAGGGGACACAGTCTCAAGTTGTGCTGGGAGAAGTGTAGGCTGGATGTTAGGAGGAAGTTCTTCACAGAGGGAGTGATTGGCATTGGAATGCGCTGCCCAGGGAGGTGGTGGAGTCACCGTCCCTGAAGGTGTTTAAGAGAAGACTGGATGAGGCACTTAGTGTTGTGGTCTAGTTGATTGGGCTGGGTGCTAGGTTGGACTGGATGATCTTGGAGGTCTCTTCCAACTAGGTTGATTCTATGATATGATTCTGATCTGTGGTGGACTGGTAACAAAAGCTTCCTTAATAGATATGAAAAGTCAGACTTCAAAAGTAGGTGACCTAGGTTGAGAAAATCAAAACTTGTTCTTTGAGGTGAGCATCACTATTGGTTTTCTGCAAGGCAGAGGTAAAGAATGTTGTTACACAGGGGAAAAAAGTAATTCTTGATGTTCTGTGACTCTAAATCAAATAGATAAAAGTATGTATGATGGAGTTCTGGTGTGTAAGCTTAACTGAACAAGTCTTGACTCGAAAGCACTTAGTGAATTTGTTTTAAATGCAGACTTTTCTGTCTTGTGTGCAAATGAAAGACAAAAATCTAGATTCAAGAGAATAAATCACAGAACATTAGGTACTTGAGAGGACCTTGGAAGCTCATCCAGTCCAACTCCCCTGCAGAGCAGGAGCACCTAGAATAGGTCACACAGGAGCACGTCCAGGCGAGTTTTGAGTTATCTCCAGAGATGAGAGTCCACAACCCCCCTGGGCAGCCTGTTCCAGTGTTCTGGCACCCTCACAGGGAAGAAAATTTTCCTCATGCTTCCATGGAGCTTTCTATGCCTCAACTTCCACCCATTGCCCCTTGTCCTGGCTTTGGGTGTCACCCAGCAGAGCCTGGCTCAGGCCTCTTGGCACTCAGCTTTTACATCTGTACAAATATGAGTGTGGTCACCCTTCAGGCTCCTGTTCTCATATCATATATCATATCATAGTATCATCAGGGTTGGAAGAGACCTCACAGATCATCAAGTCCAACCCTTCACCACAGAGCTCAAGGCTAGACCATGGCACCAAGTGCCACGTCCAATCCTGCCTTGAACAGTTCCAGGGACGACAACTCCACCACCTCCCTGGGCAGCCCATTCCAGTGTCCAATGACTCTCTCAGTGAAG
Source organism: Tricholaema leucomelas (assembly GCA_013400475.1). NCBI lineage: Eukaryota > Metazoa > Chordata > Aves > Piciformes > Lybiidae > Tricholaema lacrymosa > Tricholaema leucomelas. The sequence continues at coordinate 373,613 of WAAF01016378.1, forward strand.
AACTTTCTCCTCACCTCGAGCCTAAACTTCCCCTGGCACAGCCTGAGGCTGTGTCCTCTCGTTCTGGCGCTGGCCACCTGAGAGAAGAGAGCAACCTCCCCCTGGCCACAACCACCCCTCAGGTAGTTGCAGACAGCAATAAGGTCACCCCTGAGCCCCCCCCTCTCCAAGCAGCAGAGCCCCAGCTCCCTCAGTCTCTCCTTGTAAGAGAGATGTTCCATTCCCTTCATCTTTCTGGCTCTGTATTAGACTCTCTTGAGCAGTTCCCTGAGTTCCTCCTTGAACTGAGGGGTCCAGAACTGGTCACAGTACTCCAGACGTGACCTAGCCAGGGCAGAGCAGAGGAGGAGTTTGAAGCTGTCACCAAAAGCATTTGTGGTCAAGTTAGAATTGAAGGCACTCTTTTTTTCTTTTCAGAATTCAATGAGAGCCACAGTGGAATGGCATGAAGGTAAGAGAGAAGTCTATCCATCGATCAAAACCTTAGTCACTTTGGGAAAAGAAGATCTATCTATTAAGGTAAATGTCTAAAGATAACACACAGCTTACAAACCTGCCAGGTTTAGACTAGTGTGACTTGTAATTATGAGAAGGTAAATTACTTACTGTAGCACTTGTGACATTTGCTTCATATTCATTAACATGGAATCTTCTCTGTTGGAAGAGACCTGCAGCAGCCATCTAGGCCAACTGTCTGGCAGCTTCAGAGCTGACTGAAAGTTAATGCCTGCTAAGGTCATTGTAGAGCTACCACTTAAACACTGCCAGGTTTGGGACATGGGTTGTATATCTCTCCAGGAAGCCTGCTCCAGTGTTTGACCACCCTCTTGGTAAAGAAATGCTTTCTAACATCCAATCTAAACCTTGCCTGGCACAAGTTTAAGCCATTCCAAATCTTAACACTGGATACCAGACAGAAGCAATCAGCACCTCCCTCTCCACTTCTCCTTAGGACACTGAAAGAGAATGAGGTCAGCCCACAGCCTCATACTTTCCAAACTAGACAAGCCCAAAGTGCTTAGCTGCTCAATATTTACAGTTTCTCCAGTCACTCAGATAATACTGCTTGTGTTTTGCATGTTTTCTTCAGAACATAATGTTTAAAACTTCTACCTTTTCATTCCTTAGATAAGTGATCAAGGTGGAGGTGTACCTTTAAGGAAAATAGACAGATTGTTTAACTACATGTACTCAACAGCACCCAGGCCTAGTTTGGAGCCCTCAAGAGCTGTGCCTTTGGTAAGCAATTCCAGTATGGATTTAGGTGTGCCTATGCACTACTCTGGTTGTACATTGCCCTTCACTGCAGTTTACTGAATGAGGTTTTCCATTAAAGAGATTGTCTATTATTAGCAATTCTATGTAGCTAAAACATACCAGGAGAAAAATGGGTTCTGTTCTGTCCTGGTTTAACACAGTCTGCTCTCATGACCCTCCCCAACACAGATGTAAGGGAAAGTAATGCAAAAAAAAAAGCTCTGGGTCGAGATGAGTAGCTCAGTGAGATAACACAACGTACAGTTACCTCAGCCTGTTTGACAGAAGAGCACAAGCAGAAGCAGCAGCAATCATAAAACAACTCCCCAAGCCCACAGCCAGCACCAAACCAGCAACAGGAAGCCCTCCGTGTTACAACCTGAACTACAAGCTCCAGGATGCTTTGCTCCAGCCAGCACTTTTCACAGCAGCATGAGATTGAATACTCCTCAGCTAAACCCATGAGATTATCATCACTTAGTCTTTGGAAGGGAAAATTGATTCTCTTTGTCTTTTTTTGACCTAGTAATAGTCTCTGAAGCAAGCAGATCTGCATAAGCAAAATATTTCACAGGTTCATGGACAGGATTTTTAGTGCTGTGTTACTGAGAAGGTGAACAACCTAATGAGCTCCTCTTCAACCTGTCAATTACTGCTTATCATAGAATGGTTTGGATTGCAAGAGAACCCCCAAAGGTCATGTAGTCTTGCCCCCTTGCAGTCATCAGGGGCATCTTCCACTAGATCAGGTTGCTCAGAGCCTTGTCCAGCCTGACCTTGAGGATGTCTAGGGATGGTGCCTCAACTTACCTCCCTGGACAACTTGTTCCAGTGTCCTACCATTCATGGTGCAGAACTTGTTCCATGGTGCTGTCTCAGGCTGTGATTCCTAACACTCTGGCATGCAGATTGCATTGTTTTCACCTGTGTGTGATCCAGCTACCACAAATGTTTAACAGGGATTTGTACCTGTATTGACTTGATATTGCAGAGTCACAGAATGTATCTAGTTGGAAGAAACCTCTGAGGTCATCCAGTCTAACCCTCAGCCCAGCACTGAAGGGTCAGCACTAAACCATGGCCCTAAGACGCAGGCCCATGCACTGCTTAAACATCTCCAGGCATGGTGATTTCAACACTGCCCTGGGCAGACCATTCCAATGTTTGAGAACCCTTGTAGTGAAGAAGTATGTCCTAACATCCAGTCCGAACCTCCCCTGGTGCAGCTTGATACAGTTTCCTCTGCTCCTGTCTCTTGCCACCAAGGAGCAGAGGCTGCCCCCTCCTCACTCCAGCCTCCCTTCAGGTAGCTGTAGAGATCCAATCCTTTACAGCTCTTACGTCTCTCACAGGTGTGTTTCAGACTTCTTTTTCATAGAAAATCTTCTTGAATGGGCTGAGTGACAAGGAAGAGGCCCTAATTCAAACACAATATTCTTTCTTTACATCCAGAAGGGCAGACTCTCTCTTGAATCACAATCTGCCTTTGTTCTGTCTCGCTTTTGATCAGCAATTTACTTTTATCAGCCTACAAGGATTTCCTGGAACTTGTTCTCCCTATAAACTTGTGCCTTGATTACCAGCTGTATTCACTATTAAAATGTCTCTTCCTTTGTGACTCTCTGATTGTAGAATGTGTTCATCTTGGGATTAACACTATTCTTTTCAGGATTTTTTTCCCCACGCAGCTTTATCAATGCACTCCTGTGTTTATTTCCTCATCTTTTAAGACTGCTTGATTCTGTGGCATAGAGATTCAGTATTCTTCTGCTGTATCCTGTTCTCAGGCCTTGTTTTCCTTTTCAGTGTATGTAGTCAAATCTGTGAAGCATCTCCCTCTGTTGTGAACCTGGCAGTTTTTGCCCTCTGAATCTGACCAGTGCTTGTACATGAGTGAACATCCAGAAGAGGTGTAAAGCTCTGATATTTGTGTCTATGTGCAGAAACAAAGTCAAGTGGAACCATAGAATGGCCTGGCTTGGAAGAGACTACAGAGGTCATCTAGTCCCAGCTGCCCTACAGTCAGCAGGGACATGCTTCACTAGATGAAGTTGCTCAGAGCCTTGTTGAGTCTGATCTTGAAGATCTCCAAGGATGGGGCCTCAACTGCCTCCTTGGGCAACCCATTCCAGTGTTCTACTACTTTGATGATAAAGAACTTATAACATCTAATCTAAATCTGCTCTTCTCTCATTTCAAACCATTGCCCCTCATCCTATCACTGCAGGCCTTTGTAAACAGTTCTTCTGCAGGTTTCTGGTAGGCCCCTTTCAGATACTGGAAGATTGCTATTAGGTCTCTCCAGAGCCTTCTCTCTTACAGGCTGAACACCTCCAGCTCCCTCAGCCTGTCCTCACAGCAGAGATGTTCCAGCTCTGTGAACATCTTTGTGGCCCTCCCCTGAACCTACTCCATCAGGTCCATGTCCTTTGTGTGTTGAGGCTTCTAGAGCTGGATACAGTATTCCAGATGAAAGTTCTGGGTGTCTGATCTACCTTTCCACTAAGAGGAAGGAGGACTTAGCAGTAAAGCTTGACATGTTAAGTATTCTGGCCCAGATTAAATTATGTGAACAATTGTGCTATACTTTATGTCAGTCTAGAAATAAAAATACTTCTGCAGTCCTTCACCTGAATCCTTCAAGTTCCACAAAATCCTTTTCAAAGTGCATACAAAAAGAGTTTCTTTATTATTTAGTGCCAGAGATCAAGCCACGTGGTCAGGTTTGTCTGTGCTTGGGTCATTCTTGACTTAGATCACAGACTGTCAAGGGCTGGAAGGGACCCCAAAAGCTCATCCAGTCCAACTTCTCTGCAGAGCAGGAGCACCTAGAGCAGCTCACACAGGAACATGTCCAGGCAGGTCTTGAGTATTTCCAGAGAGGGAGACCCTACAACCCCCCTGGGCAGCCTGTTCCAGTGTTCTGTCACCCTTGCAGGGAAAAAATTCCTCCTGTTTCCATGGAACTTCCTATGCCTCAACTTGCACCCATTGCCCCTTGTCCTGGCATTGGGCATCACCCAGCAGAGCCTGGCTCCATCCTCTTGGCACTCACCCTGCACATCTTTATCAGCATGAATGAGGTCACCTCTCAGGTTCCTCTTCTCCAAGCAGCATAACCCCAGCTCCCTCAGTCTCCCCCTGTAAAAGAGGTGTTCCATTCCTTTCACCATGTTTGTGGCTGTGCTGGGTACTCTCAAGCAGTTCTATGTCCTTCTTGAACTGAGGGGCCCAGAACTGGACACAATACTCCACTTGCAGCCCCACCAGGGCAGAGTAGAGAGAGGGAAGATAATTTTCTAAACTAAATTGCAGTGCACTTTAGACATTTTTCTGTTCTAAATCTCCATCCCCTTGCTGTATGACCCCTTGTCAAGTTCTTGAAACATACATGGCCTTGCAGAGTGGAAGAGAGGGGTCCTTTTGTTGACTGGTGAAAACTGAGTGTCACTGAGAAGGTTGTTTAATAACTGCTGAGGAACCTTGTTACCATGGCAGCATGCAGAATCTAGCAGGCCTGGTGTTCATCTGCACTGCTGTGAACACACTGGCAAGGGTAGAAACACATGGTGGTGTTTGATGGTAATTAAGTTTTCTTACAGAATTTAATGATCCTGTCTCTGGCAGCATTTGTTTGTAGTGGGAGAAGCTTGGCTTAAATTAGGTTTTAATTAAACCTGCAGGCACCAGTAACACAGAAATGTAATACTCTCTGATTTGTATAATTCATGGTGTAATATTCAATGAGAAATTGGCTTTTAAAAGCATTCTCCTCTGAAGGCAGATGTGCCACCATTGACTAAATTCTGTCCTCTAGGTAACAGCTCTTTCTTGTTAATCATCTTTTGCAAAACAGACCTTTTGCAAGGCCTAGCCTTAAGGTACTCACTCATCTGGGGCTCTGTTGTCTCCATATTTCTTGTAAGTTACCAAGTTTAGAAAATACTCTGAAAGCAATGTAGAGACTGATGGGAAGCATTTGGAAGGAGGCACTGTGAAATAATTATGTGGGGCTAGGACAGAGCATAAAAAGATTTTCTGAGGAGGAGGAAGAGGCAGGCAGAAGTTGGGCATGAGTTTTGAGGAGGTATAATTTTGGGGAAAGGAAAGACTAATAATAGTAGAAATAATAACCATAGAATGGTTAAGGTTGGAAGAGACCTCAAAGATCATCTAGTTCCAATCCCCCACCATAGGCAGGGACACCTCCCATTAGAACAGGTTTCTCAAGGCCTCATCCAACCTGGCCTTGAACATCTCCAGGGAGGGACCAGCCACAACTTCCCTGGGCAAGCTGTGCCAGTGTCTCGCCACCCTCACTGGAAAGAACTTCTTCCTAACATCCAGTCTAAGTCTCCCCTCTGCCAGTTTAAATCCATTCCTCCTCCTGTCATTACAAGACCTTGTCAATAGTCCCTCCCCAGCCTTCCTGTAGGCCCCCTTCAGATACCAAAAGGCTACTATAAGGCCTCCTTGAAGCCTTCTCTTCTCCAGGCTGCAGAGCCCTAACTCTTGTAGCCTGTCCTCACAGCAGAGCTGTTCCAGCCCTCTGGTCATCTTCTTGGCCCTCCTCTGGACTCGCTCTAACAGTTTCATGCCCTTCTTGTGTTTCTAGTGTCCTGTGTTTTCAGGCTTGTGTGTTACTGCCCTTTACTTGAGTTGTTCTGAGGGGTGTGTACAGTCTGCAGTTTGCTGTTCACTTGCTCTGCTTCTTTGTTTCTGTCATGTATTTATTGTCTGGTCTCCAGAAAAGAGAGAGGTGGGTTTTTTTGTTCTTTCTTAAGTCACAGAATCACAGAGGGTTAGAGACTGGGAAGGACCTTAAACTCGTCCAGTCCAACCCCCCTGCCAGAGCAGGAGCACCTAGAGCAGGTCACACAGGAACACATCCGGACAGGTCTTCAATATCTCTAGAAAGGGAGACTCCACCACTCCCTTGGGTATCCTGTTTCAGGGCTCTGGCACCCTCACAGGGGAAAAAAAACCTTCCTTCTGTTTCCATGGAACTGCCTATGCTTCAGCTTCCACTCATTGCCCCTTGTCCTGGCATTGAGCATCACCCAGCAGAGCCTGGCTCCAGCCTCTGGGCACTCACCCTGCTCATCTTTATCAACATAAGTGAGGTCATCCCTCAGGCTCCTCTGCTCCAAGCAGCAGAGCCCCAGCTCCCTCAGCCTTTCTTCATAAGGGAGATGTTCTACACCCATAATCATTTTTTGGACTCTCTCAAGCAGGTCCCAGAGATCTTTCTCAAACTGAGGGGCCCAGAACTGGTTGCAGTACTCAAGATGCAGCTTCAACAAGGCAGAGTAGAGCAGGAGGGTAACTTTCATTTTTTTTAAAGGCTGTGCAAGAAATGCATCTAGTTTCAAGGCCAGATGCTTGAAAGATGTCTCTAATTAGAGTCTTTGAGAAATGCTTCTGAATCAGTCACAGAATGTTAGGGGTTGGAAGGTGTCGTGGGTTTACTAAAGACAGGCGACAGAAATTAAACTCTCAGATCAAATTGGAGAGAAAATACAGAAGTGTATTTAGAGAGAGAGGTACAGCAACAGATCTTACAAAGCTATTTCCCCATCCATGGCAAACCCCCTTGAAGTTTCCCCATTTCCCAAAAGACTAAATCTACCTTCCCCAGTGCTCCAATCCTCCCCCCCCAATGCCTCCAGCCAGCCAAGAGGCAAGGGACAGTGGATGTAAACTGCAGCACAGGAAGTTCCACCTCAACATAAGATAAACTTCTTTACTATAAGGGTCACAGAACCCTGACACAGGCTGCCCAGAGAGGTGGCAGAGCCTCCTCTGCAGACTTTCCAGACCCACCTGGATTTGTTCCTGTGTGACCTGTGCTAGATTCTGTGGTCCGGCTCTGGTGGGGAGGTTGGACCTGAAGATCTCCAGAGGTCCCTTCCAACCCCTAACATCCTGTGACCCTGTGATGACATCAGCAATGACATCAGCAATCACTTAGGGATGAGCCCCAGATGAAGTAAACAGAATTGTCTTTGGCTTTCTCTATGTAGACTCCTAAGCCTGAGGACATCTGAGAACAATAACCGCAGGAAGCAATAGAGAGTGTTGCTGTGCTTTGCTGGTCAGAGGCAGCACATGCTGTGTGTTA
>WAAF01016379.1:0-15543 GCA_013400475.1 Tricholaema leucomelas
GAGCCTATAACCATCTATCGCTACACACCAAAATCTTACTTTGTAGCAGTTATACCCAACCTTTGAAATTAATTTCCCTTAGAAGTGTCTTTCAATAATATAAGGTTTTATAGAATCAGTCAGAGTTGGAAGGGACCACAAGGATCATCTAGTTCCAACCCGCCTGTCGTGGGCAGAGACACCCTACCCTAGAGCAGCCTGGACACAGCCTCATCCAGCCTGGCCTTAAACATCTCCAGCAATGGGGCCTCAAACACCTCCCTGAGTAACCCATTCCAGGCTCTCACCACTCTCATGCTGAACAAATTCCTCCTTGAGTCCAGTCTGAATCTCCCCACCCCCAGCTTTGCTCCATTCCCCCTTGTCCTGTCACTCTCTGATACCCTAAACAGTCCCTCCCCAGCTTTTCTGTAGGGCCCCTTCAGATCCTGGAAGGCCACAAGAAAGTCACCTGGGAGCCTCCTCTTTTGCAGACTGAACAGCCCCAACTCTTTCAGTTTGCCCTCATAGCAGAGCTGCTCCAGCCCTCTGATCATCCTCATGGCCCTTCTCTGGACATATCATATCATATCATAGTATCATCAGGGTTGGAAGAGACCTCACAGATCATCAAGTCCAACTCTTGCTCCAGCATCTTCACACCCCTCTTGTAATAGGGGTTCCAGAACTGGATGCAGTACTCCAGGTGGGGTCTCAGCAGAGTGGAGCAGAGGGGAAGAATCACCTCCCTCAACCTGCTGCCCGGTCCCCGTGCGACCCTCATTTCTCCTGATGCAGCCCAGGCTCTGGTTGGCCCTCTGGGCTACAAGTGCACACTGCTGGCTCATGTTGAGCTTCTCATCCAGCAGCACCCCCAAGTCCCTCGGGGCTGCTCTCCAGCCACTCACTGCCCAGCCTGGATTTGTGCTTTGCATTGCCCCAACCTGGATGTTTTTTATTTTGTTCTAGCTTATGAATTCCTTTATGTCTAGTCTGTTGTTATTAGTAATGTACATATATCATATGTAATGCATACTTTGCAGTACATATTACAGATATGAAAAAATATTTTACAGACTTAAAACACCAAAAACATTCAAAATCTTATATGCCAAGTCCGAAAGCGTAAATGCCATCAGTACCAACACTCAGTGTAGCAATCAATGGGCAATATGTAACTCATACTTAGAGAAACACTCACTAGAAGTACCCAAGGGCTTACCACTACTTCTACAAAAGGTAGCAAGGAAGATTAATCACACTGTAGATTTAAGAGGAATTAAAGTTTGAGAGCTCACATGAAAAATTTAGAGCCCCTTTTTCATCATGTCAAGTGCCTAAAGAAGTAATTAATAGTTTTTTTAAAAGTACTTGGGAGGTAGGATGCTTAAAGGAGACCTATACCAACAGAATTTCAACATTTACAATCCTAATGTATTTTTGAACATCCCATTGAGGCTTTCCTGCTTTTCTCACACCCAAAACCATTTTGGCTCAGGTTTTATATTACTTGTAAGGATAAAGGGGTGAAGTGACACAAAGGTAAAATGACTCCTGGCACTGATATGTAGGCCATCGATGCCTTCTGTTTATTCCAAACTGTGACGGTTTGGGTGTTACCCTCCCTCCACCCCACCCCGACTTTGTAAAATCACCCAGACTAGACTCAGCGGCTCTGGAAATTGAATGAAGCTTTATATTTATATTCCCATAAATCTCAGCAAGCCTATGAGTGAAGTAGACATCACCATTGTTTTCTTCTCACAACCTGTAATCTAATTTGTCTCACCAAGACATTCTAGCTTCAAACTAGCACACTAACAAACGTATTTCCTTAGAGAAATCTAGCTCTTGAGTCTGTAAATGAATAAAGATAAGTCAAGGTTAACATAGCTGGAGATAAACATTGAAATGAATGTAACTAGAGTCCAACTGAGGCATTTACAATGTGCATGAGAAATTATCTTGTTTTCTCTCTTCATTTCTGAGAAGAATATTCACTTTCTACACAGAGATTGCTGCCATTTTATATTTGCTTGTGTTTAATACAGCACAAAGACATGTAATTGCACGCTTTCTCACAGATCCTTGCTTTTGTTCTCGCTTCTTTTGTTGTTCAATTAATATCAAACAAAGGTCAATCTGACAAAGTATATGGTCGGTGTTTGTGTATGGAAAAACATAATGGAAAACTTGTAGTAACAGGAGTCCCATGTGCCAAAGAAAATGGTAAAAAGCCTCTCCTTAGTGACAAAGTGAGCTTCATTTGTTCTACATAAGTACCCTACTACAAAAGCAGTCCTGGACTTCCATGGGACTACTATGAATATGTTTATAATATGATTAGGCAGGCAAAGCGCTCCTAAAGTGCTGCATCACGAGTCTTGCGACTGTTATACAGCTGTAGTGGGACCTCTTAGACTTCTAGTGGGCTGAAATAACACTACTTATAACTGTACTTATATCTTACTTAAAATGAAGAGACTCCTGCTGGCAGATACCATGGGGCTTGAAGAATGATGTTAGTGTTACCAATAGTGACAGATTTTTTTTTTATGCACTTTACTGTGACTCACATGGCAGAATTATTTTACAGTATTTGAATCCCATGGAATAGATTTCAAAATAAATCCCTGTTCACCAAAAAAATGGAAAACACTTACTGATCAAACAGATTAATTTAATGCACATTTGTGAACCACTAATATGGTATTCTCCTGGGGGCAGCAGAAGCATTGCTGTGGGACTACCAACCATGGTGCTGCACCACAACTGTTAGAATTTCTGGAGACTTCTAGATTTGCATTTTCTTTGTAGTTTCATTAACATAATTGGGAAACAGACTTAATTAGTGTTTTAGCACTATTCATTTTGTTTTATTTTTTTAAATCCTAAAGAGATGTTTATTTCGCTGGGGTATGATATCGAGCTGACAACCCTGAAAAATCATCCTCTCTTGACAACTACACGATGAGTATATATAAGGCTTGTAACAAGCCAGGTTTACTGGTTAGGTAGGTTTTTGTTGTTGTTTTGTTGGTTTTGTTGTTTTTTTTTTCCTGGGGATTGTTATTTGTTAATGTGGCACATCTTATTCAACATTCCTGAATGTGTGAAAATGTGGACTTCATTTCACATTGACGGCCAAATAACAGCTTTCACAGAATCGTAGAAACATAGAATCAGTCAGGGTTGGAAGGAACCACAAGGATCATCTAGTTCCAATCCCCCTGCCATGGGAAGGGACAAGCTACCCTAGATCAGCCTGGCCAGAGCCTCATCCAGCCTGGCCTTAAACATCTCCAGGGATGTACTCATGGCCTCAACTATGTCCCTGGGCAACCCATTCCAGGCTCTCACCACTCTCATGCTGAACAACTTCCTCCTCACATCCAGTCTGAATCATAGAATCAACCAGGTTGGAAGAGACCTTCAAGATCATCCAGTCCAACCTATCACTCAGCCCTGGCCAATCAACTAGACCATGGCACTAAATGCCCCAGCCAGTCTTTGCTTGAACACCTCCAGGGACAGCAACTCCACCATCTCCCTGGGCAGCCCATTCCAATGCCAATCACTCTTTCTGGCAAGAATTTCCTCCTAATATCCAGCCTATACTTCCTCCAGCACAACTTGAAACTGTGTTCCTTTGTTCTGTTGCTGGTTGCCTGGCAGAAGAGACCAACCTCCCTTCTGGTAGTTGTAGACCGCAATGAGGTCACCCCTGAGCCTCCTCTTCTCCAGGCTGCACACCCCCAGCTCCCTCAGCCTCTCCTTACAGGGCTGTGTTCCAGGTGTTTCACCAGCTTTGTTGCCCTTCTCTGAACATGTTCCAGTACCTCAACATCTCTCTCAAATTGAGAGGCCCAGAACTGGACACAGTACTCAAGGTGTGGCCTGACCAGTACAAGGGCGGAATAACTTCCCTCATCCTACAAGCCACACTGTTTCCAATCCAGGCCAGGATGCCATTTGCTCTCTTGGCCACCTGGGCACACTGCTGGCTCATGTTCATCTACTAGGTACCAGTACCTCCAGGTCCCTTTCTTCCTGGCTGCTCTCCAGCTACTCTGTCTCCAGCCTGTGGCATTGCTTGGAGTTGTTGTGGCCGAAGTGCAGAACCCTGCACTTGGTCTTGTTAACTTACATCCTTTGCTGTTATGTGTGGAATTTTAGATTTCTTTTATTGCTTTAAAGATTAAGTAGTAACATGCTTGCCAAAGTAGTAATGAAATTAACCAGAGAAAAGGAGAACTCCAATTTCTAAACCTTTGCCTGCATCCTTTATATTCTGGTATAACAGACTGAAGAGGTGGATGCTGTGAGGGATTATGCAAAATTAATAATCTGTATTAATTTTGATATCCTGGCAATTATTGATAATAACTGTGAAAACTGTTCATTAACATTAAAACTCACCAGAAACTTATTCACAGGTTCAAAAAAATGCACAGATTGGAAATATACACACGCAGGGAATAGGCAAAACTAGAGCACTTATTTCTTAAATTGGCAAATGCAAATATTATACTGGAAGAGGCTTTTAGGTGTTTACTCACAAAATTATAAATCAGACAGTACCCAAAGCATGTGGGACTCTTTCTTGTCCACTGCTGAGACTTGATTCTTCCCAGGCTTCTGGCAAAAGGAGGCAGACAATCTCTGACCTTGTCTCCTGGCTCCTCGGGATGATTTGTGTATCTCCAGGACTTCTCGCCTTAGCAGGAGACCTTCAGGTGCAAGCAGGATATCTTGTGATGTGCAGTCTCAGCACAATGTCACACTGGCTGTGCAGGCTAATCATGTGCTTCTGGTAAGCTCTCCAGGAAAATTCAGGATGCAAAAATGAGGTGGCGGAACCTCCTGTGCTACCTGCTTATCACTTTTATCAATATCCCACCCAAGACTAGTGGGGCATTGGACACAGATTAGCCAATTGGAGTGGCACTTTGCCAGGCCTCACCATATTAGGTGAAGGCAGGACTTTTGCCCTCCCCTCCCACGGTTGCCTCTCCCAGCATAGGAGCAGGAAAACAGGGGAACATGTCTGAGCAAGCCAACATTGATAAGCCCATATTTGCCTCATCAAGCCTACCACCACAGATGCCTACATAAAGAGTACTATTACTTAGGCAGTGAAAAGATGTGTTGGATTTGAGGCTGAAGACTGACTGCCAGATTTTCAGCAGAACTGAACTACTATAGCTTTGTGGAAAAGCATCACAGTGACCACAAAGAATGTAACAGCAATGGAAACTGTGGGGAGGGAGCTGGTTGCACAGTGATAATCCAAGACGCCTCTTGTGAATGTTGGAGGGCAGCTTGTTAATCAGAAGTTGTTAAAACAGTTGTTTGAAGTGTTGCCACTGGACAGGATCTTTCTAAGCAAATGCATAATCCCGCCAGTACTAATGATACCAATTTATCACCGAGGTTCCATTTGTATATTTTGTAGTTTCCAATCTGTCACAGGAAAATGGTGGTGCCTGGTTGAATGCCTTCTTTTTTTTTTTTTTTTTTTTTTTAATGAACATTTTAAGTACATAATTTTACTTCATTTGTGCCAGAAAATTGCCCAAACACCTTCATTAGAAATAAGGCAAATCTGTTCAATAGTATCTGAACAGCAGGCGGTATATGCTTTATTGAACAGAAAAGCTTTAACAAGCCTTATCCTGTACACATGTTTGTACTATCAAAGTCTGTTTGCGTACTTAAAAGTTTAGGGAAAATATGGGTGCTGCTACATAATAAATAGTGTTTTGCTACCCTTCTTTTTTATCCAGGTGGCTGATTATATGGTATGGGATACTTTTGCAGGTGGTATAGAAAATCATATATACCAGTTACTGCACCCACTGAGCAACATTTTGCTAAATAACACAGCACCAATCACACATAACAGCATCTAATGACTCTAGAGTGGTATCTTTACTAGATGGATCTTATCCTCATTGAGGAAGAGCCTTCAAAAAGATTTTTACCTGTCTAATTTTTCTGACATGCAGTGTTGGGTAAAACAGGGGGAAAAATCAAAAGAAACATAAGCGATTTTTAAAAGGCCAAAACGGTACAAATCAAGCTAGCATGGCAAGGATGAACAGTGCACAGGATGTCTTGGCATGCTGCCACTAACACTTGGCATAACTCAATTGCTGTTGGCACAGGAGATGTTAGAGGTACTAGTCACTGAGCCCCTGCTATAAGCACTTTATTATGTAGAATCAATATTGACATACTACATAAACAATTGGATAAACCTCATACAAAAATGATAGCAAATAGCTTTCAATCTTTTCACATAAATCTGAACAAAAGTTTTTTACATTACTATTATTGCATTTGAAGGCCTTCATTATCACTGTGTAGCATTAAATTTAATCTATCAAGCATCAGTCCTCTGCTTGCTTTGCTTGTGAGTATGATTGGTGTGAAGAAAGCAGCAGTACAAAACTTCAGCTGGTAACTTAAGGGAGGGCATCCAAGGGATTTGTTGCCATTTATGCAATTAACAGTCATATTGATCACTTGTTCATTTCAGTTAAAAGTGGATAAGCTGTCTGCTTTCCATCTCTACTGTAATTAATGAAAGTAGACATTAACTGTTGCTAGAACTTCACTGTTTCTTTTCCTTCTGTACTTGTTCTGAAGCATGGGATAGATTAGCAAATGGCCAAATTTGGTCCTGCGGTGGTCAGTAGATTCCGAGCTCTTCACAGCTGAATGGTGCAGATTTGTAGTCTAAACATTATCGTAGTTTACAGTTTCTTGTAGAATCATAGAATCAACCAGGTTGAAAGAAACCTCCAAGATCAGGAAGTCCAACCTAGCACCCAGCCCTAGCCAATCAACCAGACCATGGCACTAAGTGCCTCAGTCAGGCTTTGCTTGAACAACTCCAGGGACAGCAACTCCACCACCTCTCTGGGCAGCCCATTCCCATGCCAATCAATCTCTCTGTGAAGAACTTCCTCCTAACATCCAGTCTAGATCTCCCCTGGCACAACTTGAGACTGTGTCCCCTTGTTCTATTGCTGGTTGCCTGGCAGAAGAGACCAAACCCATCTGGCTACAGCCTCCCTTCAGGTAGTTGTAGACAGCAATGAGGTCAGCCCTGAGCCTCCTCTTCTCCAGACTGAACACTCCCAGCTCCCTCAGCCTCTCATAGGCTTGTGTTCTCCTTAACTTCAGTAGAGAAATTAGTATTTTCGAGAAAAAAAAATGGCCATGCTTAGATTTCCAGAGATTCCTTGTATTTTAGATGATGACAACACCACTTCTGTATCATAAAAAACAATGTGATGGCTTCTTTTCCATGAATCACAGTTATAAGAGAATGATATAGCAGAGTTTATTTGAAAGACACACTTGTGCCACAACTGCAAATTCCTGAAGACTGTGCTCCAAGTCCTCTAAATCCATCTAAACGTGGACTCTTTTTACTCAGTTGGAAGCTGTCAAACCACTGAAGAAGATTTAAACTACGGCATGAAGTACTGCTTCCCGCTGTGACTGGTGAAGGAGATACACAGTAACTCCAGTGACATTATTATTTTCTTTCTTGCAATAAAGTGTCCTTTTCTGCAGGAGAAGGAACGCAGCTTCCCTCCGGTACTTCGTCATTGTTCCATGATACGTATGTTTAAGCGATACTAACTACGGATAAGTTCCCAGAAAGAAATTCTAATTTGTGACATTACACGAGGTGGGGTAAATATAATGAATGTAAACTGATGTTGGCAAGGACAGAAACTACTTAAACAGATGGGCTATGCATCTTTATGTCTGTAAGATACTAAATGGAGAGAAAGAAACTGCTCCCTTTGTTAAATTAAATTAATTTTAAAATAGGAGAAAGTAAAAAGAAGCAACATATACAAATATACACTCACTTACATTAAACTAAATAGCAAAAGGGTCTTAGACTTTTCCTGATTCTGATCACATTTTACTTTGTTTAGCTATCTAAGACGGTTTTTCCCCCCTTTTTTGTTTTTTCTTTGTCACCACTACCAGCCCTTTCAGGAGCATGTTGACAGCTTTGAGCTGACAGAGAATCATTATAATCAGTGTAGAAGATACAAAGTCACAATGAGAAAGGAATTCATGTTTACAGTAGTGGGGACCACACACTGTGATAGTTTGTATTAGAAACTCAGCAGGGGGAGTGTGAAAAGCCTTAACATTATAGTAGGTATGGGGCCTTTTTAGTAGGAGTAGGTCATGTGTGTTCAAGTACCTGTCTGACGTGTTAAAATCACAAAACATTATCATATTCAGCAGGGCCATTATTACTGCTGCATTGAATATGTAGCCTCTTAATATTCCCCACGCTCTCAAAATATGAGAAAGACAGAACTTCACATAATGGATTCCCCCTAACAATATATTGCCACAAAAGATAAAAAAAAAAATTAATGTCATAATGAGCAGAAGCTTATAGTAGCTCAAAACGGGATCCAAACTGCAGGAAGTGCTCTCTGGGGAGATATATATACACAGAACAAAGATTCAAGTCTGAGAAGTTTCTGATTTTTCTTTTGTTTTATTTCTCTTTTCTCATTCTTTTTTATTTTGAGCTTGTGAGATGAACTGTAGGCAGTTTGAAATTACAAACAAATCTCTAGGTGAAAAAGATCAAGCAACGGAAGCCCAACTCCAAAGTCCTTGCTACGACAGCAAAAGCTACATTTTATCCCTGTTAGTAGAACACGATGTTGGAAGAATGTTAAGGTTATACAGGAAGGCACTTAAAACTTGAGAGATGCCAGAAGTACTTTTCAACTTTCCCCAGCGGAGTGAAAGGCTGTTACTGTCTTCATTTTACATTTCATCTCAAACAGGGATAGATTAAGGCCAAGGAAATATGTTTGGTTTGACTACCCAAGTGGAGATAGCCTGGACCTGACTGTCAAAGCCCTGAGGTTTTAGTGGAATAGGTGAAATCTACTTTAGGTCAGATAGTGAAATGACTTGAAATTAGACATCTTAACTCAGTGGAAGTTCTGATGTTTGGGTGTTACCCACACCCCCCACACACTTAAGAAAATCAGCCAGACTAGACTCAGCTGAGCTGGAAATGAAAGAATGAAGCTTCATATTTACAGCTTAGCACAATATCCAAGCAGGAATTTACAATAGATACAGCTATAGACAGAAATAGACAAGTTAAAAAGTAATACAGAAACACAACAGCCCTCCCAGAAACCAAAGTCCCCAGGAGGGGTTCCCAACCACCCTTCCACCTTCTTCCCACCCCCCTACCTTACCCCAGACTTTGCCTTATGTTCAAGGTGAATTTGGAGGATCAGCCAGGGGGGTTAGGAAGCAGAAGGATTAGTCACACAGACGGCATGTTAGAGAGAGAGAAGTGCAGCCCAAAGCCAGAGAGCAAACTCCCTTATCTATGTTTGTGTTGTTGTTCTTATACATTTCAGCAAGCCTCTGAGTGCAGCAGACATCACCATTGTCTCCTTTTGACAGCCTATAGTCTAATTCTTCTCACCGAAATATCCCAGCTAGGCTCAAACTAGCGCTGAAGTGAATCACAGAACTACAAAATTCAATCCTAGATGTTTAAAGAATTCCTCCCATTGACTTAGAATCACAGAATCAGTCAGGGTTGGAAGGGACCACAAGGATCATCTATTTCCAACCCCCCTGCCATGGGCAGGGACACCCTAGCCTAGAGCAGGCTGGCTGGAGCCTCATCCAGCCTAGCCTTAAACACCTCCATGGATGGGGTCTCAGCCACCTCCCTGGGCAACCCATTCTAGACTCTCACCACTGTCATGCTGAAGAATGTCCTCCTCATGTCCAGTCTGGCTTTAGACTCAATAAGGATTTTGGAAGACAAACTGCCATGAGGAAAATGAATAATGTCCCATTATAAACACCTGTGAAGAGATAGCTGCCTGAAACATGAGAAACAGCATGCCCACAATATTAGGCATCTGCTGTCTTAACTAAAAAATCCTTTTCTACTTCATCACACCTGACCTGAATTACCATCACACTTGTATCCTTGTATTTGATATTGCGTAAGAAAAAAGATCACAAAAGCAGTGCAGTTAGATAAATCAAACACATTTGCTCCACAGTCATAGTTCCCTAAAGTCATCATGTATGCCTACAGTTGCATTATGAAAAAAAAAAGGCATCCAGAAAATAAACTCCCATAGAGAACTCTGTTCACACATGATGCTTAACTCATTGATTTTTTTTCCTTGTGTCTGTTTCACCCTGCTCCAGTTTGTTATATTACAGACAGACATATCTCCAGGTGAAGTGGCTGTAAGTTAATAAGCTATTTGGTTTTAGACTAAAGAAAATGGTCCTCGTTCATTTAGCTGCTAAACACATTAGTATTTATTTATGTAATCTCCTAAGTGCCTGCTCCTAAGCATTTTCACTATGTCGTAACAAGCCAGGAATCTCAGTTTTATGGCACTTAATAGTTGAGAGATGCCAGAAATACTTTTCACTTTCCCCAGCTGAGTGAAGGAGTGTTACTGTCTTCATTTTACAAAAGAGTAACTCCAACAGGGATAGATTAAGGCCAGGGAATATTTTTGTTTTGACTACCCAAGTGGAGATACCCTGGACCTGATTGTCAAAGCCCTCAAATGTTAATGGAGTAGGTGAAATCTACTTTAGGTCAGAGAGTGAAATGATTTGAAATTAGACATCTTAATTCAATGGTAATCACCAACTTCATCACACTTCATCACTGACCATAAACTTATGCACCAAGTATGTATTGATGGACATGCTCAGAGTTTGACTTTCTATCACAAAACACTAGAGGCTGGCCATTTCCAAGTACTCTTCTTCCCTATAGAAGTCTGGAACACATTCCCAGAATGGAAACCTAGGTCTAAGCTGCACATCTACAAGACAGGATGTAAGATCACGTCCCAGGTGAACACAATTACAAACACACTACAAGTATTTCTGGGGCAGGCATTTTTCATGCAATCTGCTCTGCTATGCATCAGGTAAAACTCACTGAAGCAAAGAATTCAATCTTTCCAAGTAAACGTCCTAACCATTGCTTCCTAGGGAAAAAAACTGAAGGGAGGGTATTACCATCTACCTTCCATTTTTAAGTGTGGTCTGGAATCTTAAAGAGTAGGCTTTTATGTCTATTCTCAAAAGACAGTGAAATGTGAATGAGTCTTCAAGGAAGGAAAGCTGTCTAGTAGTCCAAGCTACAGATCTAACTATCTAAGAGGGAATATAGTTAAATATTAGAATTATTCAGAATACTTTCTTCAAATCACAGAATCAGTCAGGGTTGGAAGGGACCACGAGGATCATCCAGTTCCAACCTCCCTGCCATGGGCAGTGACACCCTACCCTAGAGCAGCCTGGACACAGCCTCATCTAGCCTGGCCTTAAACACCTCCAGCAATGGGGCCTCAACCACCTCCCTGGGCAACCCATTCCAGGCTCTCACCACTCTCATGCTGAACAACTTCCTCCTCACCTCCACTCTGAATCTCTCCACCTCCAGCTTTGTTCCGTTCTCCCTACTCCTGTCATATATATAGTATAATTCCAAGATGAACAATTTTATACTCAGACATTTAATTTGGGAGCCCAGGACACTGGGAAAATTCAGACTGTCCAAAAAACATCTCAAAATCCTAAAAGTTATTTGTCCTCCTCAGAGGAGGAAGGATACTAGTGATATGCACACAATTCATTTCAGAAGCCGAATGTACACACAAGCTACTACTAAGCTAAGACAAACAAACAAACAAAAAAAAACCCAAATAAACAAACAAACAAAAACCCAAACCACAAAAGTTGTTACAAAAGTGCAACAAGCAGATATTGAAAATAGTGCTTTCTGCTGAGGAGGATCAAGGACCTGCTGTAGATAAGCAGTGGCACAGGTCAGGCAGTGTCCTCAACTGAAAAAAACAGTTCAGTAATTTCTCTCCATTCTTTCTTACCATGTTGGTAGAGCTGTAGCAGACTTCCACAAGATTATATATTATCTCCTTCACATTTCCTCACAAGAGATATTCATTGCATATGTTAGATGGTGAGGGGGTTTTCCCTTATAGTCTGAATTATGTTGTACTTAGCTGTTTAATCTTCATTTTTATATGATCATATGTGATCTGTATTTATATCTTTGTGGTATTCTCCTGTACCTGTCTTTCCAAGGCCGTTGCTGTCTGCTTGAGATTTTATTCTCAAGGATCACTGTTATACAGCACACAGTTCTAGAAGCCACATAAGTTAAAAGTCTTCCTGATAAGGTGAAGCTATGACATGTTTGTTCTCCTAGTGTACAGAATTAAAACTTATGTCTAGGAAAATACATTTATGACTATGCTAGACCAGACAGATCCATTTGCATCAATTTCAGTAAGCCCTGTTCAATACCTTTGTTGATGATCTGGACAAGGGATTGAGTTCAGCATCAATAGGTTTACATACGACACCAAGCTAGGAGCAGGTGTGGATCTGTTGGAGGGTAGAAGAGCCCTGCAGAGGGACCTTGGCAGACTGAATGGGTGGATAGAGGCCAATGGGATGAGATTGAACAAGGCAAAGTGTAGGGTTCTACACTTTGGCCATAATAACCCCAAGCAGTGCTACAGACTGGGGACAGAGTGGCTGGAGAGTAGCCAGGAAGAAAGGGACCTGGAAGTACTAAGAGATAGTAGCTGAACATGAGCCAGCAGTGTGCCCAGGTGGCCAAGAGAGCCAATGGCATCCTGGCCTGGATCAGGAACAATGTGGCCAGTAGGACAAGGGAGGTTATTCTGCCCCTGTACTCGACACTGGTCAGGCCACACCTTGAGTCCTGTGTCCGGTTCTGGGTTTCTCAATTGAAGAGAGATGTTGAGATACTGGAACATGTCCAGAGAAGGGTGATGAAACTGGTAAGGGGCCTGAAACATAGCCCTGTGAGGAGAGGCTGAGGGAGCTGGGGGTGTTTAGTTTGGAGAAGAGGAGGCTAAGGGCTGACCTCATTGCTGTCTACAACTACCTGAAGGGAGACTGTAGCCAGGTGGGGTTGGTCTCTTCTGCCAGGCAACCAGCAACAGAAGAAGGAGACACAGTCGCAAGTTGTGCCAGAGGAGGCAGAGGCTGGATGTTAGGAGGAAGTTGTTGCTAGAAAGAGTGATTGGCATGGGAATGGGCTGCCCAGAGAGGTGGTGGAGCTGCCATCCCTGGAAGTGTTCAAGAAAAACCTGGCTGAGGCACTTAGTGCCATGGTCTAGTTGATTGGCCAGGGCTGGGTGCTAGGTTGGACTGGATGATCTTGGAGGTCTCTTTCAACCTGGTGATTCTATGATTCTAAATAAACCTGTTCTTCAAGGCAGAACAGCACTGCTTCAGTCTGATTGGTACTTTAGCCATACTGGCTGTGATAGAAGAACTCCAGTGTCAAGGAAATCTCATTTTAAATCTTTTGCTTTAGTAGATAATGGGCTGTGGCTGAACTGTGCTGTTGTTGGTTCTCTGATCTGCACTTTCCAGTTTTAGTCTTTACGTAAGGTTTCACTATTAGCAAAATCTTCTGGAGAGACTATGCAGAATTGGATGTTTACAAAATATATTTGATTATACTTAGAATCTACATTCATAGAATCAACCAGGTTGAAAGAGACCTCCAAGATCATCCAGTCCAACCTATCACCCAGCCCTAGCCAATCAACTAGACCATAGCACTGAGTGCCTCATCTAGTCTTTTCTTGAAGACTTTCAGGCCCCATCCCTGGAAATATTCAAGGTCAGGTTCAACAAGGCTCTGAACAACCAGATCTAGTGGAGGATGTCCCTGCTCCCTGAAGGCAGGTTGGACTAGATGACCTTTGGTGGTCCCTTCCAACCCAATGGTTCTATGATTTGACAAGATGTAAACTAAAATAAAAACAAACAAATCTTCAGATACACAGAACTCTTATTCTTCCAGCTAGGTTATCAATCTAATGAAAGATATTTCCTCTTCCTATGAAATTTACTTCTAGAAGGGATTTCCATTTGGGAAGAGATACAATTTTGCAGAGGTTCTGTTCATACAGTTAAACTAGGGAGCACGATGAGAAGAGATGTTCTGAAGGCCAGATGTCTAAACGAGTTCAAAAACGAACTTGACAAATTCATGGAAGTTAAGTGCAACTGGGACTATTAAATATGTCATGCTTGACTTCATAGTTAAGTTTGAGAATTCCCAAAGCCAATTCATGAAAACTGAGAAAGCAAATAAACGGGAAAAAAAAAAAAAAACCAAGGGTTTCCTTGCTCCTGTAATCTTTCCCTAGCAACCTAGGAGAAAACCCAGGGTCAGATTGACCTGTTATCCCTTTCTTTACATTGCTTTGTAATTTTGTTGCCCTAAGGTCACTTAGGAAAAAAACATTTAAACATTGGGAGTGAGCTAGCTGAGGCCTGTGATTCAGGGACCAAAAAGTTCACATAGCGAAATTTAATTGTGAAGCCTGAAAACGAACAGATGTGTGACAGGCTGGGTGTTACCTGCCTCCCCACTGTCATGAAATCACCCAGACTAGACTCAGACGAGCTGGGAATTAAGAATTAAGCTTTTATATTTACAGCTTAGCATAATATACAAGCTGATACCTACAATATATACAGCTATAGACAGAAATAAACAAGTTAAAAAGTAATACAGAAACACAACAGCCCTCCCAGAAACCAGAGTCCCCAGGGGGGGCTCCCAACCACCCTTCTATCTCCTTTCCATCCCTCCACCTTATCCCAGACTTTGCATTACGTTCAAGGTGAGTTGGGAGAATCGACCAGGGAGGGTTAGGAAGCAGACAGATTAGTCACACAGACATCTGGTTAGACAGAAGTGCAGGGAGCCAGAGCCAGAGAGAGCAATTCTGTTATCTATATTTATGTTCTTGTTTTTATCCGTCTCAGCAAGCCTCTGAGTGCAGCAGACATCACCACTGTTTCCTTTTTCCAGCCTATCATCTAATTATTCTCAGCAAAATATGCCAGTTAGCCTCAAACTAGCAAAATATCCCAGTTAGCCTCAAACTAGCACAAGGTGCACTATGTGAATTGGTTAGTGATCTATACTCAATCAGAAAGATCAGCCATGAGAAACCATTCCTCATATCAGAATTGCATTCCACCCAATATAAAACAATGCACACAGATTTTATGTATCTATTTCTTTCTGGGTATATGAAGGTGTGTACACACACACAGAGAGACATATATATATATAAAATATTTCAATTTGGAGTAAATTAGATACAGAAAGCACTGCTCTGGAATGTATGCTCATTTTAATATTAGACAGTTGCTGAATAAAAATGAAGACAAGTCAACACTACTTTCCTTGATACGTCTTCCGTCCAAATTCCTTCAGAATTCCTTCCAAATTCCTTTCTTTTTTTTTTTTTTTCTGGTTGTGATGGTTTGGGTGTTCCCCGCCCCCCACACTTTAGAAATCACCCAGACTAGACTCAGCCGGATCTGGAAATTTGAATGAAGCTTATATTTACAGCTGGCACAATTTACAAGCAGATATTTACAGTATATACAGTTATAGACAGAAATATA
>WAAF01016379.1:15569-73205 GCA_013400475.1 Tricholaema leucomelas
TATGATCTAATTCTTCTCACCAAAACATTCTAGCTAGGCTCAAACTAGCACACTGTGGTTTTTTTGTTGTTTTCTTTTTTGGGGGGGGGGAAGGTGGGGGCAGGGGAATGGTGCTTGATCTAGCTCTAGATTTGCTCAGGTCTTTCAGAATTAAAAGTTAGTAAAGAACCTGTTCATTACTGTACTGATGTTCTACTGATGTAGAGAGGTTTAGTGTATCAAACATGAATCTAAACTTGTTGTGTGAGCAGGCCTGTTCTACTTAAACATAGGGCCAAGAATTTATCAGTATATGAGTGCAATCTTTGTGAGATTGATAACCTGCAAGGAAGGACAGAAAGTCAAATGTCTCTCTGTACCTATAATTCTATATTATTTAGTCTTATGACTACAGCATATTCAGCCTCAGAAGCACTTCTTCAGTGATTGTATAAAGAATGCAGTACCCTCAGTTTATAAAATCAGAATAGGCTTATTTTACAGCTGTCACTTTCTCTTGTCAGAATAATTACATTGACTTCTTGAAATAATTATTCTGGATCTTTCCCTGTATGGATGTTCTAATAGTTGAAAATCTTTTTCTTAATAGATTTTATTCAACCAACAAAAGCCCTTTTGGTCTTATCTGGCATTAATTTCAATTCATTTTCAGAAGACTAGCTGATTCAGAGTCCCACAGCAAGGATCCTTGGTCACATTTGATCTTCAGTTTCATAAAATATGAATCATAGAATAGAATCATAGAATCAACCAGGTTGGAAGAGACATCCAAGATCACCCAGTCCAAGCTACAACCCAGCTCTAACCAATCAACTAGACCACGGCACTAGGTGCCTCAGTCAGGCTTTGCTTGAAAACCTTCAGTGATGGTGACTCCACCACTTCCCTGGGCAGCCCATTCCAAGCCAATCACTCTCTCTGCCAACAACTTCCTTCTAACATCCAGCCTAGACCTCCCCTGGCACAACTTGAGACTATTGCTTGTTCTGTTGCTGGTTGCCTGGCAGAAGAGACCAACCCCACCTGGCTACAACCTCCCTTCAGATAGTTGTAGACAGCAATAATACAGAACATCAAGTATTCACATAAATAATATTTGCATAAAATATTTCCGTGTCCGGAGAGTTTTGGAGCTGCATCTAGACTTATCTGCCGAGGCCTATTGATGACTCAGATTGAAAACTATGATTCCCATTCATTATATTCTTCCTTTGAAAACCAAGGTGTAGAGAAATGTTGCTTCATCAAATTATTAGTATTTTATGGTCTGGCAACATACGTATCTGATGTGAAGTCTCTACTAATTCTGGTGAGTCCATTTGAAAATGGGCACATCCCACGGTAAGGTTATCTAAAATGACATAGCTTAAAATTTTAGATACATGTGAGGGATTATGCAAAATTAATAATCTGTATTAATTTTGATATCCTGGCAATTATTGATAATAACTGTGAAAACTGTTTATTAACATTAAAACTCACCAGAAACTTATTCACAGGTTCAAAAAAGGCACAGGCTGGAAATTTATACAGGCAGGGCACAGGCAAAACTAGAGCACTTATTTCTTAAATTGGTAAATTAAATATTATACTAGAAGAGGCTTTTAGGTATTTACTCACAAAGTATAAATCAGATAGTACCCAAAGCACGTGGGACTCTGCCTTGTTGGCCTCTGAGACTTGATTTTTCCCAGGCTTCTGGCAAAAGGAGGCAGACAATCTCTGACCTTGTCTCCTGGCTCCTCTGGATGATCTGTGTATCTCCAGGACTTCTCATCTTAGCAGGAGACTTTCAGGTGCAGGCAGGATGTCTTGTGACATCATCTCAGCACAGTGTCACACTGGCTATGCAGGCTGATCGTGTGCAGGCATTTGGAGCCTGTTCCTGGTAAGCTCTCCAGGCAAATTCAGGATGCAAAAATGAGGTGGCAGCAGCCCCACGCTACCTGCTTATTGCTTTTGTAAATATCCTGCCTGAGACTAGTGGGGCATTGGACATAGATTAACCAATTGGAGTGGCACTTTGCCAGGCCTCACTATATTAGGTGAAGCCAGGACTTTTGCCCTCCCCTCCCACGGTTGCCTCTCCCAGCACAGGAGGAGCAGGAAAACAGGGGAACATATCTGAGCAAGCCAACATGGATAAGCCCATATTTGCCTCATCAAGCCTACCACCACAATACATCCATCCAACCTGTATTTCAATCAATAGGCACTACATATATAATTCTTATGGAGGTTAGTATCCCCCTTTTACTATGGCAGCTTGAACTATTAAGAGTCTAGTGTTTTAGTCTGTACTGTGTTGGCTTTTCCCCTTTTTTTTTGTGGTTTGTTCGGTGTTTTGTTTTTTTTTTTTTACCATATTAAACGCAAATTTAAACAGACAACGCAAACATAAATGTACACCTGTGTATAGGAGACACTGTCTCAAAAAGCACAAGTACAGAAACAGAGCTTCCCACTGACATCTGAAAACTATTAATATTTTAAAAATATTGTATGCCTTTATCTCCTGCTGATAATAGTTTTCCTTAAAAGAGCTGTAAGAGACATTTTGAACAGATGGTAACTGGTTTACTCTATCCTGCATCTCTTCACAACTGCCACAGAGCTTTACTATTCATTAATCTTCCATAGACTTGCAGTAGCACAGCAACTGAAGTACACACATACACACTCTGAGGCCAACACTGCTGTCAAGCTTAAAATTAAATTGAAGTACACCGTGCCAAGTTCTTTAACCAAAGTCTGCTATAAAGCAGTTAGAAAAATAAACATTTAGCTTGGAGCCTGACCCATGAATGTTCACTCCTAAAAGAGAGAGCTCTAGCTGGTCATTACATCTAGGGCACTCTACACAGCAAGTGGAGCTGTGATTTGTAAGTGGAAATAAAACTAGAAAACATCTGTTTTGAATTCACCTTGACTCATTAAGGTTTAAGGAGAGAGCTATTTCCTTCACATTTAAAGCAATGAGGGGGAAAAATACATATACCCACAATACCCTCTATGATCTTTGCATTTGTAACCAGGTCTCTACACAGCAGGTGATAACTAAATAAAATTGCAATCCATTTTCTTGGATTAGACATTAGGCCACAAATGTTAAAATCTCCCTGTTGCTTGGAGAACAAATACATGCATCGAATTCTTAACCTTCTTTTTTTTCCCCTTCATTTACAAAAAAATAGCTCTAGCATTTTACAGCCTATGAACTGTACCAAATCTTCTCCTGCAAGTTGCTCTCTAACATATTTTTTTAAACCTAGTGATGATTCAAACCTTTCTTTAATGATAAGTTCTTTGAACAAAGTTTTCATAACTTTTCTCTATGCCACTTCCACGAATCAGTATTTGCACCTCTCCATTGGGGGTGTTCAGGAAAAGACTGGATGAGGCACTTAGTGCCATGGTCTAGTTGACTGGATAGGGCTGGGTGATAGGTTGGACTGGATGATCTTGGAGGTCTCTTCCAACCTGCTTGATTGTATTGTATTGTATATTGTATTCTATTCTATTCTATTCTATTCTATTCTATTCTATTCTATTCTATTCTATTCTATTCTATTCTATTCTGTACATGAAATCCAGAGGGAACATTGATCTCAATGCTACACAAGATGACAAGTCAGCATTGCCATTTCCCCTTTCCCTCTTCTCCATCGCTGTTGACTGGTGCATACCCAGAAGATACTGTAAAATTACTAACTCCACAATACAAACAGCAGCAGTCTGGAAGCCTAACTTATCATCTATCTTTTATGGTAGTGTAGATATACATATTACATGCATGAACAGATGTTCCCAAAATCCAGAATAGAAATGTTGCAATGACTAGGAGAACAAAGCTGTGTTGTAAATAATTCCTTCAGTCTTTCTCTTCTTTATTTCCTTTGTTTTCCCATGGTAAAAAAAAAAATAAAGATTACATTTTTACTTCACAAAGTTTTATTGACTAATCTAATTGTTATCTTTCAAATGCAAATTTGAGGTTTTAATTTAGAACTACTACTATCTTTTAATTGCATCAGTATTGGTGGAGAATTAGTATTAGTGTGCAATCTCTATAATCTCTATAATTATGGAGATTTCTGCAGTGGGAATCATAGAGCTGCAGATACTATGTGTATGAATTTCATTTACCTTAATACTTTTATTGAAGAATATCTCCAGGTACAGTTACACAAAACTGCAATATTAAAGGACAGGATGTATTGAAATGTGTCTATACACACCGAATAACTGTAAACATCTTTGCTAATATTATTCTATTTACATCTAGGTTTAAACTTAAATGTATGTTTCTATTTGGTGTGCAGTTTGTACAAGGATTTCAATATCAATCTCATATCATAGAATCAATCAGGTTGGAAGAGACCTCCAGGATCATCCAGTTCAACCTAGCACCCAGCCCTAGCCAATCAACTAGACCATGGCAATAAGCGCTTCAGCCTTGCTTTGCTTGAACACCTCCAGAGATGGTGACTCCACCACCTCCTTAGGCAGCCCATTCCAATGCCAATCACTCTCTCTGGCAACAACTTCCTCCTAACATCCAGTCTAGATCTCCCCTGACTGCACAACTTGAGACTGTGTCTCCTTCTTCTGTTGCTGGTTGCCTGGCAGAAGAGACCAACCCCCACCTGGCTACAGCCTCCCTTCAGGTAGTTGTAGACAGCAGTGAGGTCACCCCTGAGCCTCCTTTTCTCCAGGCTGCACACCCCCAGCTCCCTGAGCCTCTCCTCACAGGGCTGTGCTCCAGGCCTTTCAGCAGCTTCGTCTCCCTATCAATGTAAAGTAGAGAAATTTAGCCAGTTAGTTAATGTTGCTAATGTACAACATAACTTTATCTTGTTAATGTACTACATAACACTGCTGTAAAGGGTTAACCCTCCTGGGGGAGTGGTCTTCACCCTGACCCCAGCTCCTCCTGACTCCTCCCTGGGGGTGGATCTGAACCTTACTCCAGGTGTAGTGTTTACCCCACTCCCACTTCCTGTCTAGCCCCCTATAAAAACAGAGGAACTGCCTGTTTTGTTCTTTCTTGCCCTGCCTCCCTGCCTGACAGCACTATCTCCCTGTTTCTGATGCTTTTTTTTTCTACCACATGGCCAGCAATCCATGAGATGAACAAAACCCATTGGCTCCAATCTGCTTGTGTATATGTATTTCATATCTTGTTTTCCCTTTCCTATACCTTTTTGTAACTCCTCTACCTCAAATACCTTTTATTTATTGTTAAAGTTTTCTCTTTTAACTTCCAAATCAAAGTGAGACTATTTATTTCGGTATGTTTTACCTTTTCCTCTCTACATCTAATTCCTTCTCTTTGAAAAAAAAAAGGGGGTGGGAGAGGGAAAGGCATCCCATAAATTGTTATTGTTTCTATTAACTGTGTTTGAGTCTCTGGGAAATTTAAACAGGAACTGAGACAACTGCATGCAAACAGCATCCCTGCAGTAAGTAATGCTGTTTGAAATCTATAGCAGAAAATGCACTTGTTGCTAAATAGGCATAAAGTTCTCTCTAGAGTTTTTGTATTCTACACATATTTCTCACATTTTATTCCTTAGTTGTTGATCATAAAATACCCTAAAAAAATAAGGTCAGCCTGTGAAGAACTTCTCCTGAACATGAGACAGTCTTTCTGTATTTGCAGACAGAATGAATCCACGTTCAAAGATTCAGGATCTGGTTAACTCATCAGGATGAACTGCAGACTTGCAAGATCAAAGACTATTTTCACTGTGAACCAGGAATTAACTATGCATCACAGATTACAAAAAGGGACTGAGGGAACTGGGGCTCTTTAGCTTGGAGGAGACTAAGGGGTGACCTTATTCATGTTTATAAATATGTAAAGAGTAACTGCCAAGGAGCCAGGCTCTTCTCCGTAATGATCATTGACAGGGCAAGGGGCGATGAGTGGAAGCTGAGGCATAGGAAGTACCATGAAAACATGAGGATGATTTTTTTAACCCGTGAGCATGACAGAACAGTGGAACAGGCTGCCCAGAGAGGGTTGTGGAGTCTACCTCTCTGGAGATACTCAAAACTTGCCTGAACGCGTTCCTGTGTGATCTGGTATAGCTGGTCCTACTCTGGCAAGGGGGAGTTGGACTGGATGAGCTTTCGAGGCTCCTTCCAGCCCCTGACATTCTGTGACTCTATGATTAACTGATAGCGTACTAGCTATATATCATAGAATCATAGAATCAACCAGGTTGGAAGAGACCTCCAAGATCAGCCAGTCTAACCTAGCACCCAGCCCTGGCCAATCAACTACACCATGGCACTAAGTGTCTCAGACAGGCTTTGCTTGAACGCCTCCAGAGATGGTGACTCCACCACCTCCCTGGGCAGCCCATTCCAATGCCAATCACTCTCTCTGCCAACAACTTCCTCCTAATATCCAGCCTCTGCCTACCCTGGGACAACTTGAGACTCTGTCCCCTCATTATGTTTCTGGTTGCCTGGCAGAAGAGACCAACCCCTACCTGGCTACAGCCTCCCTTCAGGTAGTTGTAGACAGCAATGAGGTCACCCCTGAGCCTTCTCTTCTCCAGTCTACCCTTATGTCTTCTGCTACATGTAAAGATGAAGAAAGAAGTATCTTTAGTGGTCACGGTTGCACTACTGTTTCTGAAGCTCTTTGTAGTATCACACAGAATATTTTTTTTAATGTAAATTAGTTTGTTACTGTATCTTTTAGTGGCAAATGATGAACAGGTTGTACAGAATACTTCATAGTTGTGATTTTACTTTCAAAAGGTATTTCCTGATCATAAGAAGGAGGTACTTTCTGAGAAAACACAGAATCACAGAATTTCTTAGATTGGAAAAGACCTTTAAGATAATCAAGTCCAATCATTAGTTTCACACTGACAAGTCCTTGACTAAACCAAATCCCTCAGCACAACATCTAATCATTAGGAATCACTATAGTTGGAAAGGACCAACAGGATCATCCAGTCCAACCTTCGCCCCAGCATCCTTTATCACTAGACCATAGCCTCAAGTGCCACATCCACTCTCCTTTTAAACACCTCCAGGGATGGCAACTCTACCACCTCCCTGAGCAGCCCGTTCCAGTGCCTGACCATCCACTCAGGAAAGAACTTCCTCACAATATTTAACCTAAACCTCCTCTGACAGAACATGAGGCCATTTCCTCTTGTCCTATCATTAGTAATTCAGAAGAGACTAACTCCAGCCTCACTACAGCCTCCTTTTAGGTAGTTGTAGGGGAGATCAGCATTATATGGGTAGGCAGGAGGGAGCACAAAATAACACTACTGAATCTTTACTAGCTCCAGAGTTTTTTTCAATCTTTTGGAGTAAACACTTAGATTTTCTTCCATAGAAATTATCTGACATTTTGATCACTCTCTTAGGTTGTCTTTGTACTTGTGAACAAACTAATGGAATCATTCTCAGCAATCATTATTACTACTCTATCTATACTAATAAACTTGTATTCTCCAAAACCTGGACATATATCCATATTGTCCTCTGGGAATAGCCCCTTTCTCAAACTGTCATTAGGAGCTATGAAAAGATAGAGAACCTTTTTTTTTTTCTATGTAGTGGGTGAGCTTTGAGTGTGATTAAAATGTTCACTGTGAATGGGTTGCCCAGGGAGGTGGTTGAGGCCCCATCCCTGGAGATGATTAAGGCCAGGCTGATCTAGGCTAGGGTGTCCCTGCCCGTGGCAGGGGGTTGGAACTAGATGATCCTTGTGGTCCCTTCCAACCCTGACTGATTCTATGAAATTCTATGAAACCAAGTAGCCTGCCTTCCCAAAAGCAAAAGCATTATTATGGGCACTAAAAAAAACAATTACTATTTTTCATGAATTTACTAATATACCTGAACAAACACCTAGACACTTTACAGAGAAGTAGAAGTTATACCCCTGACTTGAAAAGCATGTGCTCTAAGACAATAGAGATAACAACACTACGAAGGTGTTAAGACCTGGATAAAGGATGAGAGAGAGAATATTTTCTTGTAATAGATTGACAGAGACTGACAAAATAATGATGTAATTAACTGCATTTTGCTATTTTGGTACCAATATTAAAGAGATTATTTCAACCATATAGAGTATATTTTCTGCCTTTTTTTCTCTCTCTCTCTCTCCTTTTCTCTCTTTTTATTTTTTCTTAAGAAAGTTCAGGAGGAAAACACTTTATCTCCTAAGTATTTTTTGCATACTGAGCATGATTGCTTTTACCAAAAGTAATTGTAATAGTGTGTGTTCTAAATCCAGATGTGTTCATCACAGCTCCTTGCCTCATTTTAAACAATTAAAGGTTAATCAAAGACAAAATGTTTTGGAGAGAGATCATAGCAAGATAGTGCATTTATCTGCTAATTGTCTGAGGATAAATTCACAGAAATCTGCTTTTGTTAGCTTTAGTTATCTGACCCTGGGCAATGAATTTCAGATTGTTTGTTCTGCTGATAATCAAGTTACTAATCACGTTGTTTAAGGATTAGATATCAGTAGATGTTTGATAAATATATGAGTCTTATAAAGCTTTTTTTCCCTGCAATTTGTAATATATTTTCTTTTTTTATTACATTTTCTTGTAATATATATTTTCTTAAGAAAGTTCAGGAGCAATATATATATTCCCAGTTTAAGAGGGACAGGGATCTGCTGGAGAGGGGCTGGCAGAAGGCTACGAGGATGATGAGGGGACTGGAGGGCATGGCTTAACAGGAGAGGCTGAAGGACTTGAGACTTTTTAGTCTGGAAAAGAGAAGACTTCGAAGGGATTTGATAAATGTTTATAAGTATCTGAGGGCTGGCCAGGAGGGAGGACACAGGCTTTGCTCACTTGCTCCCTGGGGTAGGACAAGGAGCAATGGGTGTAAACTGCAGCGAAAGAGGTTCCGCCTCAACACAAGGGGGAACTTCTTTACTGTAAGGGTCACAGAGCACTGGAATAGGCTTCCCAGAGAGGTTGTGTGGTCTCCTTCTCTGGAGCCTTTCAAGGCCTGTCTGGCTGTGTTCCTGTGTGATCTGTGTAGACAGTATTGTCCTGCTATGGCAGGGGGGTTGCACTCAATGATCTCCTTGAGTCTCTTCCAACCTCTAACATCCTGTGATTGATTGATATTTTTACATATATATATATATATATATATAAAACCTGGTATTCAAGGGCCACTGTGGGATACAACCCTTTATTCCCCTTTCATAATAGATATATTTTCAAGGCTGTGTATGGGAAATAAATCTGCAATATTTTCTTGCTTTTATTAGGGCCTTTCAGTCTTGCAAATGTGATGCGTGGTGATAGTTTCCCTAATATCTTTGGAAATGGGTTTTGTCTTGTGTGCTTGCATTCCAAGGCTTTTAAATGTCAATAAGCCAAACAGCCTAATGCAAACTTTGGGCAAAAGATTTTGTATGTCATCATTCACATTTCAAAACTCAATCTTACAATTTCTAGTAAAGTTCTAAATTTCTTTCCCTTATTCTGATAATGAGTCCACCATGAGACCCACCCAGTGCCTGCCCTACAATAGCAGTGGTGACAGTGACATGATTACCATTGGTGGAGGAGTGTTGGGTTCAATATTGGTATATTTCACTATTTCCATTATTCATTAAAGATGGTTTAGTTTTCAATCCAAATTCTTTAGAAAGGCAGAGGAGTTAATCAAGACTATTTGTCATTCATCTAGTGGCCAGCCCAAGCATAACACTTGACAAGCATTTCCTGTGATTTCATCTTAAAATGCTGGGAATGTAAACCTTTCCCACTTTAAAACTCCAGCAAGTTCTGCTATTGCTCTCAGTAACGCATTTATATTGTTCATATCATAAAGCCTGGATTGTCTAAGACAGTAGCTCTGAAGATATTACTATGTGAGCCAAATGAGAAAGTAACTGGAGCTCTGAGCTACAGGAGGAAACCATGTCATTATTTCAGGCTGTCTTAAATGCAACATAAAATACTTTCTTTAACCAAGACATTTCACATATATTAGCAATAGTTAGGTGGATGATAGAATATCAGCCCTGTGATGCAATGAGTAGTGTCCTTTACATTCTCAGGGCTCTGGTGCACACTTTTTTTTAAGCTCCTTAGGAAAATATGGTATCTACTTTCTTTTAAAGTTCCCACTTTTGGCTTTGGAGGACCAGAATGTAAACAAGTTTAATTACTTTTCATAGAATCATAGAATCAACCAGGTTGGAAGAGACCTCCAAGATCATCCAAGCCAACCTGGCACCCAGCCCTGGCAAATCAACCAGAGCATGACATTAAGTGCTTCAGCCAGGCTTTTCTTGAACACCTCCAGGGATGGCAAATTCACCACCTCCCTGGGCAGCCCATTCCAATGCCAGTCACTATCTCTGGAAAGAACTTCCTCCTAACATCCAGCCCAGACCTCCCTCAGCACAACTTGAGACTTTGTTCCCTTATTTTGTTGCTGGTTGCCTGTCAAAAGTGACCAACCCCACCTGGCTACGACCTTTCTTCGGGTAGTTGTAGACAGCAATGAGGTCACTCCTCTTCTCCAGGCTAAACACCCCCAGCTCCTTCAGCCTCTCCTCACAGGTCTGTGTTCCAGGCCTCTCATCAGCTTTGTCACCCTTCTCTGGGCACATTCTAGGGAAGTACTACACCAAATCTATTACTCTGATATCCACTGCAGAGACCTTTCACACATTTTAAGTATTTTTTCTTAAACTATAAAACATTTAAGAGATCATATATATTAGGCACATTTATACATGTTGACAATACACAAATTTTGGAAGTTTTGCCATCAGCATAAATTAAGCAACCTCTCTTACAACACTTGGGTTATGGAGTAACTTTTGATTAGCTAGATATTCAAAGTATGATGAGGGCACAGGATGGCAACGTCAGGCACTCCCAAGCAGAAACATTAACCTGCATATATATTGTCACTTGGCAGTACAAAAATAATATCTCTGTAGAGGGAAAAAAAATAGTGCAACATCTGCTATAGCAATAGCAGATGCTGTGCATTGGTACAGACATCCTTGCTACCAGACACTCAGATGGGTAAACATTTGAGACAGATTCACACACAAAAAAGGCAATCACATGCTACTACCTGCACTTCAGTAAGCAGTAAAACAGTGGCCTCAAGGTAGCTTATGGACAGATCTTTTAAAAAATGCTTGGCAATAACACATAAACACAAAGAATTTCAAGGAAGTTAAATGATTTTACAAGCTGGATTCTTACAGGCAATAAATTACTGCCTTCTGTCCTTCAAAAAGGAAGAAGAAAAACAAGGTGGGAGGGGGGGAAAAGGAGGAGGAAATAATAGAAAAGGTTTTTACTGGATGCCAAAAATGAATTGCTCAAATCACTAAAAACCAAGGAGATTTTCTTAGCTGATAAACATGCACAAACAAGATGCTAATAGTAAACACCATATCTGTAGAGTCAGTTTAATGGTCAGAGAAGGAAAACTTAGAGGAGAGACAAAGAAGTTCATGCAAAACAGCACAGGAGCTGAATGATTATCATTATTGCCATCAAGGAATTTTTGAACAGTGTGCAATAATGGAAAATAATGCAGGAGAGTCACAAACTGTTCAAGCCCTGTCAAACCTTTAAGTAGGTATAAATATAACTTGGAGAAGATGTATACAGAAGGCAGGGTGTAATTATAGATACAGCAGTAGTGAAACAGAACATTAAGTAATCTAGAAAATATGAGTAAAGATGTTGAAGGTAATCAGCTCTCACAAGGACAAAACCAGATTCTTTCCCTTTATTTAGAAATAGTCTTCCAAATGAAAAATAAGAATACAATAAAGATTGAAAATTTTATGGTTATGATATCAAAACATCTATTATTTGAAGGTAGAAAGATGCAGCCAGGAAGCGTTTTGATATGACATATATAACACTGACCTCATCTTCTTTCAAACTTCATAACTCTCATCAGATAAAAACCATTCCCTGAATGTTGCTAAGTCAGCATCTTGCTATTGGCTACTATATTATTATAGCATGTCTTTAAAATGTTGCAAAAGAAATGTAGGATTTCAGAAATGCTCCGAGGTGGATTAACTCCTCATCTTGACACCATGATAAACTCTTAGTGCATTTAGTGCAGAATGCTGACAGGGAATTCTTCTTTTCTGACAGTATCCATCAAAGTGTTAGGTGTCAGTTCTAAGCAAGCTACAAGAGATCTTTCTACCTTTATACTAAAATTTAAAGGACAGGCCTCTTTGGAAGGTAAATTACCCTCTCTGAAGATGGGTACCTAAAATAGACAAAATTCATCACTTTCTAGAGATGGTTCTCTAGGGAACATAGACAGAGACAACCAAGTTAGGCAATGTACATATATTTCAGAAAGCAAACTTCAGCAAGATGACTTTCATAGTGCCTGCATCAGGAAAAAAAGTCTCATTGTTATCTCTGGCCAATGACAAGAATATAAAGCAGGGAGCCTCATTCTGATCAATCTAGAAGTTTGTTTGTTCCCAAGCATTTGAATATGCTTCCCAAAGATTTCAAGAACCAAATTTCATTTATTCTAATTGATTATTCTACTATAATTAAAAAAAAATTAAGAAGCTTATTGATACTGAATATTTTTTTAGATAAAGAAACTTGTGGAAAATCAGAAGGGAAAGCAAATATTGAAAAACATTCACTCTTTCGTTTACATTTGCATTCTCTGATTTGAAATTGGTCTTTTATTTTTAGCTTTCATATTTCCTTTGCTGACTTCTACTTCAGCCAGTTGCCTATGTTTGCAAAAGTTAAAATTAGTGTGGTCAAGTTCTGAGGTAACTGGAACCTGGAAGCATAACTAGGAAAATAAAGGTTATATATCTGTCGCGGAGGGGAATCCTGCCAACTACACCAATTTGTCACCGAGGGTTATTCTGCCGCCTACGCCGATTGTGGTGGAGGGGAGAAATCAATTGATGTGAGAGGATATTTTATAAAAATATATATTTATTAACTTCAATATTCTGAACTCTTGCCACCCCCAACCACTGAATTTAATATTAAAAGGATCTTACTCGGTCATGAAGACATTCTAGGAATAATATCAAACCTTAAATTATTAATAACTAGCAAACAATTCAAACTATAAACAGAGAGAGGAGTTTCCCTGCGGCAAATACCGCTTGGGATCAATATACTATTTGCCCAGCAGGTGGGACTAAAAGCTCTTTCTGCTCTATGGCAGGAGGAAATAGGTACTACAGAGGCATTAAACCATTTACTTACAAATTCTTATTAATTATCAATCACATTCTGGGGCTACATCACAGCCTATTACTAGTCTCCAAACTTCAGGGGAGCTTTGCCCTTGGACTTTGAGGCTGGAATCCTCCCAGCTTCAGGGGAAAGGAGAATCTTCCTGGCTTCTGGGGAAAGGGCAGTCTCTGACCTTGTTCTCCTGGCGAAGGATGCAACCTCTGCCCTTGTCTCTTGGCTTCTCCTGGATGCTCTGTCCGGGAATTCTTGGCAGGACCTCAGGTACAGAAGGAGTACGATGCCATGCAGTGTCAGCACAGTCTCATGCTGGCTAGCAGGCCGATCACATGCAGACAAGTGGAGTCCGCTCCTGGTAACTTCGGGAGGAGTAGTGACTACCAGGCAGGATAAGGCAGCGGGCGTGTGATGGGATGCACGGCTGCACAGGAGTCTGAGCTCCATAGGTAAAGGCAGGCAATACAGGATCTAATCCTGGTAACTCACGACAGCGGCATGCAGGTGTGCACAGCTGGCCGGGAGACTATGGGAGGTACTGTCTCCATCATAACAGCAGAACAAATAGGCATAAGCAGTGCTGGTGAGTCTAAGCCTAATAATGAGCGAGTGAGTGAGTGAACGAGCAAGTGAGCACGAGCCTGAGTGTGAGCAATGGAGCCTGAACACATTGTTCACCTGTGTGCCCCTATTTATCAACTGTGGGCTGAGATTAATGTCCCTTTGGACACCAAAATGACCAATCAGGTTTTGGCAGTCAGCCAAACAATACCATAATAGGCAAAAGCCACAGGCCTGGGCTTTCCAAATATGGTAAACACACAGGCCTAGCACCTGGCAAGCATGAGCTGGGCGCGTGGGCTTGCACAAACATGTTTACAACCACATTATACAACCTGGACCCTGGCCAGGCCAGACTTTATGGCACCAGGCCTATTGTGCCCTTTTGTGCTTTTAATGTGTTTACCTCTGGTTTGGGCAGAAGAACATGTCCAGGCAAGGCAAGGCATAAAGAAGCCTATTTTCAGGCCTTTGGGCCCTCCACAACAATATCCATAACAAAATACACTTAAAACCTTCTTCGTCCACACATCAAGCTTTGGACTTCATAACAGCCTGCAATTTTTCATTGTCCAGAGATACCCCAAATTCGACTCTTCTCCCTCCCACTCCGTGGGTTTGAATGGGAGAAGAGAGGTGCAAAAACCTGCTTCCACCCACCTGCCCTTCAGGCTTGAAAGTGGGCAGCAGTGGATGCCTCTTCTGCACACGGGCTGACCGGTGTGGAAGCCTGGGCTGGAATCAGGCTGGTAGTTGTCTGTGTTTTTTGCATCCAGTATAAATGGTAAATGAACACTTTGTCTAGAAAAGGGATAAATAGAGCAACGGTTCCTGCCTTGAGAGTTCCTGTCTTGAGAGTTCCTGCCTTGAGAATACCCATCTTGAAAGAGCTTCTGCCTTAACAGAGTGCCCAGTCAGATAGGCTCCTGCCATGACTGGACTGTCCCCACTTGTGGACAGCTCCTACCTTTTCTATGGCTCTTGGTTTTATCCCATCCCTGCTTTTGGACGGTTCTTCTCAATTTTGCATCCTTTTGTGCAAACCAGAAGGCTTGGCAAACCCTTGGCAAAACTCTTTGAGAGAGAGCCAGTG
This sequence comes from Tricholaema leucomelas, assembly GCA_013400475.1. Lineage (NCBI taxonomy): Eukaryota > Metazoa > Chordata > Aves > Piciformes > Lybiidae > Tricholaema lacrymosa > Tricholaema leucomelas. The sequence goes on from WAAF01016379.1 coordinate 30,471, forward strand.
GCAAAGAACTGCCCTCTCTCAAACCCTATCAGTAGCTAACTTCTTGGCTGCCTCCCAGACTGGGGACCCAGCAGTTTTGGCTCTCCTCTGCTGCTCTAAAGGCAGCATCATTCCATGACCGTTCCACTCGGGAAGAAGTGCTCAAGGTACTTCCAAGTTTGGCAGCTCTGCGACTCATCTCAGACTTCTGCTGAGTGGATCTCTCTCATTGGATATTGCCTGCAACATCAGAAGGCTGCTCCTGCAGAGGAATTCAGTAAGGGATCATTGTTGAATGCCTATCTCACCTCTGTGAGTAAGCTTTTCCCTTAATCTTCTGCCCAGTCTGATTGATAGTGGGGCAAAACTGTGTTTATAGATTAGCCTTTTCCATTTCCTGACTTCCTAAATATCTAAATTTATCTATAAGATCCTTTTTAGAAGATATTACTGATCAAACTGAATCTGTTAATAAACTAAACTTTTTTTTTAATATATAGTTTGGGGGTGGGGTTCCAGGAAAATAAAATAATTCTATTTTTATGTTTTCTGACTTGGCCACATTAATTCCCTGCCTCCACAACAAGGTTGCACCTAAAAGGAATTCCTGATTGTCTCCCNGGAATCCAGTAAGGGATCATTGTCGAATGCCTATCTCACCTCTGTGAGTAAGCTTTTCCCTTAATCTTCTGCCCAGTCTGATTGATAGTGGGGCAAAACTGTGTTTATAGATTAGCCTTTTCCATTTCCTGACTTCCTAAATATCTAAATTTATCTATAAGATCCTTTTTAGAAGATATTACTGATCAAACTGAATCTGTTAATAAACTAAACTTTTTTTTTAATATATAGTTTGGGGGTGGGGTTCCAGGAAAATAAAATAATTCTATTTTTATGTTTTCTGACTTGGCCACATTAATTCCCTGCCTCCACAACAAGGTTGCACCTAAAAGGAATTCCTGATTGTCTCCCATCTGAAACTGACAGATTAGACTGATCTATTGCTTAGGAGATTTGGATGGCAGCCTCAGTCACCCATCTTCTTTCCAGTCAATGAGTCTTTTATAAAGCTTCTAAACTCAAGAGGTGGCTTTATACATTAATCCAGCTGGATTCTGTGCTAACATTTGTATTGTATGCAACTGCTGTGTAGAAATCTGTTTTCTACTGAGAAACATCTGTAGAGTATGTTCTAGTTAAAGCAGAAGGTCTTTGTTCATTTCTTTGTTTCAGCTTATTTATACTACCACTCTTTTTATTACCCTTCCTGCTGTCTAACAAACTTGAGTTGTTATAACACACTGCTGAGAAAAATCTAGACTGCATTTGCTGGATCAAACGTACATACAGTATCTTCAGTTTTCACTTGCTTGAGGTGATATTCTCCCTGCACAATGCACATATAATTCCCACAAGTGTTAATGGGCTTTAAGATTGTGTACTGAGGGCAAATTTGAGCTCTTATATTAATTGCTGGTTAGAATCCATCATGCTTCATAAAGCACTAACTGGTAAAATGTAATTGATAGAGCAAGGTCCATAACACAAAATAATTCAGGAGAACAAAAACTTTTTCATTCCTGCTTAAAATAAAAATGTGTGTGTATGGTTCTGCGGTAAGAATCCTGAGGTGCTTATATTTAAGTGAATGTACTAGCGTTTAGTTGATCCTGCATGGATTCAGTGCTGTAATACATACTTTGGACCGATGAAGCAAAACCTGTTATCAAAGTGAAAAGGAACACAGGCTTTTATAAGGTCAGCAATTTTTCAATGAACTGGCAGAGCAAGGATTACAGTTACAGACATTTTGGTACCTATTTAAATATCTAGAACTTTGAACATTCGTCGGTGTTTCTGGAGATAAAATAAATCATTCAAGAAAAGAAAAAGAAAGAAACGGCCTCTTTATTACATGTATTTACTTCCCCTTTGAAGTTCACGTCAGATTTGCTCATTTAAAAGAAAATAATTCCACTACAGTCATTACAGTAATTCAGGTTCAAACAGCCGATGAAACCAAGCCATATTCTGTCTGCTTTGAAGATCTTCAGTTAGTTTCTCACATCTATTTTGAATAAATCTTCTAAAACACAAAGCTGGGGGTGGGGGGGGAACAGACTTGTAGGGAGTAAAACATGGTATCAAAGATATTAGAACTGAGAAACTAAAATCTTTTTTCAAGAAGGTCATGCAATCTCCCCCTCAGTACCAACGATTTTATTTTCTTTTTTTTTTTTTTTTTTGGTAAAGCTTTTTTCAAAGCTAGTTAACAAATGAACAAGTGGCATTTTCCTCACTTCCCCTGGGAGGCAATTTTGTACTTAATGTATTCTCAGTGTATATAAGGTAAGGAGGGACACCCACATCTCCCACTTTGTGGAAAAGTGCTCTAATCATTTGGGAGAGAGGGCAGGTGGGAGGAAAGGAAATTATTCCACCCCTCTTGTTGAAGCTGTGCCACTATGCAGAAGAGATTTCAAGATATCATGGGATGGGAGGGTGAGGGAGAGGGGATAGAAGAGAAAGAGCTATCTTTCTAGCACATTCAGTATAGCGAATCCTAGTTTATCATTCTGAGTTTTAATCTAGAGAATTAATTTTATACACTAGTCAAAATAAAATAGGAAACATTCCTGTCTAATTTATCTATAGTTCTTTTTATAAACTCATGCATAGAAATACAAGATTGCAGAGGCATGACAAATAGTGCTTTGCAATAACATTGTGCAGATGGATCTTGTCACATGTGAACACAGCCATTGTTTCAATATCTTATGTAGTGTGGCAGGGATAAGACATGGTTAACTTTAGCAAGCATAATACATCCTTCTGAATACCTGAAGGATTAGGATTCTGCTTAAAAAGAGAACTTTGTGTTCTAATCTGTAAATGTCAAGTAGTGGTCTAATTCAACCTGTAAGTCCAAACAAAGTTAAACTAGTTAGCTTTTTTTTTTCTTTTCATATGCTGATTTTTTGAGAAAGATATTTTTACCAATTGCTTCATCGCAGTAGGATTGTGTTTTTTGTCAATGAAAGCACCTCTGTGCCTAGTGGAATACTTTTTCAGTGGTAAGTGGCAGGAGGAAGCAATTAGGGAGGGGGGACTACATGAAAGTCAAAAGATGAAAGTGTTATGACACTTAAGCAAGCTCAGATAAAATACTTGAGAAAACTCAATTTTATTTTCTGTGATATGTAGACTAAAGTTGACTATAATTCTCATTCAGTCATAACGATAAGTCTTTGGATCCAAACTCTCTCTCTACACTTTATTCTTCTCCATCTGTTCAATACAGTGTCACTCTTAACAGCTTCCTTCATATCTTTCCTTCACACAAACTTCCCTCCCACAATTCCAGAAAGGATGAATACATTCCAACTACAAGGAGCACCCACTAGTTGTTTTCTGTACTATCCTCTTTGATTCGTGTTGAGCCATCTGCTGTCCTTAGAAGGCAAGTTCTTTGGAGCAAAGTATTCATTAGTCATTGAGCACTGATTTCTATGCAAACTTCACACTTAAAGCACCACAGGAGCTGTTGCATTTCAGTTTGTATAATTGAACCAGTAAGCTAATCTCATACCTATGGAAGCGATGGTGATTGTCTGTGCTATCATGTGCATTTTGAATAAATCTCTCCATTTCTACAGTACAAAGTACTTTACCTCACAATATATCATCAGACAAAGGCTTTTATTGATTCTGGAAGTCACATTCCTGCAAGTGGCAGAAACATTCCAAGTACCCATTGTTGTTGCAAGACAGATGAGACTTAGGATATTTACTGCCTACTGTGCATAAACTCAAAAGTAGGCGGCACAAGTCTTAGTTGTCTCCTAGATAGCGAAGTAAGGCTTCCAAGAGTGAACTCATTTGTCTGAGTGCTCATTTCACTTTCTCCAGGCACATATCAAGATTAAGTAGGAAATCACTGTATCTTTATGTGCTTTTACAAAGAATGAACACAGACTTTAAATGACAACAAAAATTCCAAATTGATATTCTCTGTGCAAAGCCTGTCAATACAAAAGCAACTCAATTTTTCTAACACTCCAAAGAAAAACAGAATAGCAAATTGGAATAGCAAAGAAGGCAGCATAATCTAACACAGCACCAATCTCAAAAAGCATACTTTGATCTTGATCAAAGGTAGAGAAACTGGATAGGTACCTATCTTCACATCATCTATAGTGTGTCTTCTGTACTATCAGAAAGCAACTGCTGAACTCACAATGGTGAGTAGCAGTTACTCACATGAAGCCAATGAAATGACTTATGTGAGTAACACCACCAACAACAGAAAGAGATTCATAAACTGACATTTAGTGAGTAACTTCTAACACTCTCCCATAGTCCCCAATGGAAGCTGCAAGACTACCCGAGTCAAGAGCAAGGTACTTTGCTGCCCAAGCAAAAGCTAGTTGAGGCAAAATGATTTTCACAGAAATAGCCATCTTGGGGGAAAAAATCACCAAAAACCACTGAAAAGTAGAAATCTCTGGCTGTAGGCAAGCGCTGTGACTGTGACATGTTGTGATAATTGTGTGTTTTTCAGAGTCTGTGAAAAGAAGTAAGAATAAGGTTGGCATAGATTTCAAATTACTATGACAATAGAGATCTGATAGGACTTGATTGAACCTATCAGATATGAAACACATGAAGATGTTCACACCAAACTAGGTTTGTCAGTGCTCTTTACAAGGAATGCCATGCATTATTCATACTTGTATGAATAAAATGTATGTTTATCGATAATAATTTGCTCCATTTCTGGTTTTCAAGATCCTAAAAAAACACAAAATAACTTATCACTAATCCCTTTGGTATCGGTCAAATTACACTTTAGCTTTATAAATCTATCCAGCAAAACATTTATGAAATTGATTCTATGAAAAGAAAAATATATATAGAATCATAGAATCAGTCAGGGTTGGAAGGGACCACAAGGATCATCTAGTTCTGACCTCCCTGCCATGGGCAGGGGCATCCTACCCTAGAGCAGCCTGCCCACAGCCTCATCCAGCCTGGCCTGAAACACTGCCAGGCATGAGGCCTCAACCACCTCCCTGGGCAACCCACTCCAGGCTCTCACCACTCTCATGCTGAACAACTTCCTCCTCATGTCCAGCCTGAACCTACCCATCTCCAGCTTTGCTCCATTCCCCCTAGTCCTCTCACTCCCTGAGAGCCTCAAAAGTCCCTCCACAGCTTTTTTGTAAGCCCTCTTCAGATACTGAAAGGCCACAAGAAGGTCACCTCAAAGGCTTCTCTTCTGCAGACTGAACAGCCCCAACTCTTTCAGTCTGTCCTCATAGCAGAGGTGCTCCAGACCTCTGAGCATCCTCCTGGCCCTTCTCTGGACACACTCCAGCATCTCCACATACTTCTTGTAATGGGGTCTCCAGAACTGTATGCAGTACTCCAGGTGGGGTCTGACCAGAACAGAGAGGAAGAATCACCTCCCTCGCCCTGCTGGCCACACTTCTCCTGATGCAGCCCAGCATCTGGTTGGATTCCTGGGCTGTAAGTGCACAATGCTGGCTCACGTTGAGCTTCTCATTCAGCACTACCCCCAAGTCCCTCTCCTCAGGGCTGCTCTCCAGCCACTCACTGCCCAGCCTCTATTTGTACTTGGGATTGCCTGACCCAGATGCAGGACCTTGCACTTGGTCTTGTTGAACCTCATGAGGTTGGCTTGTGCCCACCTCTCCAGCCTGTCCGGATCCCTTTGGATGGCATCAACATGAACATGTTCATGCAAAACTAGGTTTGTCAGTGCTCTTTACAGGGAATGCCATGTGTTAATTCAAACCTGTATGAATGAAACATACTGTTAATAATTTGCTCCGTCTTTGGTTTTCAAAATCCTAAAAAGACATGATATAATTTATCACTAATCTCGGTATCAGTTAGATGCTTTAGCTTTATAAATCTATCCAACAAAAGACTTAGGAAATTGATTCTATGAAAAAAAAAAAAAAAATATATATATATATTCCTCCATTTGCAATTAGTCAAGCATAAATGCCTTCCACAAGTGCTGTTCTAGTTCCTCCCACGATCTTTCCACCAGAAAACAGCACAATATGTAATAAATCACGTAGATCTAAGCTACAGAAAAATACTTTCAACAAAATTCAAGCATCTTTAGGTGTGTAGTTTTCTACTTACACAAGTGGCCTGCAGCATGCAGGACCCAAACTAGTGTCATTGCATTCTTCCTGAATGCATATCATATCTACTTACATTTCCAAAATATTTGTGGAACAAAAATAAAGGGAGGGAGGCAAAAAAAAACCACAAACAAGCAAACTGAAGCAGTGCCGGTGGACTTGAGCAGCAGTGAGTGGAGAGATCAGCCAATTAATGCTTGGGCATAAGGACTAGCTGTACAGGGCTATACAAAGTAGACGACACCTTACTACTTAATGTTGCCTTGAAAATGCTAAATTTCCCACTCATGCCATTTCATTGCAGACATCTTAAGGGTCTAATTTAGTTTCTCTCTTAGATTTCTGCTCCCTCATGGTCAACTGAAACTAAGAACACATAATGATATCTGCCAGTGCAAGTAGAGAAGCTGATACTGCAAACTTCTAAGATCTGTAAATGGTTTTTGTGCGGCCCTACCAACAGGGACAAATTTCATCAAATAATTTCAAGTCTTTGTGTGGCAAAAGGTGTGAATGCAATAAACATTTAAGGAATGCTTTACTTGGAATTGTTTTTTTAAATTTATTTACATATTTAATATATTATTCATAATCATCCATATTATTTTATATATAGTTATATATTATTCATATTTATATATTTTATCACTAATATTTGTATATTTTATATTATTCACAAATATTTATATATTTTATCAAAAATACAGGGTCCTACACTTTGACCACTACAACCCCAAGCAGTGCTATAGGCTGGGGACAGAGTGGCTGGAGAGCAGCCAGGAAGAAAGGGACCTGGAAGTACTAAGAGATAGTAGCTGAACATGAGCCAGCAGTGTGCCCAGGTGGCCAAGAGAGCCAATGGCATCCTGGCCTGCATCAGGAAGAGTGTGGCCAGTAGGACAAGATAGGATGTTCTTTCCTTGTACTCAGCACTGCTCAGGCCACATCTTGAGTGCTGTATGCAGTTCTGGACTCCTCCATTCAAGAGAGATATTGAGATACTGGAATGTGTCCTGAGATGGGCTACAAAGCTGGTGAGAGACCTGGAACACAGCCCTGTGAGGAGAGCCTGAGGGAGCTGGGGGGGGGCATCCTGGAAAAGCAGAGGCTCAGGGGTGACCTCATTGCTGTCTACAACTACCTGAAGAGAGGCTGTAGCCAGGTGGGGTTGGTCTCTTCTGCCAGGCAACCAGTAACAGAACAAGGGGACACAGTCTCAAGTTGTGCCAGTGGAGGTCTAGGCTGGATGTTAGGAGGAAGTTGTTGCCAGAGAGAGTGATTGTCATTGGAATGGGCTGCCCAGGGAGGAGGTGGAGTCGCTGTCCCTGGAGGTGTTCAAGCAAAGCCTGGCTGAGGCACTTAGTGCCATGGTCTAGTTGATTGGCCAGGGCTGGGTGCTCGGTTGGACTGAATGAGCTTGGAGGTCTCTTCCAACCTGGCTGATTCTATGATATTTTCTATGTTTTCACAAAGGAGTCTTTGCCTTGTGCAGCAGCAGTTCACCAGGTAAAAAATATGAAAACACAGATATAGGAAGCTTATGAAAAAAAAGCAGATCACATACCAATTCTAAGAACAATTTGAAGGGTGGTGTCTTGGATGTGAGTGGACAGAAAAGCTATTTTACTCCTTCCCAAAGGAGTGAAATAAAAATGATGCACACTGTATTGGAAGTTTAAAAGGAAATACTCTTTACAAATATATACAGAAATACAAAATGTACAAATTCATATTCAGCATCACGATCTCATTAGGCCAAAACTTTCCAAAGCCTTCCCCTCCAACCAGGCTTAACACCAGGCCTAACACCATGCCTCCATGACTTCCCCCCTATGCCTCCCTACCCAGGCCTGAATGATGCAGTAAAACGTAGCCTGGCTGCTCAAGGCCAAGAGCCTCCAGCTCCCCTGTAAATACATATATGCCAGCTTATGATGCTGGGAAAAGAGAGAGGGAAAAATGGGGAAGAAACAGACTCTGCATCCACTTTATATAGGGATGTGTTAGTTTGAAAGTAGCTGGAATATTTTGGTGAGAAGAATTGTATTATAGGCTGTGAAAAGGAAACAGTGGTGATGTCTGCTTCACTCATAAGCTTGCTGAGATGTATGAAAACAAGAACGCAAAACATAGATAAAAGAGTTGCTGTGTGTCTCTGGCTGCCTGCACTTCTCTCTCTAACCTGCTGTCTGTGTAACTAATCCCTCTGCTTGCTAACTCCCCTAGCCAACTCTCCAAACTCACCTTGAACGTAAAGTCTGGGATAAGGTAGAGGGATGGAAAGGAGGTGGAGAGTGGTTGTTAGCCCCTCCTGGGGACTCTGGTTTCTGGGAGGGCTGTTGTATTTCTGTATTACTTTTTAACTTGTCTATTTCTCTCTATAGCTGTATCTATTGTAAATACCTGCTTGTATATTGTGCTAAGCTGTAAATATAAAGCTTCATTCTTAATTTTCCAGCTCAGCTGAGTCTAGTCTAGGTGATTTCATAAGAGTGGGGAGGTGGCAGGTAACACCCAAACCATCACAAGGGAAGGGATATGCAGCCTGGTGGGAATGAAGTAACAGAAGATTACATTTTCTGGTGCCCACCTCCTAGGCTATCTAGTCCCTGGAGGACTGGTTAAGACATCCCAGTTCTTAAACTGTTTATTAAGAACCAAGTTTGGAATATCTGTTGATGAATTGAATTTCAGTGTGCTCACCTCACCTTTATGTCCCATCCAATCAGACCATAAAAAGCTAATACAAAGGAAAACTTGGTCCTGCAAGAGTGCAAAGAGTGTTCAAGAGTTTAACAATAGCAAGTTGAGGATGGCTGCAGATATTTGCTCCAGTGCTTCTGCATATTTACTCATAGAACCTTGAATATCTTCTGTGTCAAGGCAGTAAAATAAGAACCTATGGATGATAATCTAACTATTCTTAATTAGGGGCTTACCAATTATTCCTTTTACAATGAGTTTTAATAAACTCTTAAATTCTTTACTATATTAGGAAAAATATCGATGCTACTAACAGGTGTTTGTATTATTTGCAAATACTCAGTAGCTTTTGGCTTATTCCCAAGTCCAGCAAGGTTTACTGTAGCCTATTCCACTGATATTAGCTCTATGGTCTAGTTGATTGGACAGGGCTAGGTGATAGATTGGACTGGATGACCTTGGAAGTCTCTTCTTACCTGGTTGATTCTATGATTCTAGAGTTTCAGCAGAAATCATTGTTCGGTATATACATAGTACTTGATAAGTGAAATCTCTTAGATAAAATATTTCATCTGCAGGAATTTGCCCTAGAAATATTTTTTTTTCCTTTTGTCTCCAAATTAAACAATTGCTTACATTAGAGTCTATTTTTAATATTAAACATATTTTTAGATATTGTTTATTGAAGAGGGACATTATCCTCAGTTACAGATATGATGCAAAAGTCTTCAGGAAAAAGACTATGTCAAATCCAGTCTTTCAATACTCTAAAGCAATAGATCTATGTAATATCCTATTGCAAGGATTCTATAATAAAAATCAGCAATTTGGACAGACTGAAAGAGTTGGGGCTATTCAGTCTGCAGAAGAGGAGGCTTTGAGGCAACCTTATTGTGGCCTTTCAGTATCTGAAGGAGGCCTACAAAAAAGCTGGGGAGGGATTCTTTAGGATATCAGGCAGTGACATGACTAAGGGGAATGGAGCGAAGCTGGAGGTGAGTAGGTTCAGACTGGACATGAGGAGGAAGTTGTTCATCATGAGAGTGGTGAGAGCCTGGAATGAGCTGCCCAGGGAGGTGGTTGAGGCCGCATGCCTGGACGTGTTTCAGGCCAGGCTGGATGAGGCTGTGGCCAGGCTGATCTAGGGTAGGGTGTCCCTACCCATGGCAGGGGGGTTGGAACTGGATGATCCTTGTGGTCCCTTCCAACCCTGACTGATTCTATGACTCTATGATTCTGGAAACTAAAATAAACAGCACACAAAACACACAAAATCTCACAAATAAGTACATATTCAGCAACAAAAATAAGCTGTGTGATTATGATGAAAAAAGAATGCCTCTTTTTTAGATTTGCTGGACAAAAGTAACTAGAGGATTCCTGTGGTCCCTTCCAACCCTGACGGATTCTATGATTCTGTGATTTTCAGCTATCAGGTGGCTTTGTGTGCCAAACGTATCAGATCTTTAAACAAACACTGAAATATGACAGCTTTTCAAGTGCCTCTGTTCCATTTATAGCCCATCTCATGGAGGAGTGTTTAACAGAGCAGTGGCTTGTACACTAGGGAATGAGGAGTTTAATGGTTCATACATACTCTATTTGAAAAATATCAATAACCATTCACAAATCTCTTCTTGCATAAACTCTATGAAAAACCCTATGTAAATGGTGCATAGCCTCTTTATGACTCATGCCACGAGTTGGTTGGTGGTTTGGTTTTTTTTTCACAGTATTAAATCACTTCTGAAAGCCTGGCTTTACCTGTCAAAATTAAGGTAAATTTGCATTGGTGATTAAACACACGTTTCACTCCCTACAATGTTTTTCAGTTACATAATTAGGCTGGATGAAAAACTCTGTTTCCCTTTGTTATTGAAACTGAAAACAGTCATAGTCATGTACTAAATAATATCTTTTTGGTATATTGGTTTTTTAATTCACAGGATCACAGGATCACAGGATGTTAGGGGTTGGAAGGGACCCAAAGAGTCATCAAGTTCAACCACCATGCCAGAGCAGGACCATACAATCTAGCTCAGTTCACAGAGGAACACATCCAGACAGGCCTTGTAAGCCTCCAGAGAAGGAGACTCCACAAACTCTCTGGGGAGCCTGTGCCGGTGTTCTGTGACCCTTACAATAAAGAATTTCCCCTTTGTGTTGAGGCAGAAGCTCTTGTGATGCAGCTTATACCCATTGTTCCTTGTCCTATTGCAGGGAGCAAGTGAGCAGAGCCTGTTCCCTGCCTCCTGACATCCAGCCCTCACAGATACTTATAAACATGTATTAGGTTCCCTCTCAGTCTTCTCTTCTCCAGACTAAAAAGCCCCAGATACTTCAAGAGTAATTTTTTCCATATACTAGATGCTGAATGAAAACTCAATTATCATAGAATCATAGAATCAACCGGGTTGGAAGAGACCTCCAGCCCAACCTATCACCCAGCCCTGTCCCACCCATGCAACCATATTCAGAATCCAGAAATAGAAATGCATTATAAAAGTCTTGACTCTTAATTCACGAGATTTAATCACTTAAAATATGTATGTAGAGAGAGGCTTAGGTTGCTGACTTTCTGATGTTTGCTTTGTAGACACCCATAAGTTTAATAATGTTAAGTCAAGACCAAAGGGAACACAGATCAGTGCTTCAGACAATTTTGTGAGAAGTTAAACATGCAGTTTGAATTTTATTTAACAGCGCTGTCCTGGTATCCATTTGGATAAACAGTTCTACTTTATGTTTAAAGCTAGTAAAAACTAACTGAAGCATGGGAGGTCTGAATTATTCTCTGTTCATGGACAACCTTGTAATAAGAAGCAGGACATGATAAAGCTTCCTAACCAGGAGCAATCTTTGTATAATTCCCTAATGTAGGTTAAGGCTCTCTAGAATGAGATTTTCCCTACTGTTTCTCAGTAAAGGTGAAACACCTGAAGAGAAGATTTCTTGTGTTAAAGGGAAATTTTGATTTTTTTATACGTGTACTTTTTCTGATGTTGTTTGTTTCTTTTTCCTTATGAGAGGCTGAGGGAGCTGGGATTGTGCAGCCTGGAGAAGAGGAGGCTCAGTGATGACCTCATTGCTGTCTACAGCTACCTGAAAGGAGGCTGTAGCCAGGTGGGGTTGGTCTTTTCTGCAAGGCAACCAGCAACAGAACAAGGGGACACAATCTCGACTTGTGTTGGGGGAGGTCTAGGCTGAATGTTAGGAGGAAGTTGTTGCCAGAGAGAGTGATTGGCATTGGAATGGGCTGACCAGGGAGATGGTGGAGTTGCTGTCCCTGGCAGTGTTCAAGCAAAGACTGGATGAGGCACTTAGTGCCATGGTCTAGTTGATTGACCAGGGCTGGGTGCTAGGTTGAACTGGATGATCTTGGAGGTCTCTTCCAACCTGGTTGACTCTATGCTTCTATGCTGTTGCTAGTTTTGTTAAATAGTCTGTAACAGACCCTGAACAGGAATAACTGCCAGATAATTATCATTACTCATAGGCAGGAAGTTCTTAGTGTCATTTTCTCACTGCAGATGCCTGACATTTCCATTAATGCATCTATTAACTAATTTCAGTACTATAGAAGCAAGGCTAAGTTCCCCTATTCAATGCTTCAACCTCTGGCAGAATATTGGAAAGCAACTTGTGAATTTTTATCCTTCCATTGCAAAGGGGAATAATTTTGGCATTGTTTTTTTTTTTTTTAATATAAAAATTCTAGGTGAATTTCAGATTAAATTTTGCCATCTTTTTTTCCCCCTCACATGCGTCAGGAAATGAAAATGCTTTTAGATGAAACTTTGCTTTTACTTCCTTTATGAAAATTTGGGGCACCCAACTTCAGGCATATGTTTATAAAAACATATTTTAATACACTGTAATTAGGAAGGGTGTGGCCTCAGAAAAGCGTTAGATTTTTGCCCAATCATCTCTACTTCTATGTACAGTGAAATGTTACCTGGTATTGTCCCATAAAGCTTATGAAGAGAGAGTTTGATTGAAGATTTAATAAAATTAACACTACTTTCTTATTTTCCTCTTTTCTTCTTAATCTTCTCTTCAAGATGAAACTCATCAGCACTTGACAAAAACTGCAAATAACAGCCAGATGCAGGAGCTGGTTTTATCTTTTTATGCAAGTATGTGGTGCTAATTAGTGCAAATTGATTAAACTTTAATTGCCTGATCCATGGCTAATTAATATTTATAAGATGAATGAGCAAGAAAACCAGACATTTATTAAAACACTTTAATGATTTTTCATATGTTTTGACAAAGCAAAGCAAATAGATGTTATGAGTTTAGATGTGCCAGACAGAAGTACAGCATTGCCTACTTTTTCTGGCTATCAGCACCAGAAAACTAATTTTTTTTCCACCACAAACTACCTGTGAAAGTATTTTTTCTCTTCCACACAGACATTATGGTACAGTGTTCTATTTTGTACTTTACAATGCATTTTGTTGAACAAGGGAATGGCATAACACTATCATGCCTCATGCAAGAAATAAACACACACATCAGATAGAATCCAGGCAGAACTGTGCTCCTTAAAATGGGCTGAACTGAAGAGGTGATTTCCTCTAGACATGCCTACCTCAGTTAAAACGTATCACGTGAACCACAGTCTAACAATATGATGCCATGGTTGTTATCCCTGAATTATTTCTTTGACTGATCTAAAAGCTCATTTCTTGTTAACATGTAGTATATTCAAATGATACTTCTTTACTAACAATAACCTGAGTGCTTTGAATGCATTATGGGAGAAAACGAAAAATATTTAGGAAGAAGTTCTTCACCGTGAGGGAGGTGAGACCCTGGAACGGATTGCCACAAGGGCCACAAGGGTGCTCAGAGGGCTGCAGCACCTCTCCTGTGATGACAGACTGAAAGAGTAGGGGTTGTTCAGTCTGGAGAAGAGGCTCCCAGGTGACCTTCTTGAGGCCTTTCAGTATCTAAAGGGGGCCTACAAAAAAGCTGGGGAGGGATTTTTTAGGCTATCAGAGAGTGAGAGGACTAGGGGGAATGTAGCAAAGCTGGAGGTGGGGAGATTGAGAGTGGAGGTGAGGAGGAAGTTGTTCAGCATGAGAGTGGTGAGAGCCTGGAATGGGTTGCCCAGGGAGGTGGTTGAGGCCCTGTCCCTGGAGGTGTTTAAGGCCAGGCTGGATAAGGCTCTGGCCAGGCTGATCTAGGGTAGGCTGTCCCTGCCTAAGGCAGGAAGGTTGGAACTGGCTGATCCTTGTGGTCCATTCCAACCCTGACACCCTCTCCAGCTTTATTGTAGGCCCCATTCAGATACTGAAAGGCCACAAGAAGGTCACCTGGGAGCCTCCTCTTCTGCAGACTGAACAGCCCCAACTCTTTCAGTCTGTCCACATTGGAGAGGTGCTTCAGCCCTCTGGTCATCCTCATCGGCCTTCTCTGGACACTCTCCAGCATCTCCACATCCCTCTTGCAATAAGGGCTCCAGAACTGGATGCAGTACTTATGGTCTAAAAGTGAAATAATTGGTGTAACAGGAGAAGAATCTTTAATCTTCATAATTACTCTAGTTATCTCTGTAAGTAAAATAGAAGATATAAAGTATCTCTAGTTTTGTACCACATTTATTCACACTGTTGTATTGTTACTCTTCTCCCCAAAAATGTTTCAGAGTAGATATTATAGGTATGATTTAGATATGGCTTAATAGTTAGGATAGAAATATAATCATCAGAAGGAATCAGATTCCATGTTCCTTAGCATATACTTGGCATATAACTTCTCTTTACCCAGTCTTCTTTCAGGAGATTAAACATACTAAATGAACCTCAGCAACCCTAAAAGCAGGTTACCGCTGACATTTCTATACAATCATAGAATCATAGAATCAACCAGATTGGAAGAAACCTCCAAGATCATCCAGTCCAATCTATCACCCAACCCTGTCCAATCAACTAGACCATGGCACTGAGTGCCTCAGTCAGGCCTTTTTTGAACACTTAGTCACTCTTGTCACAGAAAAGTGTTTCCTAAGTCTTGACTGATCTTATAAACACAATAAACATTTTCATTTTGTTCATATCACAGTGAATCTTATGCACGCATGCTTTCTTTCACTGACATTAATGTTCAACACATATAACAAAAAGAATACATTTCAAATTGGCATTTAGGGAATTCACATATCATGTAAGAACTACCTTGGGTCCCTTCCAACCCCTAATATCCTCTGATCCTGTCATCCTGTGACTTTTGACATTTGAATACATGAAGCTCCAGAAAACCCAGAACAGACTAAATACAAGTCAAAAGTTCCTATCATTGCTAAAATCTTGACGAGGGTTAGAAACCTAGTGTGTTCAGTGCTAGTGTATCATTCCAGCTGGATTTGTCCAGTATGTCTCCTGATGTTCAATCACTTGCTCACAGCTGTCTATTTAGATCTCTAATCTTTTACTAAGGGCTACACCTGATAAAGAATTAAATAGACAGATACAGAGATACATAATTGTTCTGACTATAGTTCATGTTGAATGGCTTCCATTCAGTCAGCTAAATATCTTTGAGGTATGCAAGTGAATCCAAGACATATGTGTAGAACGACATAATACCAACTGAGATCTGCAGTGCCTATTGAGATCTGTACATTTCTGAAAGGCAGAAGGACTCAGAAGGCATCAAATAGAGCCCTAGATACTTAAATTTGTGTAAATGACCACAACTTGAATTTGACTTTGGCTTTTAAGCTGTAAACTATCTGACAAGGAGACTGAATGATGATTATCATAATTGTTGTTGTTATTATTGTTTATTATTATTATTAATAATGTTTGGTGCTTTTTTGGTTGATTGTGTTTTGGCTGGGTTTTTTTTTGTTTGGTTTTGGCTGTTTGGTTGATTGATTGGTCAGGGGTTTAAGTTTGCAGTGAAATTCATGTCCGTGACTGAATTTTTATCAGCTATCATCACTTGAATGCAAATAGTGGCAATATCAAGAGATACCATAAGAAATTCTTTAAGTCTCTCCTCTTACTAGATTCTTTAAGAACTTTATGACAGTGGCTCCTTTAGCTGTCATTTTGTTGTGATGTTGACATCTTGACTTGATACTGCACAACCAGTTGCTGTATAACACATATTCTAGTTGTAATATCCTGTTGGTCAACCAGACTGTCTCTTTTTGTTTCAGTCTGCTGTGGTTGTTTTTCAGCCCTAACCTTTCAAACTTAAGCTGTATAGGAAAAAACTGTTACATGTCTGGATCTCAGCTCAAATGTATTTGGAATACACCTGGATCAAGGAACCAGGAACCAGGTATATATTCCCATCACCCATAATAAAAGATAAACAGAAAGAGATGACACGGAACTAGACTATACTTCTGGATCTAAGGTAGTATTGCAAAAGATTGTGATACACAATTCCATTTATAAACTTATCAAAAGCAGTTTTTAAAATAGTTACAATATTTTTCCATTTTTTTACATATCAGAAGAAAAGCAAGATGTCTTCTACCTCTGATGATTAAAAAAGTCACTAAAATCTTGGCTTAATTTTATTCATTTTCTATTTGTTGATAATGTAATAATTCCAGGCTCCTGTCCCAGCATGGCACATTGACATCTTCACAACTTTGTATATTTGTGGGACAGTAATCTAATGCCTTTTAAACTTCACTCTAATGGATAACATAGTCATAGAGTCATAGAATCAACCAGGTTGGAAGAGACTTCCAAGCTAATCCAGTCCAACCTAGCACCCAGCTCTATCCAGTCAACTACACCATGGCACTAAGTGCCTCAGCCAGGCTTTTCTTGAACACCTCCAGGGACAGTGACTCCACCACCTCCCTGGGCAGCCCATTCCAATGCCAATCACTCTCTCTGCCAACAACTTCTTCCTAACATCCATCCTAGAGCAACCCTGGCACAACTTGAGACTGTGTGCCCTGGTTCTGCTGCTGGTCGCCCTGGAGAAGAGACCAACCCCACCTGGCTGCAGCCTCATTTCACTTTCTGCAAAACTTCCTTCACCCTTTTGCTCGTGTTCCAGTGGCTATCTCAATCTGAACAAGTACTCTCAATAGTAAATAAAGACATCTTGTGTACAAGTTATTGTCAAACTGCCAAGCAAAAAAGGGTCAGTAAATTATCCCTGACCCAGATCCTAGAAACACCCACTTCCCCATGCACACACTCTTTAATCTAATTCTCTCTAGAGCAGTTATATCTAAAAGACACCTAACTGGAGCACTCTAAGGCAGGTTGAGGGAATGATGTAATATTACAGTCTTCTTTCACTTATCATAGAAGTACCAAAGGCAATGGAACTCACAATGTGGAAGCATCTCACTGTAAAATTAACAGAAGCTAATTTTTTAAATTTTTCAACTGCTTGCACAAAGTTTTAGATGGATTGACTCTAAAATTTTAGTAACATCACAATATCTTCTCCCATTTTTCAGTGATCTTCTCCATGCAATATGAAAATAATACTCTTCCTCCTTCAGTGTTTACCTCTGTATAGTTTACCAGGGATCAGTACTGGGTCCAGTTTTGTTCAATATCTTTATCAACTAACTGAGTGAGGGTGTTGAGTATACCCTCAACAAGTTTGTTGATGATACAAACCTGGCGAGGGTGGCCAAAAGTCCATCAGGCTGTGCTGCCATCCAACAAGATCTGAACAGGCTGGAGAGGTGGGTGAAGGCAAACATTATGAAGTTCTATAAAGACAAGGGCAGGGTCCTGCATCTGGGGAAGAACAACAACAGGCACCAGTACAGGCTGTCCTGCTGGAAAGCAGTTCTATGAAGAAAGATCTTGGAGTCCTGGTGGACAGCAAGTTCTGCGTGGGCCAACAATGTGCCCTTGTGGCCAAGAGAGTCAATGCCATCCTGGGGTGCATCAGAAACACTGTGGCCAGCAGATCCAGGGAGGTTCTTTTCCCCGTGTACGCCGCACTAGTGAGCCCACATCTGGAATACTGTGTCCAGTTTTGGGCTCCTCAATTCAAGAGAGACAGGGACCTGCTGGAAAGAGTTCAGTGGAGTGCCACGAGGATGACTGGGGGGGCTTGAGTATCTCTCTTATGAAGAGACAGTGAGAAATCTAGGGCTGTTTAGTCTGGAGAAGAGAAGACTGAGAGGTGATCTTATCAATGTATACAAATATCTGAGGGGTGGGTGTCAAGTGGAGGGGGCCAATATCATCTGTGGTCAGCAGCAATAAGACAAGGAGCAATGGCTACAAATTGGAATGTAGAAGGTTTCACCTCAACATGAGGTGACAGAGGACTGTAACAGGCTGCCTGGAGAGATTGTGGAATCTCTTTCTCTGGAGATGTTCAAATCCTGCCTAGATGCATTCCTATGCAAACTACCCTAGATGCTCCTGATTTTTGCAGGGGAGGTTGGACTCAATGATCTCTCTAGGTCACATCTAAGCTCTAAAGTTTTATGATTCTGTGATTCTATAGTAAATTCCTTGTAGTTATTTCCCTTCTAAAGCACTAAAATTGCTGCATCAGAGAAGTGTTCAAGAATAACATTTCAGTTTTCAAAACCTCATATGATTGATGATTTTGTTTTGTTTGTTTTTTTCAACACTCACTTTTGAGAGAAGATTCATTTTGCAAAACTAGTACTGTGGTGGAAGAAGTTATTCTATGAGGAAGTCCCAGGTTAATTATGTTTTTCTTGCCATTAGTTACATTAGCTAAAAATCATGATGAACTAAACGGCATAAAATGACATAACACTATAGACATTAATATAGCTATCCTTCTTTACGCCAGATGAACCCCAAGCAGCGCTACAGGCTGGGGACAGAGTGGCTGAGAGCAGCCAGGAAGAAAGGGACCTGGGGGTGCTGGTGGATAGTAGCTAAACATGAGCCAGTAGTGTGCCCAGGTGGCCAAGAGAGCCAATGGCATCCTGAGCTGNACAAAATCTCAAGCTGTGCCGAGGGAGGTCTAGGCTGGATGTTAGGAGGAATTTCTTGATAGAGTGATTGACATTGGAATGGGCTGCCCTGGGTGGTGGTGGAGTCGCCATCCCTGGAGGTGTTCAAGCAAAGCCTGACTGGGGCACTTAGTGCCATGGTCTAGTTGATTGACTAGGGCTGGGTGCTAGGTTGGACTGGCTGATCTTGGAGGTCTCTTCCAACCTGGTTGATTCATAGAATCAATCAGGTATATCCCACATTCTGTTAGTGTCCATAAACACTAGCTCTTCAAATGTATTCTTTCCTCTATTATAATTTCTAACAATTTCATTAACTGCAATGGTGTATCCACACATTCACATGTAGTTACAACATTCTTAAGCTTATGGATTTGTTACACAATGCATAAAAAAGTCTACCTCATGTGCCTAATCTTAGGCAGACAGAAAAAACTTTTCATGAAGAAAATGCAGGCATTTAATTTAGGACCACTTTAAGAAGCACCTTGAATTTACATGAAATATATATCCCCAAAGAGGTACTTAAACTTCTTGTAGGGTATGAACTACAAAATACACCATCATCTGTTAAATTCTGGTTTTCCTCACTAACAATTTTTTTGTTTGTTCCAGGATGCAACTTGTGAGCAAATTTACATATATAAAGTAGGGATCAGTGCCTGTAAGTAAAGCAGAAAGTAAATTGGCAATTTCAGTTACAGCTACAGCTGTTATGCTTAGTGAAGGGATGCTAAGAAGTGATCTTTGAATTTCAGGCAAAGACATGCAGAGAACCTTATGTCCATGGTGGTCAAGATATCATATGTGTTCAGTCAGCTGGATCTCTGTTCAGTTTATTCTGAGCATGTTTAAGCCTATTTCTATATATGAATAACTTTTTTTTTATGTAAATGCTTTATTAGGGTACTTAGGATCATAGAATCACAGAATCATAGAATCATAGAATCAATCAGGTTGAAGAAGACCTCCAAGATCATCCAGTCCAACCTATTGCCCAGCTCTGTCCAATCAACTAGACCGTAGAATCATAGAACAAACCATGTTAGAAGAGGCTTCCAAGGTTATCCAGTGCAACCTATCACCCAGCCCTGTCCAATCAACTACACCATGACTCTAAGTGCCTCATCCCATCTTTTCTTGACAAGCCCTATGAGGAGAGCTGGGGTTATTTAGCCTGGGGAAGACGAGGCTCAGGGGTGATCTCATTGCTGCCTACAACTACAACTAACTATGTTAGGAAGAAGTAATTCAGTCTTTTCTTGAACACCTCCAGGGACAGCAACTCCACCACCTCCCTGGGCAGCCCATTCCAATGCCAATCACTCTCTCTGGCAACAACTTCCTCCTAACATCCAGCCTGAACCTGCCCTGGCACAACTTAAGACTGTGTCCCCTTGTTCTGTTGCTGGTTGCCTGGCAGAAGAGATCAACCCCACCTGTCTACATCTTACCTTCAGATAGTTGTAGACAGAAATGAGGTCACCCCTGAGCCTACTCTTCTCCAGGCTGAACAACCCCAGCTCCCTCAGCTTCTCCTCATCAGGCAGTGCTCTCCAGTCCCCTAATCATCTTCGTAGCCCTCTGTTGGACCCTCTCCAGCAGATCATCCCTGTCCTTCTTAAACTGAGGAGCCCAAAACTAAACACAGTATTCAAGATGAGGTCTCACCAAGGCAGAGTAGAGGGGGAGGAGAACCTCTCTTGATCTGCTGGACACACTCTTCCTAATACACCCCTGGATCCCATTGGGCTTCTTGGCCACAAGGGCACATTGCTGTGCCATGGTTAACCTTTTATCCACCAGGACCCCCACGTCCCTCTCCACAGGGCTGCTCTCCAGCAGATCACCTCCCAGCCTGTACTGGTGCAGTTTATTATTCCTCCCCAGATGCAGGACTCTGCACTGGTCCTTGTTGAACTTCATCTGGTTTCTCTGTGCCCAGCTCTCCAGTCTGTCCAGGTCTCTCTGGATGGCCGCACAGCCTTCAGGTGGATCAGCCAAGCCTCCCAGCTTGATGTCATCAGCAAACTTGCTGAGCAGACACTCTGCCCTCAGTTACTGTGTTAAGTCTGACACCAGAACAATGAGAAAATATACCAAATCTATTTCTTGCAGTATCGTATTTGGACTGAACGCAGTAAAATTAGCTGAGAGCATCTGGGGTTTTGTTGGAGTCTTTTAATTATTATTTTTTAAATGAACAACATCAGAAATAGACACCAAAAAAATGTAGAGCACATTTTCAGGCTTTGAAAAACAGCTGTCACTTTGGCTACACTGGATCTTTTCATTGTCTCTGAGATGTAACAATTAAATGGATCTATGAAGAACGGAGTGTGAGACCCTGGAGGTCATACTGGACATGTTTTCTCAGTTTGCTCACGCTGAGCTAAAAAGCTGTTGTCTAAAGCAGTAGCAGCAGAAAGAAAATGTATTAAAAAGGAGGAAAAAAAAAAAAAGGCAAAAAAAAAAAAGCAGGCTCCTGTAAATTTATGAGGAGCGCATCACAAAGACAAATATTTCAGCCATGCAATTCCATTCGGCCTTTTCAGCTGTGTGTCCATAGCAAGTCAACGGCTAAATTGAAAAATCAATTCCAATTTAAATTATTGGAATAAAGAACACCAGGAGTCAGAGATAAAATGGCTTTGTTCTCTGAGATCCTTTTTAATTGGAAAGTTATTTCTTCAGGGTATTCTAATGGTTCCGAGGAAAGATTGCAAAACAAAGTTGATCGGCTGGGGGAAGGTTAATAGCTAATGTGCTTTCCTTGCTGCACAGCAGCCTCCTGTCTTTATGACAGCCTCCATCATATGTGAAAAGAGCCATGATTCTAAATCATTTGCTACATGTGACTGCAGTGTCTCCCTCAGTCTCTCAAGAAAATCGTATTAGGGATGTTATTCCGACACATTCACAGCACTCCAGCTGGCATTCTGACCAGAAATTCTTTGCTCGCTGATTCTGTATATGGTCATTTGCTTAAATTTTCCACGATGTGGGGTAGTTATTTTTCTGAAAATTAATATAACCTCATAAATATGAGGGATATTTTAAATAATATACTGAGAATCCTACATATGGAAAGCATTTTCCTTTTATTTCAAGGTGCCCGAAACAATAACCTAGGCAGATAATCAGCACTACAGCTGGAAAAACTGAAGAGAAACTGCAATTACAGAGAGGAAACAATTATGTTGACACGGGGCAGAGTGAGAAAGGAAAGACAAGATATTACTGGAGAGGGAAAAAAAAGAAGTGGATTAATAATCAGTCATTATGTTTAAACTGAAGCAGAGCAGAAAAGAAAGTCTTGCTTCTCTTATGTTTCACAACCAACACCTAGAAATGCCATGGTTTAGTTACAACATCCCTGTCACCTTTGCTCTGCTAGCAGGAAACTGTTTAGGGCAGCTGTAGATTAGAAGCCTTAAATGGGTATTTAATTTGAAATTAATAAAACAGTTATGGTATGTGTTAAGAAAAGTTACAGAGGTTTGCTTAGTATATTTAATTAGTGTAAAAGAGATAAATCTAGTTGCCATGTAATGAACTGAGAACTGCAGATACAGTAAATGTGTACTTACGTTCCTATTATTAATGCATTAAACTTATAAGAATGTTTAGGAATTTAATTAGCATTTAATAAGATAGCTATAGCAAATTACAATCGTTAGATGTTGAATGTAAATTAATATTTTTAGTATTTAATTGATATTAACTAATTAATTACTGTTTATTACATGGCAAGTAGATTTATCTTTTATAGAGTTATTAAATCTAAATTAAAAGTTCTATTTTAAGTGGCCTCTACTCAATTATAAATTATAGTCTCTGGGACTATCAGGGTTTACCTTCATGAAGGAACTAGTTAAGCTTGGAGTACTAAACCTGAAACATAAATTATACAAAATATAAGGAGATTAAGTACTTTCACACAGAGGGCATATTACTTATGTGGATAATCCCCCCAAAAAGTGAAATCATTCAAATGAGTAGAGATCTTTTCATAGACTCATAGAATCAATCAGGTTGGAAGAGACCTCCAAGATCATCCAGTCCAACCTAACACCCAGCCCTATCCAGTCAACTAGACCATGGCACTAAGTGACTCCACCACCTCCCTGGGCAGCCCATTCCAATGGCAAATCACTCTCTCTGGGAAGAACTCTCTGTGAAGAACTTCCCCCTAACATCCAGCCTAGCCTACACTTCCCCCAGCACAACTTGAGACTGTGTCCCCTTGTTCTATTGCTGGTTGCCTGGCAGAAGAGACCAGCCCTACCTGGCTACAGCCTCTCTTCAGGTAGTTGTAGACAGCAATGAGGTCACCCCTGAGGCTCCTCTTCTCCAGGCTGCACATCCCCAGCTCCCTCAGCCTCTCCTCATAAGGTTTGTGTTCCAGGTCCCTCAACAGCTTTGCCGCCCTTCTCTGGACACATTCCAGCACCTCAACATCTCTCTTGAATTGAGGGCATCTGTGTAGGTATTCTCTGAATTAAGCAACAGATAAGAAAAATCTTGCAAAGAAAAAAAACCATGCGTTTGGAAGATCCAAGAAAGTTTTGTCATCCCATCTGGGACTAACTTTCCAATAGCTCAGTGACTTGAAGGAAACAAGCAATAGGAGGTTCAAAGGCTCTCTATATGAGATAATTGCTTTAAAACATCTCACCTAGGACAAAAAAAATATGGGGAGTTTGATATAGACTATCTATGGAATGTCTAGATTTTGCTTAAATGCACTGCTCTTCATCCATAATTAGACCTTCTACCAATCATTTAAGCAACATAATACTAGCCCTATGAAATAGTTTGTATTACAATAATAACAAAAGCTTCTAAGACATCTTTCTGAGAGGGAATAAAGGGATCTGGGGGTGCTGGTAGATAGTAGCTAAACATGAGCCAGTAGTGTGCCCAGGTGGTCAAGAGAGTCAATGGCAACCTGGCCTGGATCAGGAACAGTGTGGCCAGTAGGACAAGGGAAGATATTTTTCCCCTGTACTCAACACTGGTGAGGCCACACTTTGCATGCTGTGTCCAGTTCTGGGTTCTTCAATTCAAGAGAGATGTTGAGATACCACAACGTGTCCAGAGAAGGGTGACAAAGCTGGTGAGAGGCCTGGAGCACAGCCCTGTGAGGAGAGGCTGAGGGAGCTGGGGATGTGCAGCCTGGAGAAGAGGAGGCTCAGGACAGATGTCATTGCTGTCTACAACTATCTGAAGGGAGACTGTAGCCAGGGTTGGTCTCTTCTGCCAGGCAACCAACAATAGAACAGAGTCTCAAGTTGTGCTGTGGGAAGTGTAGGCTGGATGTTAGGGGGAAGTTATTGCCAGAGAGAGTGATTGGCATTGGAATGGCCTGCCCAGGGAGGTGGTGGAGTTGCTGTCCCTGGAGGTGTTCAAGCAAAGCCCGTTCAAGGCGCTTAATGTCATAGTCTAGTTGATTGGCCAGGGCTGGGTACTAGGTTGGACTGGATGATCTTGGAGGTCTCTTCCAACCTGGTTGATTCTATGATCGTATGATCTAGTTCACTAGTATGCCAGAGAAAACTGGTGTGAGCTCCTGAGGCTGTATTTAAATGAAAGGCTGAGGTAACTAAAGCATGACTAAGAGGAGTTCAGACATCATCTTAATCTCAGCATGTGACCTCCTTCATGACTCGAAAATCCCACAAGTTCTTCCCTAGACATAGATATATACAAAGTTTTTCCACGTGAGAAATGCTATCTAATAAATTGTCTAGCACAGAAGACTGACAGGGATGCTCCAGCTGAAATCCACACAGGCTCAATTGAAAATAGTCATGACCAAACAAGTAAAACCACAGCAGCATAAATACTGTCAGGAAACTCACTCTGTGTCCCAGGCTTTATGTTCTTCAGCTGCGAGATGAGTAATATATTTAATTACACTCATGGATAATCTCTTGTTTACAAAACAAAATTATTTATTAAGTAAAAATTTTCTGCCAGTTCTCAATAATTTTTGTATATTTTATTATGTCTTTCCAGATAATGTGTAAAGATACCAAAGACAGATTAAGGAAAGATCTGTAGGGTCTCTAGATCTTAGAGACTGTAGACAGTTGCAAAAAAGGTCACAGTAATTTTTTTTTTAATTATCATTTTATTTATTGCTTCCTAGATTCTTCTTTTGACCTTTAAGATTTTTATTGTAAGCCACTTTGGCCTTTTAGAATCTCTTTGATTTTCCTTTGTTATCAGAATAATATCTTCTTGTTAATTTAATCTTTGTGCTTTTTATATGTCATTTTATCCCCTACTTCATATTCAGCTGCTTGTTCTCATTGCCTTTGTCTCAGTATAAACATAAACCACCAGAAAAACCCAAACAGATTTGGGTAGGCCAAGAATTTTTTCTCTTCCTTAATTCTCTACTATTCTTAATTCTCCATTACTGGAATGTACTTATACTACTGTTTTTCACAAATTTCTTCATAGTCCACTCACTTTCCACTCAAGGTATGTGAACAAATACTATTTTCATTCTCTTTTCTATCAATGTTTTCTTGAAAGTTTTCTAGACAGCCCTCCTGTCTGAATCACGACATTGTCCTCTGCATACCTAGCTCAAGGAATGTCTTTGGTGATTCATGGCTGGCTGTACTTGTCACCTACCAGATGGCTGCATAGTTAAAGTTCCCTATGGATACAGCACCTTGAGATTTCGAGCTCCATGATAGCCAGTCCAAGAATTTTTCATACTTGCTCTCAAGTGTTCAGGGTCTGTAGCAGATGCTACTGCAGTTTATTTGAGTGCTACCATACCTCTTCCATTATCTCTCTGTCCTAACTGGTTTAGTAAATATTTTAGATCTCTATTTCTAATGTGGAGTAAGGATGGTTTAAATTATAGGTTGCTACATCTGCCAGTGTGTGAAAATGATTCCTCTAAATTGAAATTCCTCCTCATCCTTTTCCTGAGGGATTTCATTGTTTCAGATGGGAAAAAAAAAAAAAAAAAAGAACATACAACAACAACAAAACGAAACCACACAAAAAAAAACCAAACCCACAGGCAAAACCCCACCAAAACCCCAAAACATCCCACAAAAGCATGACAACAGACTGGATTATATATTTTATCTTTAAAAAAAAAACAAACAAAAAAAACAACCAAAAAACCAAAACCAGAACAGTTTCCAACAACATCCTTTCTTCACTTCACAATTTCTTAAATCCTACTGAATGCAAAGAAAACCAAACCAAACCACACCAAAAAAAAAAGCCACCAAAAAAAAAACCCGAATCCAGCATCACTGTAGCATCTGAGTGGAGAAGGAAATAAACTGCATTTGCTTCTAACAATATTTGCACTCTTTGCATGTTTTTCTGTTGTCCTTGCAGTTCTTAAGCATCTTTATCAGTTACTTTGCTATTTACCTTTGCAACAAAATGGCATCTTAGATATTTTTCTGGCAAGATTTTCACGCACATGCATACACATACATTATCTCTACATGTGTCTGGTAAGTTCTTTGTTAAGAATATGGATAATTAAAGAATTCAGTGATTGTTCACAGCTACTCTGGCTATAAAAAGCCAGCTTTTCAATCTGAATGCATGTAAGGAAGTTGTATAGATACTTTGATTTCTTCCCCATCATAACTGATTAACATTTGACAAGAGTCCTGGCCAAATCTTCTTCTCACAATATTCTTAATGAGATATGACTGTACAAAGCCCTTGAACATTGTATTTAACTTAGGGAGGCAAACGATTTATGTGCCTGAGGTTACTAAGTGCAGCATCTAATAACTACATTCTAAGTTGATTGCCCTGTTTAGAATATTAGGCATCTGAGAAAGCAAATGTATTTACTGTCTTGTTTTCATTTTAAATTGAAACTTAGAAACATTTAAGAAAAGCTGTGAAATCTTAATTGCATTACAATAGTTTTGAACGTGGTAAAACTGAAACCAGAAAACATTTAACATGAATTGTTTAAAATCTTTTTGGATTGGGAATTAGAGTGGCCATTCACTGTCAAACTGATATATACCATTGGAGCACTGCTGAAGAAAAAGTACCATTCGTACCATTCATGATGTCTTTTCATAAACAGAACATTTGCTGAATTCCATCTCTTTCTATCATGTTCTGAAAATAGATACACATCCTAAAAGGACTCTGTCTAGGGCATTGGATAGATTTGATATTTCAGCATTTTTCTGCTTTAAAAAACAATCAATCTGCAACATGAGCCTTAGAGACAGTTCATGCTACAGTTAATAAGCACTTGCTAATATAACTTAGCAAGCATTTTAAATCCATATGATACTGTATGGCATTCAGTCTGAAAAAGTTCATCAAGAGTTGTAAGTAAAACCGAAGGCATACATTGTAGACTCTTTCCATGCAGTGTTTTCCCCTATCTGTCTCCTTAAACCATTTCACACTGAATGGTTTCCTTCGTGCTCTGTTGCAGATTTATTCTTCTCCTGATGCATGCATGTAACTCCCCATTAATGCTAGTAGGAGTGAGATTTACGTATGTGCACTGAGAGGAGAACAGACCCCACGGTATTTTATTCGCCTGTACAGGATTATAGCCTCAGAGGATAGATTTGATTTTTTTGTTGTTAGCAGAAAAGCAGCTTGACAAGTAGCTTTTTGATTGATAATACACTGGGAGTCATAATTTATGTAATCTTACACCTGCGACTGAACATAAAGGTCACTTTAAAGGTGTGAGTTGTGTTTGCTGGGGCAGAGCATAAACTAGAGGGTCAGTTTTCAGCAGTTGCTGTATGACAGAAACAGACAAAAACTCCTAACAAAGCTGATAAAATTGAAAATATCACAGGAAGCATTGTAATTAACAGCAAGTTTCCAGAACTTGACATTCTGAGCAAGTGTCATTCCCTACGTTACTTCAGAGGGAATTAGAGTGGCCTTTCACTGTCAAACTGATATATACCATTGGAGCATTGCTGAAGAAAAAGTACCATTCATAGCATTCATGATGTCTTTTCAGGATTTAAACGGTGGCCATACCAATCCCTAGCAGTGCTAAAGGCTGGGGAAAGAGTGGCTGAAGAGCAGCCAGGAAGAAAGGGACCGGAGGATACTGGTAGATAGTAAGCTGATCATGAGCCAGCAGTGTGCCCAGGTGGCCAAGAGAATCAACGACATTGTGGCCTGGATCGGGAACAGTATGGCCAGTAGGATCACGTGAAGTTATTCTTCCCCTGTACTCAACACTGGTCAGACCACACCTTGAGTGCTGTGTTCAGTTCTGGGCTCCTCAATTCAAGAGAGATGTTGAGATACCGGAATGTGTCCAGAGAAGGGTGACAAAGCTGGTGAAGGGCCTGTGAGGAGAGGCTTAGGGAGCTGAGGGTGTTTAGCCTGCAGAAAAGTAGGCTCGGGGGTTATCTCATTGCTGTCTACAACTCTGTGAAGAGAGGCTGTAGCCAGGTGGGGTTGGTCTCTTCTGCCAGGCTACCAGCAACAGAATAAGCGGACACAGTCTCAAGTTGTGCCGGGGGAGGTTGTTGCGGAGGAGGATTCTGCCACCTACACCAGTTTGCGGTGAAGGGGAGAAATTGGTGCGAGATAATATGTATAAAAATATATATTTAGTAAATCAAATATTCTGAACTCTTGTCACCCCCAACCACTTTATCTAATATTAAAATGGATTCTTTCATGGTTATGGATGAACCTTATGAGAATAACAACACAATATGACTTATTGTAACTATATTGCAATAACTAGCATACAACTATAAACAGAGAGAGGAGTTTTCCCCCTGGCTCAATGCCACTTGGGGTCAATATACTATTTGCCCAGCATGGTCAGCTGACAGCCCTCCTGCTCTATGGCAGGAAGCAATAGGAATTACAGATAGTACAGAGGTATTAAAGCATTTACTCACAATTCTGATTAATCATCAATAATCATCAATCACCCTTGGGGCTACGTCAACAGCCTATTTACCTAGCGTCCAAACCTCAGGGGAACTCTGCCCATCGACTTAGAGGCTGGAAATCCTCCTGGCTTGAGGGGAAAGGAGATCTTCCTGGCTTTAGGGGAAATGAATAATCCTCCCAGCTTCTGGGGAGAGAATGCAGTCTTCCCAGCTGTCTGGGGAAATGAGTACAGTCTCTGACCTTGTTCTCCTGGTGAGGAATGCTTAGTCTGCCCTGTCTCCTGGCTCCTTCTGGATGTTTTGTCCAGGGGCTGGTCTGGGGACTGTTGGCAGGACCTCAGGTGCAGGAGAAGGATGCTGTGCTGTTTTGAGCACAGGTCTCACACTGGCTGGCAGGCTGATTTGCGTGCAGGGTCTGTGTCCTGGCAACTTGGCAGCAATGGTGTTCACCAGGAAATGATAGCAGGCATACACGGCTGCACAGGAGTCTGTGCTCCTTGTAACTCACCACAGCGGGCTGGGAGATTCTGTCTCCATAATAACAGCATAAGCAAGTAGGCCGGTGAGTCTAAATCTAATAATAATCAGGTGTGCCTGAGAGTAAGCAATCGTGAGCAGGGGGGGCCCAAGCATGGGGCCTGAGTCAGAGAATGTGCATGCTGGTGAAGCGAGAGTGCAAGCAAGTAAAGCTGCAGGTGAAGTCAGAGAAAGTGAGAGCACGCGGAAGCACGCAGAAGCTAGCTGACGCATGAAGAAGCAAGCAGACGCACCTTGTTTACCTGTGTGCTTCAATTTCTGAACTGTGGGCCAAGATGAATAGCTCATTGGCCACCACTATGACCAATCAGGGTTTGGCAGTCAGCCAAACAATACCGTAACAGGTGAAATCACTTGCCTGATACCTCCAAATATGGGGAGAGCATAGGCTGGGCCACACGCTGACAGTGTGGGCTTATGCAACATGTTTACAACCAGCTTACATAACTTGTTTACAACCTGGACCTTAGGCAGGCCAGACTTTGTGGCACCTAGGCCTATTGTACCCTTTTGTGCTTTTAATGTGTTTACCCCTGATTTGTAGAGGAAAACATGTTTGGGCAGGCAAGGCAAAGTAAGGCATAAAATAAACCTATTTTCAGGCCTACAGACCCTCCACAACAGAGGTCTAGGCTGGATGTTAGGAGGAAGTTTTTGACAGAGAGAGTGACTGGCATTGGAATGAGCTGCCCAGGGAGGTGGTGGAGTCGCCATCCCTGGAGGTGTTCAAGCAAAGCCTATCTGAGGCCGTTAGTGCCATAGTCTAGTTGAGTGACTAGGGCTGGGTGCTAGGTTGGACTAGATGTTCTTGGAGGTCTCTTCCAACCTGGTTGATTCTGGTTCTGTGATCCTATGATTTGCTGAATTATATCTCTTTCTATCATGTTCTGAAAATAGATAAGCATCTTAAAATGTCTCTATCTGGGACATTGGATAGATTCAATATTTCATAATTTTTCTGTTTTAAAATAAATTAAATAACTCTATATGTAAGAACTCTCTCATGCACAGCACCAGCAGAGTATTCTTTAGGCTTAAGTATTTTTGCTGGGCAATCGGCTTCAGCAAACGTTTTCCTGTGATAAATTCACAGAGATCAGAGTTCACAGAATTTCCAGGTTGGAAAAGACCTTCAAGATCATCGAGTCGAACCTATCGCCACAATGATGAGCAAGAGGTCAAAAGGACGGGGCCAGACTCTTCTCAGTGGTGCCCAGTGATAGACCAAGGGACAAGGGACACCAAAAGGTTCCACCTGACCATGAGGAGAAACTTTTTTGCTGGGAGAGTGCTGGAGCCCTGGAGCAGGCTGCTCAGAGAGGTTGTGGAATCTCCTTCTCTGCAGAGATTCCAAACCCAGATACATTAATATTTCTAAAGAATTATGACCATATATTTAGGAAAAATAGAAGAAAATAGTTCCTTCATGCTACAAAGTCGAAAGATATTTATCTTTACTCTCATTCTGCTTTTCTTATGTTTTGGTTGTTGTTGTGGTGGTGGTTTGTTTTGCAATTGTGTTGGTTGGTTTTGTTTTTTAATTGCCTTACAAATATGTAAAGAGTTAACTAATGTTTGTGTAAAGCACTCTTTATAACTGGACAGATTCCAAATTATTAACTCTCTTCTAATCTTCCTTGCCTGCTTCTACAGGAGGGAACTGTACTTTCAGGGTAGTGAGATATTAATTCTTTGATTTTTTTTTTAGCCAAACATTACCAAAATGTGCGACAACATATTCACATTCTATTTTATCTTCACTATTCACTGTGATTATTAATTATATAACAGCTATGTTTAATTTAACTTCAACTATCACCTAGGAAATAATCCAAATGCTAAAAAGAAAATATAATAAAAGCTTTATAATTGTCTTTACATGTTTTGATCAGCTTTATCCAAAGTCTGAATCATAGAATCATAGAATCAACCAGGTTGGATGTGACCTCTAAGATCATCCAGTCCAACCTAGGACCCACCCATAGTCAGTCAACTAGACCATGGCACTAAGCATCCCATCCGAGCTGTTGTTAAACACTTCAAGGGATGGCGACTCCATTACCTCCTTGGGCAGCCCATTCCAATGCCAATCACTCTCTCTGTGAAGAACTTCCTCCTAACATCCAGCCTAGACGTCCCCTGGCACAGCTTGAGACTTTGTCCCTTTGTTCTGCTGCTGGTAGCCTGGCAGAAGAGACCAACCCCACCTGGCTGCAGCCTCCCTTCAGGTAGTTGTAGACAGCAATGAGATAACCCCCGAGCCTACTTTTCTGCAGGCTGAACACCCTCAGCTCCCTAAGCCTCTCCTCACAGGCCCTTCACCAGCTTTGTCACCCTTCTCTGGACACATTCCAGTATCTCAACATCTCTCTTGAATTGAGGAGCTTAGAACTGAACACAGCACTCAAGGTGTGGTCTGACCAGTGTTGAGTACAGGGGAAGAATAACTTCACGTGATCCTACTGGCCATACTGTTCCTGATCCAGGCCACGATGCCACTGACTCTGTTGGCCACATGGGCACACTGCTGGCTCGTATTCAGCCTTCTATCTACCAGTATCCTCCGGTCCCTTTCTTCCTGGCTGCTCTTCAGCCACTCTTTCCCCAGCCTGTAGTGCTGCTGGAGGTTCTTGTGGCCGAAGTGTAGAACCCTGCACTTGGCCTTGTTCAATCTCATCCCATCTGCCCACCCATTCATCCTGGCAAGGTCCCTCTTCAGGGCTTTCCTACCCTCCAACAGATCATCTCCTGCTTCTGGCTTGGTGTCATCTGCAAACTTACTGATGCTGGACTCAACCCCCTGGTCCAGATCATCAATAAAGATATCGAAAAGGACTGGGCCCAGCACTGATCCTTGGGGCACATCACTGGTGCCAACTGGATATGGCACCATTCACCACCACTCTCTGGGCCGGACCCTCCAGCCATTTTTTGACCCATATCAGAGTGAGTAATGAATATGATCCAATCTTCAGTATCTTGAGCGATTTTGACTTCATTGTTGACAATTATGACTTCCAAGAGAGCTGAAGATTTCCAGTTCATTCTGGCTACTATTGAAGTACTCAAGGTGACCGAATGACCATATTCTCCCTTAGTTTGAATCACTTGTTTGAGTCCTCATCTGAGACTCAGAATTTAGAAGTTATATATACAATGTTGCCCGCCATGAGAGGAGAATGTATCTCTCTTTTCAGGGTGGTGAAGTGGTTACAAGAAATTACTTCTGACATTAGTGGAACAGGGAAAAAAAATCACTTTCCATGAAAATAACTGCTTTTAGGCCTAGCTTTGTCTTTGTAGATCACTACGGTTTACAGATGACCTACAATAAATTAAGTAGACATTTCCTTGATCGGCAAGAAAATCTTGGCAACGCTGATTAGTTGTGGCAATTATTTTAGAGATTTATGCAGTGTTTGCCAGAGTCTTCTCTGTATAAACCATTTTATCTGCAATATCTTGTTATTATAAAATAAAAAAAAAAACAACAATAACAAAACCAAAAAAATAACCAAACAAAAAAACCCCCATAACTAATAACTAAAAAACGTTTTGTAACTTACGAATTATCAGCTCTAATGAGAGGATCAAAAACATCTTCCTCTTTGATAAGCTATTTTAATAACATTTCATAAAGTTTTATTCAGTGTACTCAAAAGTAGTAGTGCCTGACATTACTATTATTATCTAGCAAACATTTAAACAATGAACAGAGAGCATCCCCATGGTCAATATGCCGCCTGGTGTCAACATGCTGCCTGGGGTCAATATGCCATTTGCCCAGTAGATGGGCCCAAGCTCTTTCTGCTTATGGCAGAAGGCAGTAGAGAATTACAAAGAGGTATTGAGCACTTGCTTACAGATTAGTATTATTATTATTACCCTCACAGGGCTAGCCAAAGTCCAGACAGTGCCCAAATGCTTTCAGGGGATTCTGTCTTGTGGATGCTGCGGTTGGGATCTCTCAGCTTCAGGGGAAAATGCAGACTATCTCTGACCTTGTTCTCTTGGCTTCTTCTAGATGATCTGTGTATATGTCCAGGGATTCTAAGCAGGACCTTCAGGTGCAGAGGCAGGATGTCATGCAGTCTCAGCATGATGTCACGCTGACCACACAGGCCAATAGTGTGCAGACAATCCAGGGTCTGCTCCTGGTAACTCATGGTAGCAGAATTTACCAGGCAGTGATAAGGCAGTGGGCGTGCAATAGGGTGCACAGCTGCACAGGAGACTGGGCTCCATAGAGAAAGGCAGGCAATACATTGAAATGTCAACAAGAAGTGAAGCAAAAGCAGTGAGGCAAAAGCACGTTGTTCACCTGCGTATCTCCTTTTATCAGTGTGGGCCAAGATTAACTGCCTTTTGGACACAATAGCAGCTAATCAGGATGGTAGTTGGCCAACCCATACCATATTAGGCAGGGTCCACAGACCTGGCTCTCCCAAATATGGGAATAGCATGGGCCTTGCATCCGGTGGGCCATAAGCTAGATGCATGGGCTTACACAACCGCGTTACACAACCTGGGCCCTGGGCAGGCCAGACTTTATGGCGCCAAGACTATTGTGTCCCTTGTGATAGGTAAAGAGGTATAAGCCTATTTTGGGCCTATGGGCCTTCCACGACAGGAAGCCTGGTAAGATTATTGTCTGATTAGTAGTTACCTAAGTTTTAAGAAGTTTGTAGCATCCAAATGTATCAGGTGTCTCCACCAAATCTCAACAGCAACATGTTTGGTTTTTTCACATTTGTTTTACCGTATAAATTTTTCTCTACCCAGAATATTGTTCTCAGGTATATTTCTTTCTATATACATCTTAGCATGAGATTATTTTCATTTTAAACATTTCTTTATCAGTTTTATATCTGAGAAGATATATTAATGGAAATGGAATTCCATTAATGGAATAGAAAGTAGATTTCTCTTGTTACCTTAGCAGATATGATCATATGAACAATACATACTTGGATTTGAAACATTTGTCTTTAGTTTTTGCACCCTGAAATCACAGACTCATAGAATCATTTCATATTATCTTTCCCCCCCCTCTCCCCTTTTTGATGAAATAAACATTGAAGCAACATGTAAACCCAGAAGTAATACACTATTTTAACCTATGCAAAAATGCAGAGCACATCACAGTGCTGTTTGGAAAAACATAAATGTATCTACCAGTGTGATGAAGCTTTATATTTACAGCTTAGCACAACATACAAGCAGATATTTACAACAAATACAGAAATATACAAGTTAAAAAAGTAGTACAGAAACACAACAGCCCTCCCAGAAACCTGAGTCCCCAGGAGGAGCTCTCAACCACTATTCCACCTTCTCCCCACACCTCTACCTTACCCCAGACTTTGCCTTATGCTTCAAGGTAAGTTTGGAAGGTCAGCCAGGGGGGCTAGGAAGCAAATGGGTTAGTCACACAGACGGCAGGGTAGGTTAGAGAGAGAGGTTCAGCCCAAAGCCCAGAGAGAGACTCTGTTATTTATGTTTGTGTTGTTGTTCTTATACATCTCAGCAAGCCTGTGCAGCAGACATCACCATTGTTTCCTTTTCACAGCCTATCATCTAATTCTTCTCATCAAAACATTCCAGCTAGCTTCAAACTAGCACAACAGGACAGGAACTGCTTTAGGTTGTAAAGATATTATCCTGTTCTGTGGTCCACCAACATGCACTAACTTCTGCTTAATTTAAGTAGCATTTGTCCAAACAAATGAACATAACTGAAAATAAGACACATGTTGTATCAGAATGCAACTCAGTTCACACCTATACATTGCAGATACAGTTCTTACTTTATAAGAAATGTCATGTGATTCTTCATTTGACTGGTCATAGTCCTAATAACATAGGACTCTCAAGAAAACCAGCAGCCCTTTTCCCTTCACTATATCTTCAAGCACATATTATATCAAATGTAAAATGCAGTGACATCAATGGTCTATAAAAGTGTGACCTTCAAGTTGATGGATTTAGAGTAATAAAAGGCCTCACACATAAACATGAAAGGAAGTTGTAAGGACAGCCCATTTCAGTGTATAATGAGTAATGTGTTTACAGATTCAACAGGTTTTGCTATGGAAGTTTCACCTGAGAACCTCCCTAAACTTCAGAGGCAGAAGCAAGTTGGGGGCAGAGTGTTGAATGTGGGATCTTAGATTACTTGGGTGTAAAACTTGGAAGGAAGATGTTGAAAAAGCAACAAAGATAGGGGGGAAAATACATGTGTTCCTGAAAAAGTGTATCACAAAGATGATTCTGAAGGATTTTTTTTTCCAAAGAGTATCTTGCAGACTTTTGAAGTGATGGCTTGCAAATTTATTTCTAGATCACGTGTGTTGATCTGTCTAATGAAATGAAGGTGTGGTGGTTTGGGTGTTCCCCACCCCCCCACACTTTAGAAATCACCCGGACTAGACTCAGTCGGCTCTGGAAATTTGAATGAAGCTTATATTTACAGCTGGCACAATTTACAAGCAGATATTTACAGTATATACAGTTATAGACAGAAATATACAAGGTAAAAGGTAATACAGACACATCTCCCCTGCCAGAAACCTGAGTCCCCAGGAGGGGCTCTCAACCACCCCTCACCTTCCCCCTACCGCTCTCAACCTTACCCCAACCCCAAAGAGGAATGGAGGTTCGGCCAAGAGGATTAAGAAGCAAAGTGAATCAGCAAAGCAAATGGAGAGTGAGGTTAGAAAGCAAGATGAAGTTCAGCCAGCAGCCCCAGCTCTCCCGGGCAGGCAAAGAGCTGAGAGAACAGCCCAGCACGAAGTGCCCAAGCAAAGTGGCTTTATCTAATGTTTTGCTTTTCCTTTCTACACATCTCAGCAAGGCTGTGAGGGAAGTAGACCTCACCACTGTTTTCATTTCTCAGCCTATGTTCTAATTCTTCTCACCAAAACATTCTAGCAAGGCTCAAACTAGTGCAAAGGGCAAGAAATAAATTGAACTAAGCAGTGAGACAATGAAGGGACAATGTTTCCAGAATGATCACCAGCCAGTACTTGATTCATACACCACCTTGGTAAACTGGTCAAGTGCCCTGAAATACCAAATTTGCCAAGACAAAGCAGCAGCATGTTGAGTCATGAACTTTCCTCTCAGAATCACAGAAACATCCAGGTTGGAAAAGACCCTCAGGATCATCAAGTCCAACCTATAACCCTACTCTACAAGATTCACCTTAAACTATATCCCTAAATACCACATTAGAAGTCTGCAGAATCCAAGATACAAGGCACTATTCGGTCTGCAGAGCTTTGCTAAATTTGAGGCAATCCAGAAAGATAGTCTGATGTTGTCAATGCCTCAGAAAAATGCAAATACTTCCACTGTCTAAGAATATCAGGACTTGACTGATTTTCTAGAAGTTCTTCAGGTGAAGCCCAATTAAAAACCATAGAAAGTTTTGAAAAGCCTTCAGTACCCATATGCCTTAAATCCCAGCCAATGCACCACTGGATGATCTTGGAGCTCTCTTCCAACCTGGTTGATTCTATGATTCTATTAGGCTGGATGTTAGGAGGAAGTTCTTCACAAAGTGATTTGCCATTGGAATGGGCTGCCCAGGGAGGTGGTGGAGTTGCTTTCCCTGGAGACGTTCAAGAAAAGACTGAATGGGGCACTTAGTGCCGTGGTCTAGTTGATTGGACAGGGCTGGGTGCTAGGTTGGACTGGAATGATCTTGGAGGTTTTTTTCAACCTGGATGATTCTATGATTCTATTAGGCTGGATGTTAGGAGAAAGTTCTTCACAGAGTGATTTGCCTTTGGAATGGGCTGCCCAGGGAAGTGGTGGAGTTACCATCTCTGGAGGTGTTCAAGAAAAGACTGGATGGGGCACTTGGTGACATGGTCTGGTTGACTGGATAGGGCTGGGTGCTAGGTTGGACTGGATGATCTTGGAGGTCTTTTTCAACCTGGTTGATACTATAATTCTATGAAAAACAAAATGCTATAAATAGTTATCTACTAATTCCAAGTCATGACAGTATGTCCTCTGCTACCTGAGATATGCAATAACCATTAAAGGTTTATTAGCCAATGCAAGGCATCTCTGAATAGAGAGAAATCAACAGTTCTACATGCATTTTAAGTAACTACATGTGCAGAACATATGCAGATGTATGTCAGCTTCACATACAAAAATTTCCCGTCCATTGACAAAACTGACTATGTGACTGCAGTGCCACTTTGAATCCTTTGCATACACAAGATTTCTAAATTCGAAGTTATTTGTATGCAGGGGATAAATTCCTGCAGTTCTGCTAACATACTATGTTTTTCCAAACCTTTCATCTATCTATATAGATTCTTATGTAATCACCACCTTCACGGCATCTAAGGGGCCTAATGACTCCTTGTTCTGCCAGGTTTG
Organism: Tricholaema leucomelas; assembly: GCA_013400475.1. Classification (NCBI taxonomy): domain Eukaryota; kingdom Metazoa; phylum Chordata; class Aves; order Piciformes; family Lybiidae; genus Tricholaema lacrymosa; species Tricholaema leucomelas. The sequence goes on from WAAF01016379.1 coordinate 68,114, forward strand.
CACTTAGAGCTTTCCATTGCCACTCTTTAGAAAGGTGTTTGAACTGTGGCAGGTGGGACAATCCAAAGACAGATCTCATTTCAAAGTATTCTGAAGGGAATAGCTTGTAAAGAAGAGCAGTGATTGATGCAATAGAAGACATGAGAGGATTTTTTTTTCCAGCTACAGAAAAGTCTAGACTCTTTACTTTAAACTTGAAGTGTTAAAGGGGACTCTTAGATCTGATCATCTCAAAGCCTCTAATCTATGCAAAAAATGGGTATTGATGTAAAAATAGTGCATGTATGAACAACTCAGAAGCATAGCTGGAGTGCAATGTATATTTGTGGGTCTAAATGCTTTGAAAAATGTTTGTTCCTGCCTGTGAGACTGGCAGAAGGTGAGAACAGTCAAAGATCCTTTCTATGAAAACTCTGCTTTTTTTTTTTTTTTTCTCTTCCTTGCATACTTTTTTTCCTTCTGTATTTGAAAACTAAAATCAGAGAAGTGGGTGAAAAATAAAATGTCATTTTCTTGCAAAATGTATAGATGTATATCTAAGTGTATATGTCTATATCAGAGTGTGTTTACCTTCCTGCAGTACAATGAAGTTATGCAATTATTGTTTTTAATTGTTTCAACTGTTAGGAATATTGAAATAATACTCTTCACTGTCCTGGTCACAATTAGTTCTATGTGAGTACAATCATAGAATCATAGAATCAACCAGATTGGAAGAGACCTCCAAGATCATCCAGTCCAACCTAGCACCCAACCCTGTCCAATCAACTAGACCATGGCACTGAGTGCCTCAGCCAGGCTTTTTCTGAACACCTCCAGTGACTCCACCACTCCACCACTCCCTGGGCAGCCTATTCCAATGGCAAATCACTCTCTAAATAATCACTTTGCTTTATTTTCACACATGTGCTTGATTCGAACATTTCTGTGACCATAATAGTATAGGTAGAGATATGACATTTTGATAGAAGAAACCTTTAGTCTTCATTTTCTGTTACTTTAAAGCACAGGTTATTAGAAAAAATGCGCCACTATTCCCCTCAAGAACTGAAATCAAAAAGAATCTTCTTGGCCGCCACTTCCGAAGTACAATCACAGGCTCACAGGATATTAGGTCTTAGAAGGGACCCAAGGAGATCATTGAGTCCAATCCCCCTGCCACAGCAGGACAATACTATCTAACACAGATCCCAAAGGAACACATCCAGACAGGCCTTTAAAGTCTCCAGAGAAGGAGACCACACAACCTCTCTAGGGATCCTGTGCCAGTGCTCTGTGACCATTACACTAAAGAAGTTCCCCCTTGTGTTGAGGCAGAACCTCTTGTGCTGCAATTTACACCCATTGCTCCTTGTCCTATCCCAGGGAGCAAGTGAGCAGAGCCTGTCCCCCCACTCCTGGCCAGCCCTCAGATACTTATAAACATTTATCAAATCCCCTCTCAGTCTTCTCTTCTCCAGACTAAAAAGCCCCAGGTCCCTCAGCCTCTCCTCATCAGGCAGTGCTCTCCAGTCCCCTAATCATCCTCATAGCCCTCTGCTGGACCCTCTTCAGCAGATCCCTGTCCCTCTTAAACTGGGGAGCCCAAAACTGAACACACTATTCAAGATGAGGTCTCAGCAGGGTAGAACAGAGAGGGAGGAGAACCTCTCTTGATCTGCTGGACACACTCTTCCTAATACATCCCTGGATCCCATTGGACTTCTTGGCCACATTGCTGTGCCATGGTTAACTTGTTATCCACCAGGACCCCCATGTCCCTCTCCACAGGGCTGCTCTCCAGCAGATCACCTCCCAGCCTGTACTGGTGCAATTTATTTCTTCCCAGGTGCAGGACTCTGCACTTGTCCTTGTTGAACTTCATCTGGTTCCTCTGTGCCCAGCTCTCCAGTCTGTCCAGGTCTCTCTGGATGGCAGCATAGCCTTCAGGTGGATCAGCCAAGCCTCCCAGCTTGATGTCATCAGCAAACTTGCTGAGCAGACACTCTGTGTCCTCATCAATGGCATTTATGAAGATGTTGAACAGGCCCTGCCCCAGCACTAATCCCTGGGGGACACCACTAGTCACAGGTCTCCAGCTGGACCTGGCACCATTGATCACCACCCTCTGAACTCTATCTTGCAACCAGTTCCTAAACCACCTCACTTTCTGCTCTTCCATTCCACACTTCTTCAGCTTGCTCACTGAAATGTCATGGGAGATGGTGTCAAAGGCCTTGCTACGGTCAAGGTAGACTACATCCACTGGTTTCCCTGAATCTACCTATTCAGTTATGGCATCATAAATTGCTATCAGTTTAGTTAAGCATGACTTCCCTTTGGTAAATCCATGCTGACTACTCCTGATAACTTTCTTCTCTTCCAAGTGCCTTGAGATGCCCTCCAACAGGAGCCGCTCCATCACTTTTCCAGGGATGGAGGTGAGGCTGACTGGTCTATAATTTCCTGGAACCTCTTTCTTGCCCTTTTTGAAGACTGAAGTGACATCTGCTCTCCTCCAGTTCTCAGGTACCTCTCCTATCTGCCACGATTTGACAAAGATGATAGAGAGTGGGAGAGCAATAATATCAGCCAGTTCTCTCAGCACCCTTGGGTGCATCTCATCAGGACCAAATCATTGTTTGGGCAATCTCATTATGATTTGGACAATCTCATCATCGTTTCATTATAAGGCTAAACATTTGCTCCCAGGTCTTCACAATAGAACTGGGAAGAGACCTGAAAAACCCAGTAAAAAAGTGGGTATTGCAATCACATATATTCTTTTCAGAGATTGTAAAATACAAAGTCAAGTCCTAGTAAATTATTCCTCAAAGTTAGATCATAGTAAGCTGAAGCAGGGATTCTGAAATTATATATACTGCATCCCTCATCATATTAACATTAATAGTCCATTACATTTCAGGTAATGCAAACATTTAATTTTCATATATGTCTTTACAAAAAACAATGCATCACAATCCACAGCAGCATCCCTGAGAAGCAGAAACCTTCAAAGAACAAATGCTTGCTCGTATACAGATCCACAGAGTTGTAAAGAATTGGAGTATATAATTGCAGTTTAACAGTGCATGATAAAATGCTAGAGCATTTGCTATTTGGGTTTTTTTCAGAACCAGCTCTTTCAACATGACAGGAGTATGGCATGAAATACATAACTGACACACACTCTGCACAATTTGTGAATTTCCTGATACTGTATCTCAGTCCCAGGAGTATTTCTCTGCAGGTAACTGCGGAGATGTACAGAGCATTAACCAGGAAACTCGGTGAAGCACTATCATGTCACAGTGCAACGCAACAACTGGAAATCCATAAAAACACGTTAGGGCTTTTTATTTGGGTTTGTTACTTTTTTTTCATAACATGACTTTTTTCTTATTGCTTAAAATCTAGATATGATTCTTCTCCTGAATTACTAGTGATAGGACAAGAGGAAATGGCCTCAAGTTGCCTCAGGGGAGGTTCAGGTTGGATGTTGGGACGAAGTTATTTACTGAGTGGGTGGTCAGGCACTGGAACAGGCTGCCCAGGGAGGTGGTGGAGCTGCCATCCCTGGGGGTGTTTTTAAAAAGAGTGGCTGTGGTGCTTGAGGCTATGGTCTAGTGATTAAGGATGCTGGGATGAAGACTGGACTGGATGATCCTAGTGGTCCTTTCCAAGCACAGAGATTCATAGTGATTAGATGTTGTGCTGAGGGATTTGGTTTAGTCATGGACTTGCCAGTGAGAAACTAATGATTGGACTCGATGAGCTTGAAGATCTTTTGCAATCTAAGAAATTCTGTGTTTCTGTGATTCTGTGATTAGTCAGCTTTCTTTATATATCAATATACTGAGAGCAGGCCTGAGGAGATGGAAACGGGAGAGTTGATGAGAAGCTTAACATGAGCCAGCAATGTATGTTTGCAGCTCAGGAAGCAAAATACATCCTGGGTTGCATGAAAAGAAGGGTGATCAGCAGGTCAAGGGAAGTAATTCTGCTCTTCTGTACCACTCTTGTGAGACTCTAATTGGAGTTTTATGTCCAGTTTTTGGGCCCACAACATAAGGATATGATCCTGTTGGAGTGAGTCCAGAGCTGAGTCACAAAGATGATAAGACCTCTTCTGGGAGGGCAAAGTGAGAATGTTGGGGTTGTTCAGCCTGGAGGACAGACCTTATTCTGGCCTTGCAGTACCTACACTAAAGCTGGAAAGGGACTTTTTACAAGAGCAATTTTAAACTGAAAGAACATAGCTTTAGAGGATTTTTTTTGTGAGCAAGAAGTTCTTCACTGTGAGGGTGGTGAGGTTGACCAGAGAGGTTGTGGATGACACTCCCTTGAAAGTGCTCAAGGATAGGTTGGGTGGGATTTGGAGAAATGTGATTTAGTGAAAGGTGTACCTGCTTAGAATCATAGAATCAACCAGGTTGGAAGAGACCTCCAAGATATCCAGTCCAACCTAGCACCCAGCCCTGTCCAATCAGCTAGATTACCTGTGCTTACCACAGGAGGGATGGAACTAGATGGTCTCTAAGGTCCCTTCCAACCCATTCTGTTCTATGACTCTATAATGTCTTTTTATTTCTTTTCCATCTGAAAAAAAAATAATTAAAATCTGCAGTATATAGGTTATAAATTACATAACTATTGGAACTGTAGTATGTAGGTGTTTTGGAGGCAGGGAATTAACATGGCTGAACCAGGAATATATAGAAAAATAGAATTATTTTATTTTCCTGAAGCCCCACCCCCAAAACTATATACAGAAATTAATTGAGTTTAATTAGCAGACTCAGTTTGATCGAGAATATCTTACAATAGATGCTATAGATAAATTTGGCTATTTTAGAAGTCAGGAAATGGAAAAGGCTAAGGTATANTTTTAGAAGTCAGGAAATGGAAAAGGCTAAGGTATAAACACAGCTTTCCCACTATCAATCAGACTGAGCAGAAAGTTCATTACTTACAGGTGAGTTAGGCTGTCTGAGAGAAAGGTGGTGCTTGTCAGCTCTCTCTCAAAAGACATCAGAGGCTTATTAGGCCTATTAAGCTTGCACAGAGGATGCTTACGGTGGGGAGCAGTCCTAGGCAGGGACAGAGCAGTCCT
>WAAF01016381.1:0-11454 GCA_013400475.1 Tricholaema leucomelas
CATTTAATGTGTTCACCCCTGGTTTGGGCAGGAAAACACATTTGGGCAGGGTAAGGCAAAAAATAAGCCTATTTTCGGGCCCACAGGCCCTCCACAACACCAGGGTCACTTTACCTGTCTGCTGCATCTGTAGTGTAGGAGAGTGTGAAAAGTGGTTTGTTCTAATTTTTTTGTTCTGTTGTAGGTTTTTTTTAATTTATTTTGGATTTTTTTTTTAATTGCCTTTTTTGTTTGTTTGTAGGTTTTGTTTGTCTTTTTTAAAAAACTTTAGAAATTAACTCTATGTGTGTATAAAATCTTCTTTAAATCTCTTTTTTTCCCCAACCCTTCATTGTAGTTTAAGCTTCCTTGCCAAGTTCTGGTGGCAACAGTGCTCCTGGGAGGGAAGAATGGAAGAAAAATCATATTTAAGGTTGCTCTCTGACTTTCCATTTGTTGTAAGGACTTTTCTGCAAGCAAACAAACAACCTGTGTGCTTTTAGTGCTCCAGTTTTCCTTTACCAGATATGTAAGTGCTCATCCACCCCACTGGCAAATATATGTCTTCCTGAGATGAAGTATAGTATTGTTCTCAGCCTAGGAAAACTGTGGCTATTTAGAATGATAAAGTAATTGTAGGTCCCCATTTTAGTTCACTATAAATAAGACAAGTTAGTGGGTGTTACACTGACTGAACTTAGTCTGAAGATTTGCTGAGTCTGCCTGTTTGTAACTAAGTACTGAAGTCAAGACCATGTTTGAATGGATAGACAGAAAGAGTTATCTATCAGATATACTTACCCATTAATCTGTGTTATTTGTATTGTAGATAGTAAAGTGCAATCAAGAAATAATATTTGGTTCAGATTTTTCCTGTAGCTGCCCATTTTAAAGCAAGTACTTGCCTCCTTTTTCACTTAACCCACATCAGTCTCACAGTCTCATGTTCTCCATGAATGTCACTAATGGTCAAGCTTCCAAACAGGGAAAGGAGCCTGCTCTGAAATTATTGCTACAGATGATCTCTCAGCTAGGAGATCTCAGCCTTGTAAAGGAAATCTCAGCTTAGCAATACAGAAGTCAGAAATAAAGACTGATTTTAGTAGAAGATCTTTCCTGACCTTTTATAGAAATATCTGGCAACTAGCTTCCCTGGCTCACAATTCAGCTATATAGATTGCCTGTTCCATGTAATTTTGGTAATGGCGTGTATCGAAATCCAGAGCTTATCATATAAATAGAAAGTGTAAACAAAACTATCGCATGGGAATATCAGAAAAAAAAATAGTTTTTACTACTGTTCCAGCCACTTACCTTTTGTGTGATCCCAGCAAGTTGGTTTCCCATCCACAGCAGCATTATCATCTATAACACTCACAAAGACATTCCTCATCGTAAAAACCTTTTGAGACCTGTGCATGAAAACAGATGTATTATTAATATTTTGGACACTGAGGGAATACCATAAACTCCTGCATATGGAAATACTGGCTTCTTAAAGAAGTATGGTGGGAAACTGCATTAGAAGCGAAAGGTTAAAACCTGATGCTTCCTTTCAGCATAATGGCTAGCACCTCAACGTCATTGTGTGTGCAGAACAGCCTTAGCCAGTCTAGAGTGTTTCACCAATTAGCTACTGCTCACATTCCCCTCATTTCATAAATCACAGCCATATAAGCGTTGGTCACAGAATGCTGGAAGAATGTGATTAAAATGTTTTTATTTGAAAGGAAGGTGGGGGGACAAGACAAGAGAAAAAAAAAAAAAGGAGGAAGAATAAATGTGCTTATAGCATGCCCATTTTCTATTTTTTCTGATGTGCACCAAAAAAGAAAGTTATTCTCAATACACAGAAGTTGAATAATTACCTCTCTTCCTTAGGGCAGTGTTATCATATTCAATGTATTTTTTTATTAAGCACATCAGACAGAGACCAATGAATGTAGAAGAGATCTCTCTTCCCTGTAGCAGTGAATGCTAATGATGCTGAACTACTATAATACTGCACATTTCTCAGAAAGGAACAAATGCCATGCACTCCATTAGAAACCTAGAATTCTTTACTACAACCAGAAGTTCCCTTTTCAGCCTTGATGAGTTGAAAGTTACACATCTACAAATCCAGCATTAGCATAAGAAAGGCTCTTCTTTTCTGAGCTTCCAACTAATGCCACAAAGGCAGAAGATGAGAGGATTGCATTCTGGAAATCTCATTTGAAGGTTGCTTAAAATACCAACATACACACACACACACACACAAACTAACTATGATTGTAAGCAAAATAATGAAAAGTTAAAGCTTTTCACATACAAGAGTCATCAGACTCAGCAGAGTCAAGGGTGATTTTATGACTGTCATTTTTTATTGTCACCATCACACTTACTGGTTCTATGCATCAGCTGACTGCAGTGTAAACAGTCACAGAATCACAGAAACATTCTGGTTGGAAAAGACTCTAGAATCATAGAAAAAAAAAGTTAAATTAATAAAAGTACTTGAAAAAAGTAAACCTTAAACTTTGATAAGGGAAGTGGAAATTGTGGCTCAAGCAAAGTTATTGTCAAAACTACTGCTGTACACTTTGTACTCAAGGCTATTTGAGCACTGTCGGAAAATTGTAGGAGGACATAAGAAATGCACAGTGACTTTAGCAAGGTTTCTTCTCTCCTCTTTATGTCCTATAATATCAGCATGATCCCTAGATTTTTCCAAAATAAATTCTAGGTATTTTCAGACAGCAAAATAAAACTAGTTTTCCTAGATGCCTTATACTGGTCACAATTACTGTGCTGTTAGCTAAGTGTCTGTATACAGTTACTGTATTTTCTCATCTTCAGCTAATTTAAGTAAGGAACTAGGTAGTAATAAGGACTGATTTCTGGTTTTACCATATTGTTTCCCAGAGTTTAAAGAGGTATCTGTAATCCTCCTTGTTTTCTAGTGCCATAATCATGATTCAGGACTGAGAATTTGAGTCACTTAGCTGGATTCCCTACCATGACCCTCCTGGCTCCCATCTGGTTCACTGGGAGCGTGTTCCAATCAGTCTTTCACTCTGGGATATTCTGCATGGGCTGGTTTGGCTTTACAGAGAATTAACGCAAAGAAATTTTTTTTTCCCCAGCTATATCTTAGTACCCAGCTGTATCCTAGTACCACGAACTTCTGCAGTCAAGGCTTCCACACTTGACTTTGCTATGGTATTGTTTTAGTAGCTGTTATGTCTCCTATACTCCAGGAGGAAGCAGTAAGTGACCCGCTGAGTCACTTGCATCCTCACAAGTCCATGGGACTAGATGGTGTCCATCCTAGGGTACTGAGAGACATGGCAGATGATCTGGCCAAGCCACTCGCCATCATTTATCAACAGTCCTGGCTCACTGGAGAGGGCCCCAAAGACTGGAAGCTGGCCAATGTGATGCCCATCCACAAGGAGGGCTGGAGAGAGGAACCAGGAAATTACAGGCCTGTCAACTTGACCTCATTGCCAGGCAAGGTCATGGAACAGGTCGTCTTGAATGCCATCACCAAGCACATAGAGGATGGCCAAGGGATCGGGCTCAGCCAGCATGGGTTTAGGAAGGGCAGGTCCTGTCTCACCAACTTGATCTCCTTTTATGATCAGGTTACCCGCATGGTGAATGCGGGGAGGTTGTGGATGTAGTGTGTCCCTGTACTCAACACTGGTCAGGCCACACCTTGATTCCTGTGTCCAGTTCTGGGCTCCTCAAGTCAAGAGAAATGTTGAGATACTGGAACGTGTGCAGAGAAGGGCGACAAAGCTTGTGAGAGGCCTGGAACACAAGACCTATGAGGAGAGGCTGAGGGAGCTGGGGTTGTTTAGCCTGGAGAAGAGGAGGCTCAGAGCAGACCTCATTGCTGTCTACAACTACCTGAAGGGAGGCTGTAGCCAGGTGGGGGTTGGTTTCTTTTGCCAGGCAACCAACAACAGAACAAAGGGACACAGTCTCAAGTTGTGCCGGGGGAAGTATAGGCTGGATATTAGGAGGAAGTTCTTCCCAGAGAGAGAGATTTGCCATTGGAATGGGCTGCCCAGGGAGGTGGTCAGAGTCACTGTCCCTGGAGGTGTTCAAGAAAAGACTGGCTGAGGCACTTAGTGCCATGGTCTAGTTGATTGGACAAGGATGGGTGCTAGGTTGGACTGGATGATCTTGGAGGTCTCTTCCAACCTGGTTGATTCTATGATTCTATAATTTTATGTTTTGATAGAGAAGAGGTATTGAAAACCTGATATATCACAAGCAGCATAAGACCTTCCAATTCAGAAAGGGACTGCATACAAGATTCACCTTGTTTCAACTAATTAACAGCACAAACATAGCTCCATATTACTGCAGGGGAAAAAAAAGAAGCAAATCTGATCATGGAGCAGATTCTCCTAGAAGGTCTGATAATGCACATGGAGGACAGGGAGGTGATTAAAGAAAATCAGCATGGCTTCACTAAGGATCATTCCTGCCTGACCAGCCTAGTGGCTTTCTATGACAGAATGAATGCATCAGTGGACAAGGGACAACCTATGGATGTGATCTATCTGGACTTCTGCAAGGCATTTGACATGGTCTCCCATGATATCTGGGACACCAAGACAGAGAGATATGGTTTTGATGGACATACTGTTCAATAAATAAGGAATTGGCTGGATGGTCACATCCAGAAGTTAGTGGTCAACAGCCTGAAGTTCTTGTGGAAAGCAGTGACAAATAATGTCTCTCAGGGGCCCGTACTGGAACCTGTACTGTTTAATATTTTTATCAGTGATATAGACAGTGAGGCCAAGTGCACTATCAGCAGGTTTGCAGATGACATCAAGTTGAATGGTGCTGTCAGTAATCTGGAGGGATGGGATGTCATCCAGAGGATTTGGACAAGCTGGAAAGATGGGCCCAGGTGAACCTCATAAGGTTCATCAAGAGCAGATGCAAGATTCTGCACCTGGGTCAGAACAACCCTCACTATCAATACAAGCTCAGGGGGAAGGTGACAGAAAGCAGCTGTGAGGAAAAGACCTAGGGGCTGCTGATGACAAGAAGCTGGACATGAGCAGAAAGTGTGTTCTTGCAGCCCAGATGACCAATTACATCCTGGGCTGCATCACAAAATGTATTACTAGCAGATCCAGAAAGGTGATTCTGTTGCTTTACTCTGCTGTGGTGAGACTGCACGTGGAGTGCTGCGTCCAGCTCTAGAGCCCTCCATGCAGGAGGGTCATGGATCTGATGGAGCAGGTCCAGAGGAGGGCAACAAAAATTATCAGAAGTCTAGAGTGCTACACAGATGGTTGGATTACATTAGCTCAGTGGTCCCTTCTGACTGAACAGTCCATTAACTTAAGTACAAAGTTAACGGAAGAAGAGGGTGGGTTTAGGATCATAGTATTTATTTATTTATTTTTAATGTTCAGCAATTGAAACAATTTAGTTCAGGGTGAGTATTTACATCAATCTAAGATAATCTGATTTAATTCCTTTTAGAATAAGTTTGTTCTAAAGCGCAATTGAAATTCATAGAATCTGCAAATAGATGTGAAGGGTGTCTTGGTGTGGTGGTTTGGGTGTTATCTGCCCCCCACACTTTAGAAAAATCACCCAGACTAGACTCAGCTGGCTCTGGAAATTGAATTATGCTTATATTTACAGCTTAGCACAATATACAAGCAGATATTTACAATATATACAGCTATATACAGAAATATACAAGTTAAAAGGTAATACAGAAACACAACAGCCCTCCCAGAAACCTGAGTCCCCAGAAGGGGCTCTCAACCACCCTTCCACCTTCTCCCTCTCCTCTCTACCTTACCTCAGATGTTGCCTTGTGCCCAAGGAAGAATGGAGGTTTGGCCAGGGGGTTAGGAAGCAGGTGGATTAATCACGTTAGGTTAGAGAGAGAAATGCAGCTCAAATCCCAGAGAGTGACTCCCTTATCTATGTTGGGATTCTTGCTCTTTGTCGTGGAGGGGAATTCTGCTGCCTACACCAGTTTGTGGCGAAGGGGAGAAATCAATCGGTGCGAGAAAATTTTATATAAAAATATATTTATTAACCTCAATATTCTTAACTCTCAACACCCCACAACCACTATATTTAATATTAAAATGGATTCATGCACGGTTATGAAAGACCTTATGGGAAAAATATCACAATAATCGGCTTATTAATAACAATATTTCAATGAGTAGCATAACTATTAAACAGAGAGAGTTTTCCCCGTGGCTATTGCTGCTTGGGGTCTATATACTATTTGCCCAGCAGAGTGGGCTGCAAGCTTTCTGCTTTGTGGCAGGCACAATAGGAATTAGAGAAGCATTTACTCACTATTTTGATCAACTATAAATCACCCTCCGGGCTACGTCACAGCCTATATAAAACGTCCAACTCCTTAGGGTCTCCGCCCGTGGAGTCCGAGGCTGGAATACTCCCAGCTTCAGGGGCAATAGTCCCCACCCATAGCTGCTGGGTCCCTCTGGCTGCTGCGTCCAGGGAACTCGTAGGCAGGATTTGCTGGCGGGTCAGAGGGAAGATGATCCCATGCAGACAAGTGAGTCTGCACCTGATGACTCGTGGCGATGGCACACACCAGGCAATAAGGCAGTGGGTGTGCAGTGAGATGCATGGCTGCACGGGGAGTCTGAGCCCCGTAATGACAGGCTTAAGTGAGTGAATGCACCAGCTAGCAAAAAAGGAATGCTGGCACGTGAATGCACGTCTATTTATTAACTGTGGGCTGAGATCAATGGTCTCGTTGGCCACCAATAACCAATCAGGCTTGCAGTCAGCCAATCTTGCCATAATAGGCAAGGAGCCACAGGCCTGGACTTTCCAAATATGGGGCTCACATGGGCCTAGCACCTGGCAAGCTAGGTGGGGGCTTACACAACCTAAAGCCTGGGCAGGCCAGACTCCACGTGGCACCAGGCCTGTTGTGCCCCTCTGTGCTGGCCATGTGCTCACTCCTGATTAGGAAGCAGGAAAAACATGTTCAGGCAAAGCAAGGCATATGCAAGTCTGTTTTCGGACCTATGGGCCCTCTGCAACACTCTTATACCTCTCAGCAAGCCTATGAGTGAAGTAGACATCACCATTGTTTCCCTTTCACAGATTGTAATCTAGTACTTCTCACCAAAACATTCTATCTAGCTTCAAACTAGCACACTTGGGAAAGTTCACCAACTTTCTAGTTACTTTAAGGAAATGTCTACCAATTTGATCCTCTGATCTCTTCCCTATCTACACATGTCTATATATACATTATTTTTTATTTTCCACAGCTATATTAAAATAAAAGCATAACACTTTGTTTCATGCTGCACAGGACATTTGATTCTTAGATTCAGGAAGGCATGATCCAAGAACATAATAATCTTTATTGCCAATATGTACCTATTAGAATAGGAAATACTTTAACTATGCATAAAAATATTATGTGACTATTCACACGATATTTTGGGGTTTTATGTAATTAGAAAATTTTTCAGATGTTTGAATTTAACTGGGATATTGAGATTCTAAGCTACAAATAATACTATCATCTATGTTTTATGTGTGTACTTAATTTGACAATTGTCTGACTTTACTCACTTTTGGAGCTTTTAGAGTATCTGTTACTCTCAAGGTGTTTGAATATTTTTTTTTTATTCTCAAAATTCACTTTATTTCCCCATATGCCAGGTGTATTTAAAATGAAGATGCCTGTGATGGTTTCTCAGCCTATCATCTAGTTCTTCTCACCAAAACATGCTAGCTAGGCTCAAACTAGCACAATGCCATACTAAAACGAGATTGAATATATGCCGTGGAAGGACCAAATTATACCTAGAATACATATCCAAGACATATCCTAAACACCTGACTGAATAGCCACCTTGGACACCCCACATCTCTCTCTCCTTCCCAGCTGGAAGAAGCGTGGGAAACCAGACAAAAGCCTTGACACCTCTCAGTCTATCACAGACACCGTATTTGGCCTTGTTTTGCAGCCTGCTTTGTCTTTGGTAAACACAGGTCATGGATGCTAGGCATGTGCATCTCCCTTTTTTGGTGAAATAATTTAGGATTGATTCTAGGGGTGTTTTTATCTGTTGCTATTGGTCAAAGACACTCATCGAAATGCTTAAAAATTTAGAAAACTTGTTTGTTTGTTGCTGCTGCCTTTGTTTTGTCTGCTACCCATTTGCCTTGCATGCCTTTGCACTGTGTAGCTGTGGAGTTGCCTCTCCCACAAAGGGAAGAACTGACCCTGCCTGTCTTCCACACTGAACCAAGGGACTGAAGTGGCTTGCCCCAGGCTGAGATACAGCTGCCCCCTGAGCTCAGCTGAGCCTAAATCCATTTGTCTTTGGCTGAGTCTAGGCAATGACATAGCAACGGCCTAGCAATTAGTTGCACTACCGGGACCTGCTGGCCCACCACTCCATCCCAAGGGCCTACTCCTTTGCTATACACAACACCTAATTGGACTGCTACAGCCTGCAAACATGGATCCTGCTTTGCCGAGGTGGCTGACCACTCTGATGACCTTCTGAAAGCCACAGAGAATTTGTCTCGCATTCATGGATCTTCTCAGATAACGTGTTCAATCTGAGCTACAGAAGCAGAAAAACCCCAGTGCATCATCACCACATCAAAGGCTACCGCGTGGAAGGCCACCACGTGCCTGGGGCTATATTTTTCCTCATTTATGCTTCTATATATAGTTTTAGATTACAAATATTGAGACTCTAACCAGCAAGTAAACTAACTCTCTTTTTTGAAGTTTGTGAAAGTTTATGTTTAACATTTGAGTGGCAGTTTGTGCTGCAAGACCCTCCAGTTGTTGAAGTTTTTTAAAACCTGTCCTAAATAATTTAATTTTAATCTGACTGTATATATACATTCTGCAAAATTAGTTTTACCAACCGCATAATAGAATCTCTGTGTGTGAATTGTAAATAAGTTTGGGGAAATTATCTTTATACATTTAATAAATTATTTGCTAAATTTTAGATTGGCCTCATTACAATTCACTTTTAAACCAAGTTCAGAACCCTCCTTAACAATGTATTAATAAGAATTTAATTAAAAAAAAAAAAGAACAGGTTGGTATCTTCCTATTCTCTGTGGCTAATTTCTTCCTCACAGATCATAAAAGCTATTTGGACAATTACCATTGTATAAAATTCTGGAAGAGCCTTTAAAAATACTTTTTAAAGTAATCTGTTTTTTTTAGCATAATTGCTAACATTAAACTTTTACATGGGACTGAATTAAAAGATAAGTACCTTCTAATTCAGCAAGTGTCTTGGCCTGAAGCCCTGAAAATGTATTTAACTGTGAAGTGTTTCTTTTATTTAATCCTCCCTAGAAGAACAAAATAAGTTATTGTTTAAACATAGCGCCATAGAATCATAGAATCATAGAGTAAGTCAGGGTTGGAAGGGCCCACAATGATCATCTAGTTCCAACCCCCCTGCCATGCCCAGGGACACCCTACCCCAGATCACGCTGGCCAGAGCCCCATCCAGCCTGGCCTTAAACACTTCCAGGGATGGGGCCTCAACCACCCCCCTGGGCAACCCATTCCAGGCTCTCACCACTTTTATGCTGAGCAGCTTCCTCCTCAAGTCTAGCTTGAACCTACCCATCTCCAGCTTTGCTCCATTCCCCCTAGTCCTGTCACTATCTGATATCCTGAAAAGTCCTTCCCCAGCTTTTTTGTAGGCCCCCCTTTCAGATACTTAAAGTCCACAAGAAGGTCACCTTGCAGCCTCCTCTTCTCCAGACTGAACAGCCCCAACTCTTGCAGTCTGTCCTCATAGCAGAGCTGCTCCAGCCCTCTGATCATCCTTGTGGCCCTTCTCTGGGCACGCTCCAGCATGTCCACATCCTTTTTGTAATGGGGGCTCCAGAACTGGACACAGTACTCCAGGTGGGGTCTCACCAGAGCAGAATAGAGTGGGAGAATCACCTCCCTCGACCTGCTGGACACACTTCTGGTGATGCAGCCCAGGATCTGGTTGGCCCTCCAAGCTGCAAGTGCACACTGCTGGCTCATGCTGAGATTCTTGTCCATCCACACCCCCAAGTCCCTCTCCTCAAGGCTGCTCTCCAGACAGTCACTGCCCGGCCTGTATTTGAGATTGCCTCGACCCAGATGCAGGACACCGCATTTGGTCTTGTTGAACCTCAAGAGATTGGCTTGTGCCCACCTCTCCAGCCTGTCCAGCTCCCTCTGGATGGCATTCCTTCCCTCCAACGTGTCTGCTGCACCATACAGCTTGGTGTTGTCAGCAAACTTGCTGAGGGTGCACTCAATGCCTCTGTCCATGTCACCAACAAAGATGTTGAACAAGACTGGTCCCAGGACCAATTTGTGAGGGACTCCACTTGTCACTAACCTCTAATTGGACATGGACCCATTGACAGCCACTCTTTGGGTACAGCCATCAGGCTAGTTCTTTATCTATCTCACGGTCTACCCATCAAACCCATGTGTCACCATCTTGGAGACCAGGCAGTGTCAAAGGCCTTGCTCAGGTCCAGATAAATGACATCAGTTGCTCGCTCCTCATCTATGAATGTTGTGACCTGTTCCTAGAAGGCCACCAGGTTTGTCAGGCAGGACTTGCCCTTGGTGAAGCTATGCTGATTGTAGCCAATCACCTCTTCACTATTCTTCTGTCTCAGAAGTGCCTCCAGGAGGATCTGCTCCATGATCTTACTGGGTGTAGAGGCGAGACTGACTGGCCTATAGTTCCCTGGCTCATCCTTCCTACCCTTTTTGAAAATGGGAGTTATGTTTCCCCTTTTGCAGTCAGTGGCGACTTCGCCAGATTGTCGTGACTTTTGGAACAGAGTAGAGAGGGGTTTAGCAACCTCATCTGCCAGTTCCCTCTGCACCCATGTATCCCATCGGGTCCCATGGACTTGAACATTTTCAGGTTCTTCAGGTGATCACGAACCTGATCTTCACTTATGATGGACAGTTCTTCCTTCCAGTCCCTGCCATTATCTTCCATGGCTCCAGGAGTGTGGCTGGAGGCCTTTTCAGTGAAGACTGACGTAAAGAAGTTATTGAGAACCTCATCCTCAGGATCACCAAGTCCAACCAGTATCCCTACTCTACAAGGTTCACCCTAAACAATATCTCCAAGCACCACACCCATATGAATAAAACACATTCAGGGTTGGTGACTCATCCACCTCCCTGGGCAGCTCATTCCAATGCCTGACCACTCTTTCTGTAAAAATATGTTTTCTATGTCCAGTCTAAACATACCCAATTGCAGTCTGAGGCCATTTTATCACTATCTACCTGTGAGATGAGACCAGCACCAACCTCTTCACAATGTTCTTTCAGGTAGCTGTGGACAGTCATGAGGTCTCTCCTCAACCTCCTCTTTTTCAAACTAAACAGCTCCAGCTCCTTCAGTTGCTCCTCATCCTCCCGGTTTGAGGGAAAATAGGAATCTTCCT
>WAAF01016382.1:3016-15177 GCA_013400475.1 Tricholaema leucomelas
TAGGCTGGATGTTAGGAGGAAGTTCTTCACAGAGAGAGTGATTGGCATTGGAATGGGCTGCCCAGGGAGGTGGTGGAGTCACCGTCCCTGGAGGTGTTCAAGCAAAGCCTGGATGAGGCACTTAGTGCCATGGTCTGGTTGACTGGATAGGGCTGGGTGCTAGGTTGTAGTGGATGATATTGGAGGTCTCTTCCAACCTGGTTGATTCTAGGATTCTATGATTCTAAGAATAGAAGCAAAGGTTAGGAATTTGTGCAGTTCAAGGGAATTCACAGCTATCCCCATCTATGAAAGCTCATGGAGAGAAAGAACTGCTCTGAAAAGAATTATCCATGTTTCTACAGCCCTGTGGCTGCGTTTGGATGGAAACATTACTGTCTGCAGCTTGGCCAACACCATAAAGGCAATTCAACTTATTCTGAGTTATCCTAGACCATTTGCATTACCAAGACAGTGGCAAGAGACTACTCCAGCACTGCCTGCAGAAAGAACTCAAGGAATTACTTCATCAACACTTGTAGACCCTGAAGGGCTAAATCCTTAGAATCCTTAGTTAGCATTGCCTTTTTTTCCACACTGTCTGTTGAACTGCAGTCTGCATTTGATTTACACCATAAGAGGGCATTTTATTTATCTTGTCAGCACGTGCAGCTGTATTTGTGGAAATCAGCTCACACGATGCATCTTCCCTCCAAGGCAGTGCACTGTGGGCTGGAGACAATGCCTCATTACGCCTAGTCTGCTCAGGTGGGGACTTACATAGAAGGGACTTCTCCAGTTTTGGAGATGGGGTAGTTTGACTCAGGTTCCCTTAAGAGAGCCACAGAGTTCTCCAGGAGTACCAGAGGGGTCAAGGAGGTGGACCCTGGAAATCGTAGTTTTGTTAGTCAATCTCATAATCCTGATATCACTTTGTAAGTGGGCAGCAAAGACAAATCTATCTCTTTTCTCTTCCCCTTCCTTTGGCTCTCCAGAGGGAGTCTTATCTGGTAACCAGTGGAGGAGTAAACTGCCTGTGGCCTCCAAGGCCATGGTGAATTTCTTGCTGCACAATCAGGCCTGTTTGGGTCTAACGGGAGACAGTGGCAGAGGAGAAAATGAGCACTGGGGTTTGGTGATTTAGCTTGGTGGGAGGAGGGTTCTGGGGGCTTGTAGCATACCCTGTATCTGTATTAGGTCCTGAGGATCCCTGTATTCTGTATTTTTTTCTGTACATCTTTAAATACAATTTTCTGTATTCCTCTACAATTCAGAAAGAGCATTTTTATTTTACTGCCTTTGAGAGTGAAATAATTATTTCTGTCCGCTCTATAAATGTTGACAGAAGGGTTGGACTTGATGATCTGTGAGGTCTCTTCCAACCTTGGTGATACTGTGATACTGTGTGATACTGTGACACCTTTCACATCATCTGGTTCATGCTGAAATGATATCAGAGGTCTCAGAGACACTCTCAGCTTGGAGGGTACAGCTCTTGTCTCCTGAAAGCTGGAGAGGGACTTTCTGGAAGGGTGTGTAGTGACAGGACGAGGGATAATGCCTTTAAAATGAAAGGGAGTAAATTTAGATTAGGAAGAAGTTCTTCACTGTGAGGTTGGTGAAGCACTGGAACAGGTTACCCAGAGAAGCTGTGGACTTCTTATCCCTAGAAGTGTTCGAGTCCAGGCTGGACAAGGTCTTGAGCAACCTAGGCTAGTGGAAGTTGTCTCTACTCATAGAATCATAGAATCATAGAATGGGTTAGGTTGGAAGGGACCTCAAGGATCATCCAGCTCCAACCCCCTGCCACAGGCAGGGACACCTCCCACTAGAGCAGCTCGCCCAAGGCCTCATCCAGCCTGACCTTAAACACCTCCAGGGAGGAAGCATCCACAACCTCCCTGGGCAACCTGTTCCAGTGTCTTACCACCCTCACTGTAAAGAACTTCCTCCTAACATCCAGTCTAAATCTCCCCTCTTCCAGCTTAAACCCATTCCCCCTCGTCCTGACATTACTAGACCTTGTAAATAGTCCCTCCCCAGCCTTCCTGTAGGCTCCCTTCAGATACTGGAAAGCCACTATAAGGTCTCCTCGAAGCCTTCTCTTCTCCAGGCTGAAGAGCCCCAACTCTCTCAGCCTGTCCTCATAGCAGAGGTGCTCCAGCCCTCTGATCATCTTCGTGGCTCTCCTCTGGACCCGCTCCAGCAGTTCCATGTCCTTCTTGTGTTGGGGGCTCCAGAACTGCACACAGTACTCCAGGTGGGGTCTGACGAGAGCAGAGTAAAGGGGGAGAATCACCTCCCTTGCCCTGCTGGCCACACTTCTCTTGATGCAGCCCAGCACTCGGTTGGCTGTCTGGGCTGCATGTGCACACTGCCGGCTCATGTTGAGCTTTTCGTCAACCCAGACCCCCAGGTCCTTCTCCTCAGGGCTGCTCTCAGCCATTCACCACCCAGCCTGTATCTGTGCCTGGGATTGCACCGACCCAGGTGCAGGACCTTACACTTGGCCTTGTTAAACGTCATGAGGTTGGCCTGGGCCCACCTCTCCAGCCTGTCCAGGTCCCTCTGAATGGCATCCCTGCCCTCCAGCAAGTCAGCTGTGCCACACAGCTTGGTGTCATCTGCAAACTTGCTGAGGGTGCACTCAATTCCTCTGTCCATATCACTGACAAAGATGTTAAAGAGCACTGGTCCCAGCACTGACCCCTGAGGAACATGGTAGAGTGGTTAGTACTACAGGATGTTTAAGGTCCTTTCCAACTCAAATCATTCTATGATTTGGCAAGTTACAGCATTGCTTTCTTGATATATAGCCATAAATAGGTTGCTTAGCTTCTGAATTGCAGTAAGGAGCCCAGGAGCTGGCAAACTGCTCCCGTGTCTTCAGTACAGTGAACATTTCAAGCAACATGGACACTTGAAAGAGCAGAAGTAGATACACCTATTGTGCCTCTAGAGAACTTTTAGCCAAAACTTCTAGGTCTAGCTTGATTTTATTTGTCCTTCAATCACTTCAAATGAGCCTTGGAGCTGGCATAAGGGGATGGACATTTGGTAAAAATGTGGCAGCCCAAAACTCCAGGAAAATTTGCAAGAGCTGTCTCCTCAACCAGAAAAGGTTGTTGCTGGCACACTGTCCTGGAAGGCTAATAGGCCTAATAGATGTCCTGGCTTGCCCCACCCTTCTGCTGATGGGGGAAGCAAAGCTGGGGCCATTATGTCCCCTCCCAAAGTCATAAACAGGTACCCACAGGTGTTTAGGTACTTGTTGGTGTCTTGCCCAAATAAGGGTGAGCAAGCCCTGCTTTCACCTGACATGGTCAGCTTTGCAAATGCCATTCTGATTGGTGAATCTCTGTGGCCAAAGCAGCCATTGCACTCGGGCAAATAATATAAATGGAGCTAAGATGCAAGCAGTTGAGCTGCTTCTGCTGTGCTGCTTCTGCCTCACTGCCTCTGCCTCACTGCACTTGGACAATGTGTTGTGCTCTGCCTCATGCTTCAGACCGGCTTAGCCCTGATGTTTTGGGTTGGAACTACCTGGAAACTTAAGTGCTTCAAGTTTCCCGGGAGAAGGCATTTATGTGCCTCACAACATGGCAAGAAGTGCCACTGACATAGTGCTCTCTACATATCTGCAAGAAATCCTGCCTGCACCTTTGCAAACTGGAGAGCAGCCAGGCAGAAAGGGACATGGGAATACTGGCAGATAGCAGATGAATGTGAGCCAGCAGTGTAGCAGTGTGCCTAAGTGGCCAACAGAGCCAGTGTCATCCTGGCCTGTATCAGGAATAGTGTGGCTGGTAGGATGGGAGGGGTTATTCTTCTCCTGTACTCAACACTGGTCAGGCTACACCTTGAGTCCTGTGTCCAGTTCTGGGCTCCTCAATTCAAGAGAGATGTTGAGGTGCTGGAATGTGTCCAGAGAAGGGCAACAAGGCTGGTGAGGGGCCTGGAACACAAACCCTATGAGGAGAGGCTGAGGGAGCTGGGGGTGTTTAGCCTGGAGAAGAGGAGGCTCAGGGCAGACCTCACTGCTGTCTACAACTACCTGAAGGGAGGTTGTAGCCAGGTTGGGGTTGGTCCCAGGCAACTAGCAACAGAAGAATGGGACACAGTCTCAAGTTGCACCGGGGGAGGTCTAGGCTGGATGTTAGGAGGAAGTTCTTGCCAGAGAGAGTGATTGGCATTGGAATGGGCTGCCCAGGGAGGTGGTGGAGTCACTGTCCCTGGAGTTGTTCAAGAAAAGCCTGGATGAGGCACTTAGTGCCATGGTCTAGATGACTGGATAGGGCTGGGTGCTAGGTTGGACTGGATGCTCTCTTCCAACCTGGTTGATTCTATTCTATTCTATGATTCTATAAACCTCCATGCCAAGAAGAACCAGGGTGAGGTCAGAAATCGTCTGCCTCTTTCCCAGCACCCTTGGAAGATCTGGAAGCCTCGCAATGGTCGAGCAGTTCCAACACTGCCACAAAGGAGCAGGGACTATCTTGGAATTTCTGCTCCACCGCAGTGAGTAACACAGACTTCCCCTGGGGCTCCAGGCTGCCCTTTATTCGTATGCGGGGCAAAACCATTTTGTGGCTAAACTTTTCCAATGCTTCTGATTCTCCTAAATGAATGCGTTGCCCATAAGCATCCTTGTGAAGAGTTTCCCAAATGAATCAGAACTCCAGTTTAACTGGTTGGTACACAGTTGTGGGCAGGGCTTTCTGGAAATAAAATTAACAATGTATTTTATAATTCTTGCCCCAACTAACTCACAGACTCAAGACCAGAGGCTTGAGTATGGTTGGTAACAGCTGCAGGCTGTAAGCATGTGGTGCATTGTAGGAAGGTTCATCATTTCCTAGAGACGCATAATGGATTCCTCAAGTGTATAAACCCATAATCTTTTGTAAATGCCATAAAAAACACCACCACAGTGATATAATTTCCTTTTCAAACTATCTGTTTTTTCCTTCTGCTTGTGAAGGAAGACAAATGCATTTTTCTCTTGCAGAAGGGACATTCCTTTCTGTTATAAATGAAGCTAGTTGGCTGGGCATTTACCCAGCAATGGGCTGCCAGGCCTGTGGGAGAGGTTACTTGTCTCCAGTCCATGTGGCTTCCCCAGTTATTATTACAGCATATACTTAAAAAAATACTTTTAGCTGAAACAGGCAGCCAATGAATGGCAGTGAATGTGTCCATCTCAGTTGTGTCTGGGGTGCAGTGACCATGAAATAATAGTTTTCAATATGCAGGGAAGCTAGGAGGGGCGTCAACGAAACACCCACACTGGGCTTTCAGAAGGCAGACTTTGGCTTATTCAAAGAACTAACTTGGAGGGTACCTTGGGAAAAAAAACTTTAAAAACAAAAGGGTCCAGTAAGGTTGGACCCACTTCAAGAAAGAAATCTCGAAGGCACAGGAACAGGCCATGCCGATGTGCTGAAAGCAGAGCCGCCAGGGAAGATGACCAGCCTGGACGTGTGAAGGACTTCTGAAGGTATTAAGGGGAAAAAAAGAGGGCAGATCACCTTTGGAACGTGGGGGTGGTAACTCAGGAAAAAATTAAGGATGTTGCTAGGTCATGTAGGAAAAAAATTAGAGAGGCCAAAGCCCAGTTAGAACTTAGGCTGGCCACTTCTATGAATGATAAAAGGAATATATTTCTATAAATATGTTAATGACAAAGAGAGGAGCAAGGGTAACCTCCACTCTTTATTGGACAAGGAGGGCAATGTAGTGACTAGAGATGAGGAAAAGGCAGAGGTGCTTAACACCTCTTTGCCTCAATTTTCAATAGCAATGCAAGTTGTCCTCAGGACAGCTGCCTCCTGAGCTGGTAAGTGGGGTCAGGAAGCAGGACAGCCACCCTGTAATCCAGGAGGAAGCAGTTAGGGACTTGTTGAACTTCTTGAATCCTCACAAGTGTATTGGACCAGATGGAATCCACCCTAGGGTGCTGAGAGAGCTGGCAGATGAGCTGGCTAAGCCATTCTCCATCATTTATCAACAGTCCTGGCTCACTGGAGTGGCCTCTGAAGACTGGAAGCTGGCCAATGTGATGCCCATCCACAGGAAGGGTCAGAAGGAGGACCCAGGAAATTACAGACCTGTCAGCCTGACCTCAGTGCCATGCAAGACAATGGAGCAGATCATCCTGAGTGCAATCACAGGGCACCTACAGGATGGCCAGGAGATCAGACCCCCAGCCAGCATGGATTTTAGAGGGGCAGGTCCTGCATGACCAACCTGATCTCTTTTTATGACCAGGTGACCTGCCTGGTGGATGTGGGGCTGGCTGTGGATGTAGTCTACCTGGACTTCAGCAAGGCCTTTCACACTGTTTGCCATAGCAAACTCCTGACCAAGCTGGCAGCCCTTGGCTTGGGCAAGGGCATTCTGTGCTGAGTTAAGAACTGGCTGGAGGGCTGCGCCCAGAGAGTGGTGGTGAATGGTGCCACATACAGTAGGCAGCCAGGCGCTAGTGATGTGCCCCACGGATCAGTGGTGGGTGCAGTCTTGTTTAGTATCTTCACTTATAATCCAGATGAGGGGATTGAGTCCTCCATCAGTAAGTTGCAGACAGCACCAAGTTGGGAGCAAGTGTGGATCTGTTAGAGGGTAGGAGGTCTCTGCAGAAGGGTATGGACAGGATGGACAGATGAGCACAGTGCAATGCCGTAAGGTTTAACAAGGCCAAGTGCCAGGTTCTGCACTTTGGCTACAACGACCCCAAGCAGCGCAACAGGCTGGGGACAGAGTGGCTAGACTGCTGCCACAAAGAAATGGACCTGGGGGTACTGGTGGATAGTAGGCTGAAGATGAGCCAGCAGTGTGCCCAGGTGGCCAATAGGGCCAATGGCATCCTGGCCTGTATCAGGAACAGTGTGGCCAGTAGGAGGAGGGAGGTTATTCTTCCCCTGTACTCAACACTGGTCAGGCCACACCTTGAGTGCTGTGTCCAGTTCTGGGCCCCTCAGTTTAAGATAGATGTTGAGGTGCTGGAACATGTCCAGAGAAGGGCACCAAGGCTGGTGAGAGGGCTGGAGCATAGCCCTGTGAGGAGAAGCTGAGGGANATCCATTTTCTGCCTCTTCTGAGGTAAGCAGAAGCCTGTGGGTGAAGTATTTTTCAGAAACCTTTTACAAAGGGAAGAAGAGATGCAAAAAGTTAGTTCTTCAGCACGCTGTAGATACTCGGTTTATATGCCAGGTTGGCTTGGATTGTTCTGATAAAAAAACCCAAACTCTTTTCTTTCTAGGATTATCTTCTTGAGGCACAGGGAGTCCCATGTAAACATGCAAAGGATTTTTTCACTGTGAGGGTGACAAGCTGCCCAGGGAGGTTGTGAAGTCTCCCTCTCTGGAGATATTCAAAACCTGGAGATATTCCTGTGTCATCTGGTATAGGTTGGACTGGATGAGCTTTCGAGGTTCCTTCCTGTGATGGTTTGGGTGTTACCTGCTCCCCACTCTTATGAAATCACTCAGACTAGACTCAGATGGCTGGAAATTAAGAAATGAAGGTTTATATTTGCAGTTTAGCAAAATATACAAGCAGATAGTTACAATTTATACAGCTATAGACAGAAATATACAAGTTAAAGAGTAATACACACAACAGCCCTCCTAGAAACCTGAGTCCCCTCCATGGCCAGGAGAATGGAGGGCCAAGAGGATTAAAAAAAAAGCAAGGTGAAGCAGCCAAGCAAATGGAGGGTGAGGTTAGAAAGCAAGATGGAGTTCAGCCAGCAGCCACGAGCTCCCCAGCAGCGCAAAGCTCCCAGCGAAGAGAGGAAGCAAGTGACCTAATCTTTGTTTTGTCTTTCCTTTGTACACATCTCAGCATGACTGTGAGCGAAGCAGACCTCACCATTGTTTTCATTTCTCAGCCTATGATCTAGTCCTTCTCACCAAAACATCCCAGCTACGCTCAAACTAGCACACTAGGTCCCTCTGCAGGGCTCTCCTACCCTCCAACAGATCAACACCTCCTTCTAGCTTGGTGTCATCTGCAAACTTACTGATGATGAATACATGCATAATTCAAATACTTTAATAATCTGATATGAACACACAAGCACTATCCTGGTAACCAGACCCTACTGGGCTCATAGGTTATGGATCATCCACAGTTCAGTTTCCTCCAGTGCTAAAGTCAGGCAGGGAGAATTCCTGGGAGAGCCTGAAGGCTTATATAATCCCTGCTTTTCACTTAATGACACATTTTTGAGAAGGCCTAATATCTTTGATACATCTTTGGAATCTGAGAAACTCTGTTAAATCTGGGCCCTTAAAAAACTGTTTATTTGACATCAGGTCACATAAATTCTGGAATTCTGCTTACCGCTCCCAGACAAATGTTTTGCCCTCTCCTGGATACGACAGCATGCTGGGAGAATATTTTGGTATTCATGCTTTTCATCATCCAGAGCAGAAGAACAGTCTTAGGTATTGGTGAAGCTGAAACTTCCCAAGCCAAACCAGCACACCTTATCTGAATTACCTACAGCTTCTGCATGTGCAGAGATGGAGCTGGGTCTGCAGTCAGAACAGGATTTACCATGCCCACTTTGGGTGCCTAAATAAAGATGTGATGGTTTGGGTGTTACCTGCTCCCCAACCCGCCCCTTGTGGAAATCAATGTGATGGTTTGGGTGTTCCCTGCCCCCCACACTTTAGAAATCACCCAGACTAGACTCAGCTGGCTCTGAAAATTTGAATGAAGCTTATATTTACAGCTGGCACAATTTACAAGCAGATAGTTACAGTAGATACAGATATATACAGAAATATACAAGGTAAAAAGGTAATACAGACACAACTCCCCTCCCAGAAACCTGAGTCCCCAGGAGGGGCTCTCAACCACCCCTCACCTTTCCCCTACCCCTCTCAACCTTACCCCAGTCCCAAGGAAGAATGGAGGTTCAGCCAAGAGGNAGACTAGACTCAGCTGAGCTGGAAATTAGAATGGATATTTACAGCTAGCACAACATACAAGCAGATATTTACAATATATACAGCTACAGACAGAAATATACAAGTTAAAAAGTAATGCAGAAACACAACAGCCCTCCCAGAAACCAGTGTCCCCAGGAGGGGCTCCCAATCACCCTTCCACCTTCACCTTATGTTCAAGGTGAGTTTGGAGAATCAACCAATGGGGTTAGGAAGCAGATGGATTAGCTACACAGACAGCAGGTTAGAGAGAGAGAAGTGCAGGCAGCTGGAGCCAGAGAGCAACTGTGTTATCTGTATTTATACTCTTGTTTTTATACACCTCAGCAAGCCTATGAGTGAAGCAGACATTGCCATTGTTTCCTTCCCTCAGCCTATATCTAATTCCTCTCACTAAAATATCCTAGCTAGCTTCAAACTAGGACAAATAATGAGCAGTTGTTTCTGCGTTATTTTAGGCCTTACAATTTTGGTTCTGGTGAGGATAAAAGTATTGCAGAAAAGAGCATATTTCAAGCAACAAATCTAAACATTTGGAAACTTGAGGGGAAAAAAAAAAAGGTGAATTAAGATGAAGCCAAAATTTCAGGTTAGATCTGTTTAATCCAAACCAGCATATCCACCCTTGACTACAATGTTGGCCATGGCTTTTTTTTTGGCACTGAGCCTGTGCTCTCCCCACCCTGCTTTCTTGGAAGTCACTGTGCTTTGGCTCTTCAATTGGAGATGGATAATCAGTGCACTGCAGACTGGAAAAAGCTTATCACACTGCATTATTTTTTCCAACACCAGAGCCCTATCAACACTGTGAAATCTGTTTCTGTGAGTTTAAGAGAGACTTGGATAAACCACCTGGTGATCCTGTCTGGGTCTGTTGACAGTCTGATCCAGGCAGTTTGTCACAGACCCTTGGAAATAGCATTGATGGAGTGAAGTGCTCTGTGTCTCCAGTGCACATTTTGTAGCAAGGGTTTGTGCAGACAAGCTGGTAGAGGTTGTGCTGTGGTTTGGAGCATCACTTAAACCTGTGGGTCTGCTGGAAACAGGGGACTCGAGCCTGAATTGCTTCCCATTGCTAATCCTTTCTTTTAGGAGACTTAGTTGAGGTGTAGTAGAGGGTCAGAAAGATGTGTTTCAGGCTATAAAAAAGGGAAGGTTCTCGTAGAAGTTCTGGGCTGCTGAACCACATCACTCCAGGGCACATCCCTGGGCAATAAGTGTGAGCTCAAGGAGTGGTGGAGGGTAGTGGAGAGTCAAGACCTCAGCTCCAGCTCCTGAATTATATGGGAAAGAAAATGCTGGTGTCAAGGAAGGCAGAATGATTTGCTGATTGATGAAAAAAGTCATAGTTAGGGCAGATCTACACCCTTTTGGGGACCCATATGCTTTAGTTGAGGGCAGAAACCATGTACTGGAGCTGGATATGCTCTAATCTCCTCCAAAAGCTATCAGTAACCTCCTATAACTAGTGAGGAAAACACAAAACACATCTTGCTGTGATGTACCTCTGGGAACTGGTGTAACACACAGCCAGGGTGTTGCAGAACTAGCTGTCCTAAGCACTCACTGCACTGTCACCATCTGCAGAGCTCAGAGGCAGTGTATTACAGCAGAAAACCTTTAACCATGGGCATTGTACTGTAGAATCAAGGAGTAGCAGGGGTCAGAAGAGACCTCTAGAGATCATAGAGTCCAACCTTTCTACCACATCAGGTTCACCTAAGGCAGGCCACATAGGAACATGTCCAAGCAGGTTTTGAGAGTCTCTAGAAAGGAGACCCTACAGTCCCTCTGGGAAGCCTGCTCCAGTGCTCTGCCACCCTCACAGTAAAGAAGTTTTTCCTCATGCCAAAGTAGCAATTCCTGTGATCCAATTTGTGTTTGGTGCTCTTTGTCCTAGCACAACACACCACTGAAAAGAGACTGTCTCTTTCTTCTTGATACCTAACCCTTCAGATGTTTGTAAGCGTTAATAAGGTTCCCTCTCAGCCTTCTCTTCTCCAGACCAAACAGCCCCAGGTCTCTCAGCCTTCCCTCATAAGACTTGTTGCACAGGCTGTGACTGTAAAGCCACAGCCTGTGCACAACACTTGGAAAGCCTCACAAATCTGCTTTCCCTTTGGTGGCTCTCTTCCTGAGGCAGGTGGTGGGTTGGTGCAATCCCAAGCACAACTCCAGGCTGGGCAGTGAATGGCTAAGAGCAGGCCTGAGAGGGTCTGGGGTGATGAAAAGCTCAACGTGAGCCAGCAGTGTGAGTGCAACCCAGACAGCAACTGTGTGCTGGGCTGCAGTGAGAGCAGTGTGGCCAGCAGGGCAAGGGAGGGGATTCTGCCCTTTTAGTCTGCTCTTGTCAGAGCCCACCTGGAGTCCTGTGTGCAGTTCTGGAGCCCCCAACACAAGAGGGACATGGAACTGTTTGAGCAAGTCCAGAGAAAGGCCACGAAGATGCTCAGAGGGCTGCAGCAGCTCTGCTATGAGACAGGCTATGAGAATTGGTGCTCTTGAGACTGGAGAAGAGAAGGCTTCAAGGAGACCTTGTAGTGGACTTCCAGTATCTGAAGGGGGCCTACAGGAAGGCTGGGGAGGGACTACTGACAAGGTCTTGTAATGACAGGATGAGGGGGAATGGGTTTAAACTGGCAGAGGGGAGATTCAAACTAGATGTTAGCAAGAAGTGCTTTACAGTGAGGGTGGTGAGACACTGGCACAGGTTGCCCAGGAAGGTTGTGGATGCTCCCTCCTTGGAGGTGTTCAAGACCAGGTTGGATATGGCCTTGAGCGACCTGTTCTAGTGGGAGCTGTCCCTGCCTATGGCAAGGGGTTGGAGCTGGATGAGCTTTGATGCCCCTTCCAACCCCAACCATTCTATGATTCTATGATTTTGACTGAATCCTTCTTACTGACCAAAACTGCAGAAACAAGGATTGGATCACAGAAACCTTCAACAAAAACACTTCAGTTGTTCCTGTGGCGTTGCAGCAACAACGTGGGAAAAGGCTGCAAAGCCACTCTGAGGCCTGAGGGCTCTGCCTGTGGCTGTTGCAGCAGTGAGTCAAAGATGAGAACAATGTTTGGCATTTTATATTGGCACTGGTGCATCACTGCATTGCTGCAGGAATGGTGGAAGTGACAGATCGAGGGAGCAGGCAGACCAGCAAGAGCAAAGCTTGAACATACCTGGAAAGTATGCCCTTAGTGAATGGCTTCACCAAGGGCAAATCATGCCTG
>WAAF01016384.1:1613-192372 GCA_013400475.1 Tricholaema leucomelas
CTCAAGTTGTGCCGAGGGAAGTATAGGCTGGATGTTAGGAGGAAGTTCTTCACAGAGAGAGTGATTGGCATTGGAATGGGCTGCCCAGGGAGGTGGTGGAGTCACCATCCCTGGGGGTGTTCAGGAAAAGACTGGATGAGGCACTTAGTGCCATGGTTTAGTTGACTGGATAGGGCTGGGTGCTAGGTTGGACTGGATGATCTTGGAAGTCTCTTCCAACCTGATTGATTCTATTCTATTCTATCTTAACTTCATTCATAGTGGGTTTTTTTTCCTGCACAACCAAAGACTATATATAGGTCTTTTATAGGCCTGTCTCATCTTTCTAAGGCTAGTAATGAGGAATTCCCTCCTCCAAAATCTGTACTGTCTGCATCTTTATTCTTCACTAATCATCATCCAGCCTTACCTAGATGGTTCTCTGGTGTCTGTGTTTGTTTGCTTCAGTGTTGCTTGAACTGATAGATTAATAATTCAAGAAACAAATGTGCATAGGTAGAGGGGGAAATAATGGCATTCATAGTTTGACAAAACAACCACAAAAGACCACCTCACACCCTGTGCCACTGGCCAGCAAATATTGATGTCTCTTTCCACTGCTTCTGATTCTTTGAATTTGTTGAACCAAACTGATAAGAGAGTAAATTATTGGTAACATGCTTTGCTGCTCAAAACTTCACTTTGTCTCTCTACATCTCTAGGCACAAAGAACTATCTCGTGCTGCAAAGGAAAAGGAAAGGTTGCAATGCCAGCTCCAGTGGAAAGAGTGCAAGTCAAGCAACTAAAAAACTTGAAGCAGCAGATTAGAGAGCTGCAGACAAGACATAAAAGTCTGGAAATTGAGCTGTGCAGAAGAGAATGGAGTCACAGTGCTTGTTTAAGGGAGAAAGATGCTCTTATTAGAAAGTGAGTTACTTGATTCATCTTGTCTTGTAAGCTCTGAAGAAGAAATCCAGAACACCATACTTAGCAGAATTGTGTGAAATTAGCAGTATTTAAGTGAAAAGTTTACAGTAATTCATGGTTAAACAGATACCAGACCTGGAGTACTGTGTCCAGTCCTGGTCCCCACAGTTGAAAAAAAGACTTTGACAGACTGGTGAGAGCCACAGAGGTGATCAAAGGGAGGAGAATCTGTGAGGAAAGAGTGAAGGAGTTGGGTCTTTTCTCCTTAGAGAACAATTTTATATCCAAGATTGTATCACTTGTATTAATTGCCTTAAGAAAGTATACATAAACATGGGAGGGAGGTTGTTCTTGTATATAAACTTCAAGAAAAAAATGGTAGTGCTAAACCCAGGCCAAGGTTCTCATCTGATTGAGGTTTCTAAGGAGCCTGCCTCTAAACAATTCCAAATTCAATTGCTGCGTGGAGAGGAAGAGATGCTGAGGGCATGGTTGGCCAAATTCCAGAAAATATGCAGAATGGTAAAGGAGATGAAGACTTTGTGTAAAGTGACATTTACAACCAATCCTGAGAGTGTCCCAAAGTCTTAACAGCTTTGTGTTTGCAAAGCTCAGCCATATGACAACTGAATCTGTCTTGAAAACCCTTCAGTTCTGAATATGCTGTTTGTCCTCGGTGTGTTTTCAATGTATGCATATGTTAAAGCTTTGAGCTTAGGAATTTTACCCTGGCAATCCAACAACTTAGCTCTTTTGCATCTCATTTCCATTATTTGCAAATGGAAAACATGCTGTGGATGGTGTTGCCAAGTGCAGTATTGGAGTTGAAGACCAGTTTATGCCGCTTGAGCTGAGGTGACCTCCAAAGCTGATTCTAAATGCCCATACAGATGGGCCCTAGGAGACTGCTGAGCTCTAAGCAAATTAAAATGCTTTTGTCCAATAAAATACTTACAGTGGAATAGAATAAAATAGGTAATTTGGAAAGTAGAAAAAGGAAAGAAGATGAGGACAGCAAACAAGGTTGAGATTTGAAAAACAAACCCAAAAACCAAATGGAAAACATTCTCAGCATTTATCCTGCTGAAATCAACAGCTTTGCTCTGTTCCATAGGTATGAACAACAACTGTCTCTGGCAGCTGAGCGAGAGTGTATTCTTGAGCAGAATAAAGTGCAAGCAGAACACGACTGGCGGCAGCTCTGTGAGAACGCTGAAAGTGATCAGTGTCAGAAATCAGAGGATCTAACACAAAGACTGTCTTCAGCAGGAGAGCAGGTAAGAATTCCAAATTAACACCGTTTAGGAACTATCTGTTGCACAGAGAGCTGTGGAATTTTTCCAACATGGTGTTTCTCAGGGGAGGCATGACTTCAGGCTTCTTTCAGACATCTGTAAACCGGTACTTCTGTATTGTCAACAGCGGTTCTTCAAATGTGTTTGATCAAAAACTAGATTAATTTTCATGGGCAATCCCTCATAGCAGCCTTTACTCCTTTGTAATGAAGGGATTTGAGGGATGCCACTGCTTTTCTCTTCGTGCTGTAGCAGAAGAAAGAAGACCTGGCTTAGATCAGCCCCAGGCCAAAAGAAGATGGCTGATCACAGTACAGCTTGACCTCCATGAAGGGAACAATATTAGGCCTGGAAACCCCAGAGTATTCTTGTATAGAAAAAAACCATCCTATTTTGTGAAGTGTGAAAGCTTCTGTTTCTGAAAAACACAAATACATGGCTATTGTTTAGAGACTGTGACACAAAAGGCTACTGGTAATTCCCAGTGACCAGCTGCCTCATAATCTCACGGGGACAGAGGAAACCCTTCTTTACAAGATTCAGAATGCAGAGATTTTATCTGGTGTTTTATTTTACCATTTTCTTCCCAAAGTGATTCATAGGCATCAGCAGGTGTAGTACAAGAAGGCATCTGAGAGATAAATCAGCATTGGCCATTTGACAGCAGAAGAGGAGCCAATGAAACCAAATTATTTTGTTAGGAAAGCAGTTTTTGATAGAACCAAAAGAGAGATGCTGTGAAATCCCTGTCCTGGGATTTTAAAGATTTAAAATATTTTTTAAAAATTATTTCCTTCTTTTGTTTTAATTTTGATTTTGATTTAATCTCTTCACCCTTTGTGCTTGAAATACTGATGGTACTCTGATTTCCTTCCTTCCCTTCTAAGTTGAAGCTGATCTACAGGGAAAAAAAAAGGACAGGTTGCATGAAGTGAAGACTTCTTTCTGCTTGGACTGTTGAGAGAGAACAGACAATACAAACATGGTTTAATCACAGTATTTTACCTGAAGGGGAGAAACAGGTTAGACAACACTGGATGTCTTGGCTTGTGTGAATTCGTTTTGAGATGACAGCTTCATGGGGCATGTTTTCACTTCTTGTAAGCTGTTCCTCAGTTCCATGGGTTTAATTCAAAATACAGCCATGTCTAGTGTGGAATACACATAGATAGGGTGTCACAGGCTTCATTTTCACTCTCGATCCATTGCTCAGCTACGGAAGGAGCAAGCTGGATGTAGACAGGTGCTTCAAAACAGGCCAATGTACTGTGCGATCATGGCACATCGCAACAGGAAAAGTTAATGTCTGAAATGTTACTGAGCCTCTGTGTTAGTTGCAGTTCATGGTGGATTTTGAAGTGGTAGAGGTAGAATACTAACTTGCCAGCTGTTTAAAATCGCTCCCTTCATTGCTGCTTATTCAAATAGATTTTTTTTCTTCAATAACTATTCGGAATTGCAAACAAAATTGCAAACATGGCTGATTTGAAGCCATGTATTAGGAGTAGGAAACTCTTCCGTGGAAGAAGGTAAAGTGTGTGCTGCAGTGCACCCTGCTGGGCGGCTCGACACGGAGCAGTTCATGTCAGAGCTGGACCCTACAATTCTGAACGCACTTGAGTGGTGTATCGATACTGTTAATGCCTTTCCCGTCATGCCCTTTCAATTTCCCATTACAGCTTCGGAGAAGAGAGATCATCCTCATCATCTGCACACTCTGTACTGTTAGAGCAGAAAGAAGGAATTTAATGTGAAGTCCTTTAGCATTCACGCTTTCAGATCACCCTCACAGAACAGATTTATGACTGAGGAAATAAGGAGAATGAAGGAATTGGGGAATGATGGGGAAGACAGAGAAAGAGTAGTGTTTGAAGCCATCTATAATCCCAAAAATCAGACTTCAAGGCTTTTGTGAAGGCAGAGTTCCAACCATTAACTGACAAATGCTCCTCTTATGTTGTTCGCTGATAGTTTATCTGTAACAAATGCACAGAAGGAAGATGTTGCTGCTTATTTTAGAATTGAAATGTTTAGAGTTTGAGATAAGACAGAGTTCCCTCTGTGGCCATGCTTCTCTCTATCTGTGCCTTCTTCCCCATCTCAAATACCTGAAGGGAGGATGTAGCCAGGTGTGGGTTGGTCTCTTCTCCCAGGCAACCAGCAATAGAACAAAAGGACACGGTCTCAAGTTGTGCTGGGAGAAGTATAGGCTGGATGTTAGGAGGAAGTTCTTCACAGAGAGAGTGATTGGCATTGGAATGGGCTGCCCAGGGAGGTGGTGGAGTCACCATCCCTGGAGGTGTTGAAGCAAAGCCTGGATGAGGCACTTAGTGCCATGGTCTGGTTGACTGGATAGGGCTGGGTGCTAGGTTGGACTGTATGTCTTGGAGGTCTCTTCTAACCTGGTTGATTCTATGATTCTATGAAATTCTTATAGCATTTTTTTCCCCATTAAATCCCCGGAATAAGCAGACTTAGAATCATAGAATCAACCAGGTTAGAAGAGACCTCCAAGACATACAGTCCAACCTAGCACCCAGCCCTGTCCAATCAACCAGACCATGGAACTAAGTGCCTCATCCAGGCTTTTTTTGAACACCTCCAGGGACAGCGACTCTGCCACTTCCCTGGGCAGCCCATTCCAGTGGCAAATCACTCTCTGTGAAGATCTTCCTCCTAACATCCAGCCTATATATCCCCTGGCACAACTTGAGACTGTGTCCCCTTCTTTATTTTCTTCCCATGGTTCTTTTCTCTCAAGTTTGTTTAGGGATCTGTCTGTGTGTTTTGGACAGAATATACTTTGTTCATTAACAAAGGGTAGTTCCTGTGTTGTACTTTTATTTTACAGATATTTCAGTACAATGATAAAAGTTCTCTGAGCAAAGATGCTTCTACCTTAGAAATAAAAAAGCTACAGGAGCAAAATGCCAACCTCCGGGCTGCCATTACACAAATGAGGAAAGAAATGGAGAGCCTTGATGAACACACATCATCCTCTCTTCCTCCAGCAGAAAACAGACAACTTGCAGAGCAAGGTGACAATGCTTGCTACAGAACTCTAAACTCAGTTAAGGAAGTGTGGTGGTCATGGCCATGACTTGGTCATGGTTAGGACTTATGAGGGCTACTCAACCCCCACATGTGTAAAGATCATAACTGGGGGGTTCTCAGGATTCCACAATACAGAAGCACAGAGAGGCCTGACATTCTGACAATTTCTTTATTCCAGTTTGCCAGTTCCCCAAGAACAACTGAGTAATGCAGTGTTAAGAGAAGAATAAAAATCTTCTCTATGCTCCTTAGTCATGAATTGCCCTTTCTAATGTGCCACTTCTAGTCCCTTATGTGTTTAGGAGCTGGTGGTGTTTGCATGTTGTGAGATTGTTCTATTTTCTGTATTTCTTCATCTCTGTTTACTGTCTATCTACCAAAGTGGTGTAGATCTCTATTAAAGAGGCAAAGTTCTGAGGCAGCTGTTGCTGTGAAAGCCTAAGCTCTCTCTAAATACATATTCATTCACATTACACTCCTCTTCTCTTTTAGGTTCACTGATCACAAGCAAAATTTCAGCTGGGACCACTTTAAGCAACGGCAGCTCAGCGATCTCCGATTGTGTAGTGAACTCTGACACAGAAAAGGTATGGAGAGGTTTAAACTACCGAAACATCTGTTCGCACTTGCACGTGTGCAGTATACAGCAACACAGCAACTTAATTTCAGTTGAATAAATGTCTAAAACTGAAGTGAGTGGTCAGTTGATAATGAGTGTAAGTTCAATGAAAGCTAGCAATGATTTTTTTCAGCCAAACTCATGCTCATTCTTTCTAGGGAAAAAGTTTTGACTACTCATTCACTCCTTCAAAGGAGAGAATCACAAGGAAGGAGAAGTCGCTCCAGAACTTTCAAGCCCTTCTTGATTACTTTTTTTTTTCACTTGGAAATGCTTTAACTGCCATGCATTACCTCCTCAGGTTGGCCATTGTAAGTCCATACTTTAGAATTTTCTTTAAAGATAGGCCTGCATGCTTTCCAGGTATGTTCTCAAGAGCCTCCTATTTCATGTGAAACTATGCAAGGAAATAAGGGATTATATGCATTATCTGTTTTGTTGGGTGTTTTTCAGAGACCAAACCCCAAAATTCCTGAAGAAAAGATGGTAGATTTTGGACAACAGTTACCTGATGTAGGTCCTGGTGGTGTTCTTCAGTATGATGTCAACTGCACCCTACAAGGAATGCAAAATAAACTGAAGGAAGCAGCGCGGAAGATCTCAGTTCTGAACCAAGAGAAGCAGCAGCTGATTGAAATTGGAAACAGGCTCAGGGCAGAAGTTGGAAAGGAAGGTAAATTCATTCTACAAATGAGTGCTAGCTTATATATTTAGAGTAAATCCTGGCAATCACTTAATTCTTTGAGCTTCAAAGAACTAGGCTTTAATTTGAAAAGAAGCTGCTGGACCTGACTGGTTCCTGATCTGCATATTTTGTGTGAGACTGTGGAGCTAATTGTTGCAAGTAAGCTTATCTGGTGACAGAACAGTGAGTCTGTAGGCAGCAACATTTTATTGATGAACATCTTAGTTGAAGGACTCCCTGATGCTTAAATGTCAGTGTGGGAACTGGAAGTTGAACTAAGAGCAGAAAGGAAGTAGTTTATGTCATGGAATAAAAATTAATGCTTTGTGGAAAAGAAAGCAGAATAAGCTTACTACAGAGCCAACTTGAATCAAGGGTATGTATAGTGGAAGAAGATTTCACTGTGGACATTTAAGTTCCATATGACAATTGCTCTAGAAACAAAACAAAGGAGAAAAGCATCAGGCCTACTTTCCCAGTGCATTAAATGCTTCTGCAATGGGAAGAACTATGTTCTGTGGTTCATTTGTATCCATGATAAACACCTGTTTGGACTGTAATATTGATGACAAAACAGCAGCAGAGAATGACTTCCTCAGTGTTTTCCCTCCTTTATAGGACTTTGGCATCCTGCTAGCTCTAAGCACTGCACAGTTTGTCATGCATCTGGCAGTCTTTTTCCAAGAGAGCTTGTCAGAAGGACACAGTGTCAGCTATCAGCTTTAAAGCATCTGCAGCACAGCCTTGTAACACAGGTAATGATGATGTGCCCTCTGAAATCTAGTGATAGGAGCAACCAAGGCAAATCTAATTCCATCAGTATAACTTCACTTTAAATTCTGCATTTGAATGTCTTCTACTGACATGAGTATGCTGGTACCTTGAAAGATTTCATAGAATTATGAGCTGGGAGACACCCATGTAATTCTTTGAGCCCTGACTCCACACAGAGTAATCTAGAGGTTAAACCTTGTATCTGAGACCATTGTCCAAATAACACTTTAACACTGACAGGCTTGAAGCTACGACTACCCTGTGGGGAGCTTGTTCCAGTGTTTGACTGCTCTCTCAGGGAAGAACTTCCTAGTATTCCATCTGAACTTCTCCTGATGCAGGTTTACGCCATTCCTGTGCACTCTATCGCTGGACAATAGGAAGAAGAGATTGGCATTTCCCTCTCTGCTCCCCCTTCTTGGGGAATTTGTAGACAGCAATGAGGTCATCCCTCAGTCTCTTCTAAGCTGAACAAGCCAAGTATCCTCAGATTCTTCTATCTTGCCCTCTAGTGCTTTCACCATCTTTGATGCCCACCTTTGGACACCCACTGAGATTTCCATATCCTCATACTATGGAGCCCAGAACTGCACACATCACTCAAAGGGAGGCTGCAGCAGTGCTGAGCACAGCAGGACAGCTGTGCTCCTTACAGCTTAATGCATCCCAGGACACAGTTGACCCTTTTGGCCACCAGGGCACGTTGTCGGCTCATATTGAGCTTCTCATCAACCAAACTCCCCAGGTACCTTCCTGCAGGGCTGCGCTCCAGGCTCGTGTCCTCCAGTCCATACAGACAAGCAGGATTACACTGTCCCAGCTGCAGGGACCAGCTTTTGCTCTGGTTAAATTTCATACGGTTGGTAATAGCCAAGTGTCCCATTCTACTGAGATCTCTCTGTAAGGTCTTTTTAGCCTCAAGGGGATCAATGAGTCCTCCTGGTTTAATATTGTTGGCAAACTTACTTAGTGTTCCCTCAACTCCCATGCCTGGGTCATTGATAAAAGCACTGAAGAGAACTGGCCCTAAAACTGAGCTCTCGGGAGCACCACTAAGCAATGCTGCCAACCAGATGTTACCCCTTTTACATAAATGGTTGTAGCTGGGACTTCAAAAATCATCTTTCTTTATGTTTCACCCAAGGAATTTCAGAACCCCTTGTGTTATGATATGGTTTAGTGGCGGACTTGGTAGAGTAGGGTTAATGGTTGGATTTGATGATCTCGAAGGTCTTTTCCAGCATGAATGATTTTATGATTTTATGATTCTAATGCAGCATAAATGTATTTCTGAATTACAGGCATGAGTATCATAAAGCTTCAATTTAAGTAAGATAGGCCACTGGAAGGCTTTGCAGTATGTTCTAAGATAAAGTTGAAAATGATTAATCAGCATGTTTCCAAATACCCACAGTGCTGGGATTTTTAAGCTCCATTATCCAAACTATTTCCATGGCACATTTTCCATCTATGAAAGCAAGGTGTGTAATTAACCTGCCTCTTGTCTTTTGTAAGTAAAATGCAACTTAATAGTTAAATTGCAGCTTTCATCAAAGGAACAAATGGATGAATCCCTAGCACTTAGTGGTAGACCTCCCTGTGACTTCAACAGGCAGGATTTCACTGTGTACTTTACTTAATTGATCAATGGGTTTGTTCCTGTGAGGATTGAGTCAGAGCAGCTGATTGTCGTTGTAGTTTTGAGGGTGGTAAACAATGTTCTTTGAGAAAGAGTGAGGTTGTTGCTCTGAGGTATAAGACTCCAGTAGAATCATTAACCAAGTTCAACTGGGGAAATACTTCCTCTGGGAACCTATATGGGCAACTTGTTCCACTGTTGGATCATCCTCTCAGTAAAGAAGATTGGAGTTGGATTGTTTTTTTTTACCCCCTGTGAGCATCCTGTACTTCACTTTCTGCCTGTTGCCTCTTGTTCTTCCACTGTATATCACTGAAAAGAATCTGGCTCAGTCATCTTTACCTCCTCCCACCATCCCCATCAAGGGCTTATACATGTTGAAAAGATCACTCCTGACCTATCTCTCCTGGAGGCTGATCAAGGGCAGCTTTCCCAACCTCTTCTCATATGTCCAGCACTTCAAATCATTGGGCATCTTTATGCTCCAGTATGTCAACATCTGTCTTAGAATCATAGCATCATAGAATCAGCCAGGTTGGAAGAGACCTCCAAGATCATCCAGTCCAACCTAGCACCCAGCCCTATCCAATCAACTCGACCATGGCACTAAGTGCCTCATCCAGGCTTTTTTTGAACACCTCCAGGGATGGTGACTCCACCACCTTCCTGGGCAGCCCATTCCAATGGCAAATCACTCTCTTACTGGGCAGACCACAAGCAGATACAACACTCTAAATATGGCTGCACCAGTGCTTGACAGAGGGAAACAATCACCTCCCTTGGCTTGCTGGCAGTGCTTTTCCTGATGCAGCCCAGAGTGATGTTGGCCAAAGGTCACAAGAACACGTCACTGCCTCATGTTTGACTTGTAGTCCACCAGAATTACTGTTTCTTTTCTGCTGATCTGCTTCCCAAGCAGTCAGCTTCCAGACTGTGAGATTGAAACTGCCTTTGGGGAAAATTCAACTGAATTAAAGATCATTTCCTCTGAAGGGCCCTGTTTATTTTTAATTCTCTCTTTATGCATTCTTAGTTATCTTAATTGAAATCAAGAACAGACTGGGAGTAGTTTTGTGGATTACTAAGGTTCATGCAGGAATATATAGGAGACTGAAGTTTAATGTTTCTCTTTGTGCATAGTAAGATCTTGTTGTTAATAGGAAACTACAGAGGAGACAATCATGGTGTGAGATTGCAGTAGGAAATCACAGATATCAGTCAGTTACTTGAAAATTTTACCATTTGAACATGATCTAAAAACACCTGAAACATTTTTACATCTAGACACATTCTAAAAAAGAAAAGCTGGAATAACCATGTATTCATTCTGAGCACGTTACCCTGAGGTTTTGTGGGCCTGAAGTTATCACTAATTTCTTCAGATGTTATCTGATTGCCCTGGGTGTTTACAGAACTATCTGGCCGGACAGTTTGAATGACGAAGGTGAGCTTCTTAGAAGAGAGAGAGTGGAAATAAATTCTAATTCATATTTTATTTTCTTACATTTAATCATGCTGTTAAATTAAAAAAAAAAAAAAGAAAAGAAAAAAGAAGAAAGACAGGAAGAAAGCAACTCTGTAGCTGCTTAGAATAAGTGCTATAAATCAGGTAACTAAAGGTTGAGTGACTCAGCTGGCATTAACTTTACCAGTTGTATGTCTGGGGATGCCGTGCTTTCAATTTTCAATTTGCAATTTAGTTCTGCTCAAAATAGGTGGTAGATTTTTGTTGTTTGGTTGGGTTTTTTTTTTACCCTGGGAAGTAAATGAGCACCACAGATTAGCCATGTAATTGTACCCATGAGGGTGGTTAGCTGAACTAATTACAAAGGCTTTTGGGTCAGTAAGATTCAAAAAAAATGTGAGAAGTTGAGTGTGATGGTTTGGGTGTTCCCCACCCCCCACACTTTGGAAGTCACCCAGACTAGACTCAGCCGGCTCTGGAAATTGAGTGAAGCTTATATTTACAGCTAGCACAATATACAAGCAGATATTTACAGTATATACAGATATAACATACAGAAATATACAAGATGAAAGGTAACACAGAAACACAACTCCCCTCCCAGAAGCATAAGTCCCCAGGAGGGGCTCTCTATCACCCCTTCACCTTCCCCCTACCCCTCTCAACCCTACCCCAGTCCTAAGGAAGAATAGAGGTTTGGCCAGGGGCTTAGGAAGCAAAGTGGGTTAGATCAAAATGGAGGGTGAGGTCGGACAGCACGATGCAGCTCAGCCAGTTCCCCTGCAGCAGCCCAAGTGAGAGACAGACTGGTTAATCTATGTTTTGCTTTTTGTTCTTACACATCTCAGTAAGCCTATGAGGGAAGTAGACATCACCATTGTTCTCCTTTCACAGCTTGTAATCTAGTTCTTCTCACCAAAACATTCTAGCTAGCTTCCAACTAGCACATTGAGGTACAAAAATCATCCAGAGATTGAATTTGAAGCATGAGCGTTGACAGGATCAAGCTCAGTGTTCTGCCATCAGGTTTTTCGGCAGACAGTTACCCAGCTTCTTGACAGGATTACTGTTCTCTTGGATAAAAAACAGTAGTAAAACCAGGCAGTACTTGTTTGGAAGGCTCAGATGTTGGCATATGAAAGGAAAAGGCTCTCCAAGCATGCAAACACTATTTCATCTGGGAAAGACACATGCTGGGGAATAATTCAAATAAACATTTCTTGGACAAGATGAATTTATCAAGCTGAATTTATGGCAATATCTCAGAATATGTTCTAAGGGAATCTGGCAGAGAACTCCCTGTTCAGATGCCTTATCACAGATGCTTGAATTTCTCTTAGTTTCTTCCTAGCAGAAGATATCCCCAGAAGGGGCACTCTTGTTTGATAGAGAGAGGTTGCCTGAAGTCCAAAAGGCTGTGCTGTTACAGTCAATTAGAACCAAATTTGAACAGCTTGCATGAGTGAAAATAAGCCCCTGTTCTTCTTTACTGCTCATTAGTCAATGAAGAAGTTTTAAAGGTTGCAGTGTGGGCAAACATTGTAAACCATCAGACAGTGATAAACTGAGAATGCCATCTGTTGTACCTTTGCAGAGCTAATGGAGTCTTAGTCTTCCTTAGATATAGCAGATAGCCTGAGATAATGGAAATGGAGAATTGTAACAGGTCAGTCAGGTAAATGCATCATGAGCTGGAGATATTTTGCCAAATTTATCTAATCTAGATCTTTTGACAGCAAAAGTATTAGCATGGGCAACAAAAATGCTAGTTAGGACATACTGTAGCAAAGGCCATCTGGGTTCCAAAGCTGGGAAGGCTCAAATTATTCAAGCACTGTGAGAACAGATCTGGGAAAACAGCACTGTTTTGCCACTCTTCATTGACAATTTGAGGGCTTGATAAAGAGCTGTCATGGTACCACTGTCACAAGTATTAGAATCCTGGTGTAGCATAGAATCAGTCAGGGTTGGAAGGGACCACAAAGATCATCTAATTCCAAACCCCCTGCCACAGGCAGGGACACCTCACATGAGATCAGCCTGGCCTTAAACACCTTCAAGGATGGGGCTTTGACCATCTCTCTGGGCAATCCATTCCGGGGTCTCATCACCCTCATTGTGAAGAACTTTTTCCTAACATCCAGTCTGAATCTAGCCATTTCTAGCTTTGTTCCATTCCCCCTAGTCCTATCACTGCCTAATCCTAAAAGTCCTTCCCCAGCTTTCTTGTAGCCCCCCTTAAGATACTGAAAGGCTACATTAGGGTCACCTCGGAGCTGCCTTCTCTCCAGATTGAGAAAGTGTGAGAAAGGTCCTTAGAGGAAAAAAACTGGGGAGCATTAAATAACCTTATTGGCATATCAGTGATACACTTGTGGAACAGTGGGATGGGCTACTTCTGGAGCAGGGGGTCTTAAACTTTTCAAGCTCCTAGGTGAAAAGGTAGACTCTGGTCCTATATGTCAAGGCAATCTCCCTCTTGTGGAGTTTCAGAAGGAAATGGGTAAGGCAACTGATAAAGTGTGCAGAAAGCCTGGAAAGTTGTCTGCCAACTGGTGAGCTGACTGTGGAATGCCTCAGTGTGCTTGTGGACAGATAATTTGTCCATGATGCTTGGGAATATCTTTACTAACTTGAAATCACAAGATTGGCATTCTTTGTTTTGATGACCCTTCAGTTCAGTGAAGTGTTTCTTAAGCTCTTAAACCTGAGGCCTCGAGCACAAGCCCTATGAGGAGAGGCTGAGGGAGCTGGGATTGTTTAGCCTGGAGAAGAGGAGACTCAGAGGAGACCTTATTGCTGTCTACAACTACCTGAGGGGTGGTTGTAGCCAGGAGGAGGTTGCTCTCTTCTCTCAGGCAGCCAGCACCAGAACAAGAGGAGGGGAAATTTAGGCTCGAGGTGAGGAGAAAGTTCCTCACGGAGAGAGTCATTGGACACTGGAATGGGCTGCCCAGGGAGGTGGTGGAGTCGCCGTCCCTGGAGCTGTTCAAGGCAGGATTGGACG
Source organism: Tricholaema leucomelas (assembly GCA_013400475.1). Taxonomy (NCBI): domain Eukaryota; kingdom Metazoa; phylum Chordata; class Aves; order Piciformes; family Lybiidae; genus Tricholaema lacrymosa; species Tricholaema leucomelas. Next base: position 15,059 of record WAAF01016384.1, read on the forward strand.
TGGCACTTGGTGCCATGGTCTAGCCTTGAGCTCTGTGGTAACGGCTTGGACTTGATGATCTGTGAGGTCTCTTCCAACCTTGGTGATACTGTGATAGTCTAACACCAGCAATACTTTTACAAAGGAGATTCAGGTTCAGTTAAGCATCAAAGTATACCTTTTGTAGCCTACTTGTGCACTGCTTAGATTGAGGTCTAAAGAAAGGATTAATTAAATGCTTATACTAAACATCTATAGAAGTGATTTCCAGATCTGGGCAAAACAGAAATAGCCACATTTCAAATCCATTTTTTTTTTTTACTTTTTCTTCTCCACCTCTTTAATTTCTTCTTTTTTTCACAACTCATTTTAGAACTTATCTGATTCTTAAACTGAGACCACTGGCTATTCATTGCCCATCCATCCCAGTCCTCCCTTGCCTTATTTTTAACGAGCTATGTACTGATTGCTGTTTTATGGCATCTCATGTCCCTCAGGTTCTTTTTAAAATCACGGAGGAAGATTCTTTCTTTCTTAAGAAGAAATATAAGTTTAAAATACAATGTGTCTGTGGCTCTTAGAGAGGTAGATTTGACTATGAGTTTCCATATGGTGCACTAAACTCCAGGAGCAGTAGTCCACCCTCTTCAGCTCATGGGTTTCTGGTAGGTCAAGTATGAAGTGATTGTCAATGAGGATCTTTCCAGCTCTGGTACCTTTTGGAATAATCTCTGTTACGGCTAGAATTTGTTGAGACTAGAAAAGAGGATAGCCCTTTTTAATATCCAAGATGTAGTAATTAATTTTCTTGTACAACCTTTCAAAATGAAAAATAGTATTTTTTTATATATATATCTTACCATTTGCTGAAACCTTCTACCTTTCTAAGACCAAGATGCCATTATCAGTTTTCTTTGACATGAGAAGTCTGTATCTCTATAAGGCTGTGTTTCAATTCAAACAGGTTCAGCAAGATTTCTCCACCAAAAATCATGGGCCAGAGCAACAAAAGACAGACCCATCCTCAAGGATTGTTCACAGTCAGCCACTCCAGCAGAGTCTTAGTCAAGCCCAGCAGCTTCATCTTCCTTTATCTAGAGCATATAATTGCTGCCGAGATACTTGGCAAACTTTAGAAATGCAATCAAGCCCTTCTGTTCTCAGTCCTCTAAAGAACACTGACCAAGGTAAGCATGTTTTGTAAAGTAGTGACAATTCTTGACTCTTCTAGAACGATAGAAGTATGGTATTGGATGCTGGCCCCTTCCACTAAATGTGTCTGTAACAGTCCTGTAATCAGAATGATTAATGAGTTACCAGATGGGAATTTAATTGTTTTCAGCAGAAGTAAAAATTAAGAGGCATGCCTATATAGGTCTCTGGGTTTAATGCCATTGTTGCAAATACTCCTTTTATTAAATTCTCCTGGGAAATGCAGCTAGCCTTCTGTTTTGGCATGGTCTAAATATTATCTGGGGCAGAGATGAAAGTGTCTCTCTAAGAACTGCATGTTTCATGTATTGCCAAGCGGCTTAGATCAAATTGTAATTTGGCATATCCTTGCCTAATCATTATTTCTGTGGCAGGTTAGTAGCTGCAATACTGATTAGTCTGCTAAGACATAAAGGCCAGGAGTGAGATATGGGCTTGATGTGGTATGTGCTGTGGGCACCTACAGTGAGCAAAGCATTATATAGAATTTTACAGTCCAGACCAGCAAGCTGGAACAAAAGAAATAAAGCACACAGCACCCTGACCTTACATGTCAGGCAGTGTTGGGGGTAGAATGAGAGGAGAAGGTAAAAACTAGGACATAGACTAAACTTTAATTAATGTAATACTTTGACATATTCTTGGAAATTTCAGCAGAAGCACCATTTATAGGTTTATATTATAGGCTGGATGTTAGGAGGAAGTTCTTCACAGAGAGAGTGATTGGCATTGGAATGGGCTGCCCAGGGAGGTGGTGGAGTCACCGTCCCTGGGGGTGTTCAGGAAAAGACTGGATGAGGCACTTAGTGCCATGGTCGAGTTGATTGGACAGGGCTGTGTGATAGGTTCAACTGGCTGATCTTGGAGGTTTCTTCCAACCTGCTTGATTCTATGATTTCTAAGGTGTATGCAGTAAGTGTAGCCTCTTCATAAGCAAATTGTCAAGGAACTTTTGAAGGGTAGCAGTTATGTTGAGCAGTGTACTGAGGATGAATGTTAGGTCTCCCAGACTGTTGGCCTGTTCATTAAATAATCTTTCATCAGCAATAGATTGGAAAACTGCTGTGGATGGGAGAAAATCAAGGCCTTAAATTATAAAACTAGAAAAAAAACTTTAAGAATGGCTAATAACAGAGAATGTTCCCCAGAAGGAAACTTCATTATTGAAGAACTTGATAGATGACAGACAAAAATTTCTCCAGAATGTTCCAAGCTAAAATGATTTTCCTATTTTTAAATAAGAGTTAAAGCATTCAATAAATTACTTCTTAGAATTCTGTGGGGCTTATGTGATGTGGGTTGTTTGTTTTTTGGGGGCATTGATATTATTATTCTCATTTGCATTATTATTCCTGAGATCTGATGACAGCTGTGGAGTAATGTGGCAGCCATTTAGGTTTTCCAAATGAGCTTTATATTCATAATGACCTGTTACCATTACATAGATACTTGTGTGCCATTAACCATATGCCAGACTACACAAAGAATCCAGCTACTGGGATAAGGGGAATTATTTGCTCTCCTCTATTTGGTATTTGTGAGGCCATATCTGGAGTACCGTGACAAGTTTTGGACTCTAGTGCAAAGGATTGGAGTCCAGTGAAGAGGTACCAAGATGGCTGGGGTGCTGGGACATGTTACATGAGAAGAGGGTTAGAGATCTGGGTTGTTCAGCGTGGAAAAGAAAGAGTCAGTGGGTGGTTTGATTGCTACTGTTCAAATACCCAGTGAGGGATTTTGGATCTTAGTTGTGCACAGTGAAAAGAGGCAATGAACACAAGTTGTGTCAAGATCCATTCTGAGCAGGGAGCAATAAGCACTGTGACATTTCACCCAGAGGTCTTTTCCAACCTGCATTACATGTATTTTTAAACTAGGCTACAGATGCAATGAACCATCTTTAGCAGCATGCAAGAAAAAAAATAATCACATTTAAGAGGGCTTTCAAAATGAAGGATGGATTATAAGTGAGTTTATTCACAACACCATTGCATTGCAGGGACAAAGTAACGTGCATGGACAGACCTGTAGGGCTGGAATGGACACAGCGCTGCCAGTCGTGATGCATGTGCTTTATTTGTGGGCCTGGGATTGAAATAGAAAGATTACTTCAGGTCAGGCCTATATTGACAGGATAAGCAAAAGGATGTCTTTGAAACATGACTGATAATGCCACACAGCTTCATGCTGCTGTATGCATGATGCAATGCCACTGGCAGCCTTACAAGGACATCAGTTTCTTAATGTTTAGTCATTTCCAACCACCATTGCAAAACTTTCTGAAGTATTTTGGGGGTACAGAAATGGCAAAAGGGAAAGTGATATTGCTGACATGAAACAAATGAAACATCAATAAGGGGTCATATTTTTCCCCAGGACAACCTTAATTTGATCTCTGCATCAGGAATACCTGGACAGAGTTGCTTACTTTTTTGATGTGCAGGCCCTGAAAATGCTGCATTGCAACAACAGAACTTTTAAAAACTCTTATGTTGCTCAGCTTTCTCCTCTGGGCAATGATCCAAATGGTCTTTAAGCCTACTAGTATGAATTCTGTATTGCAGGAAACAAGACTGAGAAAGGAAAAGCTTGCTTTGTGGCAAAAAAAATGTCATCTCAGAGCAGAATATACACAATTCCCAAGGAGTTCTGCTTCTGATATTTAGCAGTGCCTTCCACTATTTTTCATTCCTAAGATTGGCATGAAAGATGGAAGATTAACTTAATCTTCCCTGTTTGAAACCACTCTCTTGAATTTAACTCAGCCATCAAACACATGGTTACAGTGGACAGAACCATCCCTGAGACAAAGTGACTTGATGCTGGGTTTTCAGATACAAGTTTGTGCACACACTCAAAGCTCAGCAACAAAAAAATGATTTAGAATAGAATAGAATCAACCAGGTTGGAAGAGACCTCCAAGATCAGCCAGTTGAACCTATCACACAGCCCTGTCCAATCGACTCAACCATGGCACTAAGTGCCTCATCCAGGCTTTGCTTCAACACCTCCAGGAACGGCGACTCCACCACCTCCTTGGGCAGCCCATTCCAATGCCAATCACTCTCTCTAGGAAGAACTTCTTCCTAACATCCAGCCTAGACCTCCCCTGGCTCAACCTGAGACTGTGTCCCCTTGTTCCGTTGCTGATTGCCTAGAAGAGACCAACCTCCACCTGACTACAGCCTCCCTTCAGGGAGTTGTAGACAGCAATGAGGTCTGCCCTGAGCCTCCTCTTCTCCAGGCTGCACACCCCCAGCTCCCTCAGCCTCTCCTCACAGGGCTGTGTTCCAGGCCCCTCACCAGCTTTGTTGCCCTTCTCTGGACACCTTCCAGCACCTCAACATCTCTCTTGAATTGAGGAGCCCAGAACTGGACACAGCACTCCAGGTGTGGCCTGAGCAGTGCTGAGTACAGAGGCAGAATGACCTCCCTTGTCCTACTGAATAGAATAGAATAGGATAGAAAAGAATAGGAGTCAACCAGGTTGGAAGAGACTTCCAAGATCATCTAGTCCAACCTATGACCCAGCTGTTTCAAATCAACTAGACCATGGCACATGTTAATTCTGCAGACAGATAGAAATAAAGGATTTGTTTGGGTGGTTTACTCGTTCTGTAGTATTGAAAGAAAAAGCTTCTGCCACAGAGGTGGACAAGTACAAGCTATGATGATATTAGGAGCATCAGTGTTACGTACTTAGACTGCACTGGTCAGAAATACACTTTCATGTTTCTTTCCTTTTTATATGTCCCATCCTAGAGGTTGAGAGCAGGTGGGAGACTTCAGCTGGTGATCTGTGCCATGTGCATGTTGAGCACTGGTGACAGGCCATCTTCAGGGGAATGCTGCTTACCAGAAGAGTTGTGTGTTTTCCTTCAAAAATCATGACACGTGTACAAACCTCTGATTAGCTCCTGTACATGCTGCAAGGTTGCTCTATTGACATGTGGGCTATCAGGGCTCCTGTCAGGCAGGAGGGGAAGCTTTACAAAACATACAGAAAACTAAGATTGCTTTGTTTTCAAGTACTTTAGCCTAATTGAGTTTTTACTGGCTACTGGAGACACTTACTTGTTTTTCTGGAATGAAAAGCAAACATCACCTATTAAAGTTTGACCGTAACATTGCCTCCAGAGTGGAGCCAGTACGGTGAAGGGTGCTTTGTGGTACCATGTGAAAAGCTCCTGATCAGAGTGTGTGGTCAGTGCAAGGTGGATAAGGGATAAGGCAAGCTGTATCTGTGCTTAGAATGTCCCCACTAGTAACTTCTTTTATTTACTTTTGGGATAGATGAAACTTTATCTTTCCCATGCCGATGGAGGACTGCAGTTGTGGTTCACGGTCCCACTGGTCCTGATGGGTCCTGAGGGTCTCACTGAGGCTGAGAAACCTCACCTCCACAGATACTCAAAACTGTGTCCGTTTGTGTTTACATTGTGGCCTAACAAAGGAGATTGAGCTGCTATGAAGCAAAGTAGCTTTTCTGGTTTACTACTTGAACTTAAGGGAGTTTCTTCTACTGTAGTTCTCATTGTTACTGTTACTTGCAAAGCTCTGTGGTCTGAAATTCTACACTTTATGGATCAAAAGTTATCTTAAGTGTTTCCACACTAGACAGAATTTCAACAGCTTTGACATCACTGACAGTTCTAAGAGCAATCCATGTGGGTAAAAAGCTGGCCAGAGAAAGAATCTGGTAAAATATTAACAAACAGAAAGAGCGCTCTGGTTCTGGCTTCATTCCGGCTCCAATCACAGGAGGACTCATGATTTCTTTCCTGCATTACATAAAACTTCATATTTGGAGTGTTTCACAAATATTAACTAATCCTCTAGTTACATTTTCTTCACTTAAATGTTCTGCTCTTGAATAGGAACTTGTTTGAATTGGTGTACCTTCAGAAGCACTGTTAGCCATAAGCAAATATCTAGTGACAAGTTTATTAAGTGAAGTTTTTCATCTGGGGCAGTTTCAGTTTGCTCATGCAATGCATCTACCTGTACCTCTTCAGTTCTGGGGAAAAAAAAATGTGTGAATATTAATTTCTGAATGTATTTACATACATCAAATAGAAGCTGTGTTAAGCATTTCAATACACAAAACATTTAGGTCCATTTTCAAAAGCAGTTTAGACTCTTGAGTATCACCTTGCTAGATCCTGTTGCCTAGGTCACTTCTGGAAGCAAGTCACAGGCTTGTAAATTAGGTGTGCTTTTGCATTGTTTGCTTGTGAAAAGCAAGCTACTGCATTTGAATTTTACTACACAGTAATCATGCAGATTTTGTTCAAGGTCCTTCACACTTGGACAGGCCCAAGCAAAACCAAGTAACATCTGAAGGTCCTTGTTCAGTGTTCTCTTAGGATATTTCACTTCAAATAACATTTTTAATTCTGGGGTATTGGTTCTTTCTCTTGTTCTGTTTTGCAGAACTAACCTTACAAGTTTGCAGTTTGTCTTCACATGGATTTTTGACAGTCCAAAACTTAACAATAGCCATACAGAATGCTTGTGTTGTGTGTTTTGATGCTCCAAACAACTAAGTAGCCTTTGCTAGTTATAACTGTACTGTCTCTACTAATGATAAGACACAAGCATATAGAAGACCTCAGAGGAAGGGGTGCATTGAGGCATTAGTGCTTGGTTAGTTTGCCTTTGGATCTACAGGATTAGGGCCTCCTGCATTATTTCTGGAAGTATCCCTTCAGCTGAATACGAAATATCCTTCAAAAGTGAGGGAGTAAATCAAAACCCAGGCTGTCTGTAAGCAGTATTGACTGTGTGCTATTTATGGATCTGCTCACTGCTGTTACTCGTAATGCTCCTGTTCAAGCAAAAGAATCTTTCAAGCTGTATCCATACCCTTCAGACTGCCCACACTGCTCTAAAGCATTGATGTTGTAAAATTCTGGTTTATTATCTGGCAGATGCGGTAGAGCTCTCGGGTAACGCGTTATTAAAGCGCTTTTTCCAGGCAGGAAAAGACACTCGAAGGTCTTTCATGTGCCGAAGCATCCTCCTTCGGACCTTGTACATCTGTAGGTAGCCACTAGGTGGCAACGCTGAACAACAGCATCTGGCACCAAGCGCAGCAGAGCACCCTGAGCCTCTGCCACCTGTGATAACAAAGGGCACCAAGCCGGCAGCCCGTGGTTTGCGCACACACGACGGAACAGCTGCTTCAAGCTGAGCCCCAACGCAAAAAAAAAAGTCTTGCAAAGTGTCATGTTTTGACAGTAGCCACCGCGTCCTGATTCGCACAGGGCTATAAACCCTCAATAGATGAATTCATTCCATGATGCCCTCCTTTGTTTAGACTTTCTACCACGTTGTCGACTATGAAAACTTGCCTCATCCTGCTAATAACTGATTTTTGCCAGTTTGTGCACCTCTTGTTCTTGCTCCATGATTGAATAGTACCTAGGATTGAAGCCTGTCATGCTTTAAAAAAATCAGCTAGTAGAGAATGCTGTGGTGTGTACCACAATTGTGTTATGACTACTTCTGCTGTCTGCTTTGGCACTTCACAGAAAATCTAAAGTTAAAATCTCAGTGCCTTGAAAAATAAGTGGTAAGAGTCTGGAGTCAAGCATCTATACATGCTACCTATAGCTTAAGATGAATACTGTGATTGACCAATTCCACCTACCTTACCTGACGAAACCTGTGAGAAGACTAAGGTTCAGTTAGCTGGAGACAGTGATTTTCAGATAATTATGTGAGAAGCTGCGGAATGGATTTCCATTGGTACCAGGAGCAGTCTTCCTCCTTCCCAACCAAAGATGTTACTTTTTGAGTTAGTCCTCTCTACTACACACAGGTATTTGAGATAGCAAACAGTACAAATTCTGCAGCAATTGCTGCCTTCTGTGAGAGAAGATGAAACAAAAAACCCCCAAAGATCATGGCAGTAGTGCAGCTTTGTCAAGCCCACAGAAATTCCTTCAAGCCCTTTGGATCAAGCATATCCAAACATGTTTTGCTTCAGTTTTTGTGGCTGCTGGTGGTTTCTTGAAACAGATTGAACTGTTGCAGCCAACTACTTTATCACCATTTCACAATACAGGAACAGGTAGGTCTAACTTTGTATCATTGTCCAGTGTGTTGGTGTTGCCTTGACTGATACAGATGTTCTCTCACAATGGAAAGAAGGGTAAATTTGTACTATGTGGTGTTCAGGAACAGCTGAACAGATAGCTCTTGGCTTGGAACAATTACACTAACCTCTCAGCTGTCTTTCTCCTCTCTTTAGCAGTCTGATGCTAATGGAGGATGAACAGGCACAGATGAAGCAAGGATTGAGCAGGAGATCTTGATGTATTATTATACCATCAGTGTAGCAAGTCTTAGTGAAGAGTTCTGTGCCTCCTATTGTACACAAATGGTTCTGTTACCCAATAAAAGACTCAGACAATGAGGCACTACGGTAGAAATGTGTTTAGAGAAAAATATAAACTGGTTCTCTTTAACTATCCAACCTCAGCATTAAACACAAACACAGCAACAAAGTATTTTTCTTCCTTTTTTTTTTTTTTTTAGCACTGGAGTTTGGAGTTATAGAGTCAACTGAGCAATCTGAAGAATCTCAGCAAAATAGCAAAGGCAAGGATAAACTGGAAATGCCAGATGCGGATTTGACAGTGAGAGGGACCAGGCTGGCAGTTCAGGAGAAGTTAAAATCCAGAAATGTATCTGGACTATCCCATAAAACGTATCCCATCAAGCCAAAAATCTCTTCTAAAATGGCAAAAATCCGCAACTATAACATTAAAGACTGATTTCTTTGTTGGCAGCAAGCTCCAGGTCCCCTCTTGCTGTTAAGTTACTTGGAAATCTATAAATCACATCTAAACACCAGCTTCATTTTTTAGTATGTTGAGTTGAGATATTTGCAGCCAGAAGAGAGAACAAATACCCTGTTTCATGCCATGAAACCCTAAAAGAGAGGGTTAATCTGTGCATATTATGAGGTTACAGACTTCACTGCTAGTACTGGTTTATTTTAATTATATATGTTAAATATTGCTTGCGTCATGGATTTAGAAATGCCCAGTTAAGACATATGTAAAGCCTTGTGCCTTTAGGCAGGGCTTGCAGGTCTTTGGCAAAGGTTTTGTTGAGAAACTATAGATGTGATTTAAGCTTAGTGGGATGCCTCAACCTATTTGTTTTCTTTTAACTAACAATGCAACCGTTAATCCTGTGCAGCTACCTTTCAACGAGAAAGAAAGAGGTTAGAAAAGATTACACCTGGGCCTGTACTGATCCTCTGCTTCTGTAGCAATTTCCACTTGGTCAGACGGCACGAAGGAGTGTAATATTAAACTCTACTGTCACACCATTAATTATATATTCTTTAACAAGAGGTTGCATAGAGTTTAAAACAGTGAAAAATGTGTCCATTAGGCAGCACTCGGAATCGTGCAGAAGCATTGTAAGAAATAAGTTTTACAATAGATGAAACTGAAACAGAGCTTGACTGAGTTGTGATGTAGTGAGGGATATCCACAGAGTCCTGAATGTGCCAGGACATTGAAACAATGATCAGTGAATTTTTGTAATGTTTCCAGTGACACTGAGCTGTCTTGGGCTAGTACAGTGACAACCTTTGCTATAAGGAAAAGAAATATAGATGAAAAGTTGCAGGGAAACCTGTCTTACTGTGAGAAAGGTCATGCACTAGAATAGATTGCCCAGAGAGGTTATAGAGTCTCCATCTGTGGAAATACCCAAAACTCAACTAAATGGGGTCCTGAGCAACCTGCTCCAGCTGTCCCTCGCTGAGTAGAGTGATTGGACTAGGTGATCTCTAGGAGGTCCCTTCCAAACCAAATGATTCTATGACTGGTATCACTGAAGTGAATAATACTTCTCGTCTGCTGTTAAAAACACATTAAATCTAAACATGAAGGAAGAGAACTACTTATCCAGGAGCCTTTTTTTCCTGTAGTGCTTTTCATTTTCAGAAATGCTTTGCTGGTGCTCTTTGCAACCAGCTGTTCTTTTGGCACCTGACAGTCTGGTAGAGTAAGAGTTTTAAGCATTTGAATAATTATCTTCCTATTCCCTGCTGCAAATGCTTTGCTTCAGTGCAAAGGTACTTATGATACTGTAGCCAAATGCTAAATCTGCAACAAATTTCATTGAGGTGTTACCAAGCCAATAAGGAGGCCTGAAAGGGTTTGTGAGCTTCTTTCTAAATCATTGAATTACTTGAAAATCCTGCCATTGGATTCAACATTTAACATTGTTCATGAGCCGGAACAACATGATGCATTCCTCTGAACCAGGCCTTGAATGAGCTCTTTCTGTAGCTCAAAGCATAGTGGTTTCTAACAAGTAGAGGAATTTTGGCCCAGATCACACCAGCTACCGCTCTCACTGGTTTTCAAGAACACAGTGTGTAAATTCCAAAGTTTTTAATGGTTGTAGCTTATCCTGATTTTTTTTTTTTTTCCCCTTCCTAAGTTATTTCCAATTGCATGGTTAATTTTGAACTGTGGGGATGTGCAGTGTTTCGGTGCTATGGGATTTGGTGCATTTACAGGTGTTAAAAGCAGTGTGCCCTTAGAAAAAGAGCAGTTTGTTCCCTACTGTTTGTGATAATAACTGCATCTGAGCAGGGAAAACATTGCCCTATATTCCTTACATCATAGATATAAGGTCATGGGCCGCAAACTTCAGAACTACCTTTGTGTAGGTTTCATTGCAGGTTTTTAGATGTTACTGTTGTTTGGTTATTTGAGGATTTTGGGTGTTTTTTCGTGGTTGTTTGGTTCCTCCCCCCTGAGTTTGTCACCTGGCATGTCTGATCATGCAGACCTCTTGACAGGAATGCAACTCTAATTTATGCAGTGTCCCTGAGAAACTGGTTTCCTCAAGGTAGCTGTAGGTAAGGGAAGGTGATAGCTCTTGGTTGTTTTATTTTGTTCTATTTGTGGTAGAAAAAAAAAGTAAATCGTTGTACATTTGTTTGAGAGTAATTATAAGAACATGGCATATAAATATGCTGAAAAAGAACAAAGTCTGCATAATAACAATAAAGAACATGAACATATGGCTTGGATCCTGTGTGGGGAGGTTGTGCTAAGTGTGTACTCAATACTAAAATTCTCTTATGACCAAAATATTTAACAAATTAGGCATCGATTCTTGAAAAACAGATGACAAGGGGGGCAAGGTAGTGCAGTGGATGCTATTGAATCGTACAAAGAAAGGAGAGCCTGTCAAAAAACAGATTTACAGTCACTCCCTGCTGAAAAGGTAAAACAGAGTCAATTGTTGACTGTTGCTGTTGTCAACGAGTTAAAAAGCTATTGTAGTATTGAGGAATAGACGGAGAAGGGCAAAAGTTCCGTGCAGAGAAAGTCCTAACTGAGGACTGAGGCAGCAGGGAGAGGCTGCCCTTCGCGACGGGACCTCCGAGCGAACCTTCTCTGCTCACAGCCGAGGCAAGGCCACGGCTTCCTCCCGGCCGGGCCCACGTTCAGCGGCCGAAGACGGGATGGGGATGACGGGATTTGTGCCGGCGTGGCAGCTGTAGGTAGAGCAAACAGCGCTCCGATCGCTGCTGTTCGCTTTGATTTCAGGAACGCACGTTATACAGACTGTGGGTAAAGCGTGCCCGCCCGCAGAATGATTCCGTCCTTCGGCATGGTGGGCGTACCGGCAGCACGGCAGGGTGCGCGACGGCCCGCCCCCCATCTCCGGACCGGTTCCCGCTGCCGCCAGTCACGGCGGCGCGACGGGTCCGGGCACGGGGCAGCGCATCTCCGGCCGGCGTGCCCGCTGCCCTCTGGTAACCCCGAGACCGCGCTCCGCCGGGGTGAACGACCGCCGCCGCCGATGCTGCTCGCTCCGCCGGCGGCCCGGCCGTCCCCTCAGCCGTCACCACATCGCCTTATCGCCTAGCAACACCCCACGGGCCCCGCGATTGGCGGCGCCGCGCCCCCGCCCACACTCTGCCGCCCCCGGATTGGGTGCCGGCCCGGGGATTGCGCGTCCAGCCCGTCCCCTTGTCTTTGTGCGCCGCGGGAGCTCCGCAGTCCGGCCGAGCCTGGCCCGGCGCCCGCGGGACCCACGCGCCTCCCGCCAGGCAGAGGGGCGATGCGGCACTAGTGTTTCTCTGTGTGTGTCTGTCCCTGTCCCTCAGTGTGCGCTCCCGGGGGAAGTGGACAGGGATTCGAGTTCATCCGCGCCCGCAGAGGGTCGGCCTTGCCTCATCCCCTTGGCTAGGCCGGCCCGCAGCCAGCCCCTCCCCGCCCCCGCCCCACAGGGCCCGGTCTTCCACGGCCTCCAGCAGGGGGCGGGCCAAGAGATCTTGGCCCGGTGCCGCGGGTACGGGGGGCCCGGCTGGGCCCGCCCCGGCCTGGCCACGGCCCCCTTCTCCCGTGGAGCGGCTCTGGCGGGCAGGGGTTGGCATCACCCCGGGGCCGGCTCGGGGCGGCCCTGCCCCAGCTCTCATTGGACTGCAGCGAGGAGTAAACTGTCAGCCCATGTGGCGTGGCCTCTGGAGGTGGCGACTGCTTAAATAGCGCTGGGAGCTAGAGGGAGACAGTGAGGAGAGCGCGGAGCAGCGGCCGTGCGCAGTTTGGTACCGGCCGCCGCAGCAGCAGCGCCCGCGTCCACCCGCAGAGCCCACCCCGTAGCAGTCCGGTCCAGTGCTGAGCTAACGCCAGTCTTCCCGGCACGAAGCTTTTCGTCCCTGTGCAGGTACCGGCGGGACAAAGAATGTGGCGGCATCCTCCGCTCCCGCGGGCCGCTGCGCCTGGATGGCGCGTCGAGGAGGCTCCATCTTGCCCCCTACGTCGTGCGGGGCTGCGCTCGCTTCTTGCTGGGTTGGTGGTGGGGGATCCGTAGGACGGGTCGGGGTCCGCGGGCTCAGCCCGCACGGCCGGAACGTTCTTGCGGGCCGACGTCGTGGTCGCCGCGCCCTGTTGCCGCGGGCCGGTATCCCGTGGCCCAGCGCGGCCGTGGCAAGTAGAGTCTCCGCCAGCTCAGTAGTCACCGATCCGCAAGCCTCCCGCTCCGCCTGCCGCGCGGAGGGAGCTGAGCGGCTGCATTGTGGAGCTGGCGCTCGGCCATCTTGGCGGCGGGCGGGGACCATGCCGCTGCCGCGACCCCTCGCCGCGGGGCCAGGCGGGCTCGGGGGGTGCAGGGGCGCACCCGGTGACACGGCCAGGAGCGCTACTTCCATTCCTCTCGAGCTTCAACGTGCCGATCCCTAGCGGCGGCGCCGGTGGGTGGCGAGGGCCGCACCCGGTATGGAGCGATCAGCGCTCGCCGCGGGGCCGGGCTGCCTCATCGGAACCGAGCTGCCGCAGCTCCGGTGCAAAGCGGGCGGCGTGGAGCACCGTGCTGTCTCCTGGGGCTGAAGGGGCTGCTGTGTGCTGGCAGCGGGGCGGCGGCGCTGCGCTCCCGCCCGTTAGTGTGAAAGCACCGGCACGGCAGGCTGGGGCGGCTTGTGCGGGAGGAGATGGAGCGTTCGCTGTGGCGAAAGGTGACTTCTCAATAGGTGTGAGGCAGCCATCGCAGGAGAGGTACAGAATGTATTCCTTAACGTCTCTTCACTTCGATATGCTCCAGCAGCCCACATGAAGTTGGTTGTACACGAGTCTGGATTTGATGGTGCGATTTTGTCAGGAACATGATGCTCATCTTTCTTTCGCTGGTTTTGCTCCGATTTGGTTTTCACTCCACATCCCTTCCCTGATATAGGGCCTTTTGAGATGCTGGATGCACGTTTTTCTTGCTAAAAGCTTTATTTGGATGCTTAAATGGAAATAGCACTGTTGAAGTTGTTGTGTCTGTTAACTTGCATACACCTTCACAGAGCAATGTTGAAGCCTTTGGAACATATCTTGCCTTGAAAGACAGAAGGATGGAAGAGCCTCAAGCCGCACGAGCAAAGGGTTCACCTTTTTCTGCAGCCTCTCTGCTTCTTGAAGCAAGCTGGGAAGAATAGTACATTGTGAAAGGCTGCATTGAGTGGATGAGCTCAGAGGATGAGGTCCCAACGTGGAGGGCTGTTTTGAACAGATAGTTTACAAACGTGATGTAGTGATACTGGGGATTTAAATCTTTGTACAAATCAGTTCTGATCGTTCAGCAATCGGTGGAGCTGTGTTGATTCTCACCTACTTCTCTCAAATAACAGCTCTGACACAGAGTGTGTTTCCTGATAAGTAGTGCATTTTAAATATGAAAACACACTGCCACTTTTCATCTCTTTTGGTCATTGGGACAAATCCAGCCTTGAAACAGAGACAGTTAGAAGGTCTTTGTTAAATTGAAGCTATAGCACACAGTTTGGCTGTAGCCAAATGCTTTCAGGAAATGAAAAGCATTCTGTGTTTGCCTCGATCTGGTGAAGGGTTTTTGGAGGCAGGCATTATAGCTCTTTACAAGAGAAGTTACTAGATAATGATAGTTTTAATTACGAATTTTAGAGGTGATAGAGATTGGAAGACCTAGAGCTGTACTGAAAAACTAAGATAGCAGTGCTTTTGTCAGCGTCTCTGGTGAAGGAAGCTGTAGAGAAATTTTGCATGTAGCATGTTACAATAACTGAGACTCCAAAAGTTCGAGCTTTGGACTACCTGAAAACAATAGCAGAGGTGACTTTGAGTATTCTGTCCCACTCTGATGACAGCCATTGAAATAACAGTGAAATAAGTATTGTGTTTCTGTCTAGGAAAGAGAACCATGCATCAGACAGAGAAAGATTTAGGTTTTATTTGCAGTTTCTTTACAGTTTCTTCTTCCTCACGCTTTCGTCAATGATGCTTAGGTGGATATAGAGCAGAACAAGAGAAGTGTTCTCTTAAGTGCTTGGCAAATCAGATATGAGTGGGAGAAGAAATCAGATTTACCTTCACTTTTAAAATTTTCCTTGTCCTTCCTTTTCCCCCTCTAAAAACTTATAAACTTAATGGACACAGAGATGTTTTTATAGGTGAAGAGTAGATAACATTATTGTAAAAAGAAAAGTTTAGCAGCTGCCTGGGATGGTGGAATATGATGATTAATGGTTTTCTTCTTGATTCATTTTTTGGTGCTGAATTAGTGAGGTAGTGAAAAATGTTTTAAACGAAGTGGAGATCAGTATTCCAACTTCAGAGTTAACTTTGGTAATCTCATTAAGCAAACATGATACCAATTGGTGTCCAATACATAGAGAAGAAAATTAAGAAGGTATAACATGATTGGAGAAAGGAGCTGCCATCAACAAACAAACCAGCCTTGTTAAATGGCTAATGTGGGAGGCAGATAACCAGAGCACCAAGTATAAAGTGATGAAAGCTTTTACTGGTCAATAATACCAGAAGGGATTGTTAGTTATTACCAGTCACAGACTGTATGAGTCAGCAGTGCAATATCATTGCCAAAAAAAATTGTGTAAATCCAGTGAGGTGATAGTTTATGCCTAACTAAAGTGTCTGTAGGACTGGTATGTTGGGACTGATGTGCAGGTGCTTGCTTCTCCCTCTTCTCCCCTCAGTTAGTGCAGGCTGCCTGGGAAGAATTCAGAGAATTGAATTCAAGAGAAACTGTGGGTGAGCAGAGGAAAAAGGATGTTGGAAGTGTCATTCGATCCAGTAAAACACAACCTTAAGAAATCAGAGAATCCTGTTTGTCCCTCTTCTTTGTCTCCCTTTTGACCTGTGACTTTTCCATCACCTTGTTCATCAGATGTAAGATGTAGCAGGAAGAATCTCTCTATTTTCTCAAGTCTAATCTCCTTTAAAACAGCTGTAGAAATAATTTTCTTTCTTCATCTGTGTGATGCCTTCTACTTGAAAATCTGTCAGTGTATAGTCCAGAAAAGCTCTACAGAAAAAGAAAATTAGTCTCCAGTATAGTAAAATAACACTTCATTTGGGAGTAGTCAGTCAAATTTAAGTTGGTCTGCCTGCGTGTTATCTGGCAAGGAAGACCAAAGCCATTGTTGGTGGCCAGGACATATACTTTAGTCACTGTTTAATCGAAGATGACTTAATGATTTTTTTGTCTTCCCACTCTTTTCCACAGCAAATCATAGCTCTTTCTGCTGCTAAATCTGTAATTTGTGTGTTATCTTAAATGTAGACACTTGGACCTCTTTGTGTCAAGTCAAAAATCTTTCCTTACTTTGTGTATTAAAATTCTGACCTTCTGGCGCCTCTTGCCCATTCACCCAGCTAAAATTAACTTTTTGGCTCTTGTTCTTCGTATGTTTTGATTACTGCAGCATCTTTCTCTCTACCTTTGACACAGTCTTGCTCAACTACATTCATAAGATCTTGGCAATAATTACTCTGCTGATAAATTTTGTTATTTCTCTGTCTCAGAGGAACATTTTGTCAAGATTGACAGTACCTGAATGGTGTTTTTCTGATACTTCAGGCAAAGAGAAAGGAAGGAGCAATCCCAGAAGAGGAATTTCAGTCCCTTGAAATACAAACTTTATTTCTCTCCCTAGAGATCTTGCCCAAAGAGCTAAGGCATAAAATTGAAACATAATCACATTATCATTGAAACATACCACAGTATGTCACTTGTCTTATGATTAGGTTGTAAGCTTTGTGCCTGAGGTCTATCCCTTCTCTGCCCCTAGCACAGAACTGCTGCAAGCATAGCAGAGTTGTGGCTCTTGGTTCTGCTGTTGAGTGACGGCAATAAAACTGACTGGATTTATGTGAGTGGAAAAACTTGAAGCCTTCTCTTCAGAGCAGAGTGGGCTGGGTCTCCGTGTTGGGGAACAGTTTCTGAGTAAGGGCCTTGTACATTTGCTTCTTAGTGTTTCCCTTTTTAAAGGTGCAGCCAGAGTGGAATGGAACTTCTTGCGTCTGGGTGCTTAGCATAAGACTGAGAAATCCAAGATGTCCTTTCGGGAGCATTTCTGTTTCTGCTCCCAGAAGGGATGGACTAGATGAGGTAATCACCTCTTCTACTTCAGTGTTGCATGTTGCATAATTCCAGTTACTCCACAGATCTGAATCAAGATAACTGCTGAAGGAAAGAAGAAGGGTAAAAGAAATCAGATAACCTTTCTGATGGTGCGTTCTGGCTGGACTACACCTCAGTTAAACAGAGGCTTTGCTTCCCCTCTGCACATGCCAACCTTTTTCAGCAGTAGGAAGGTGTTACAGCTGAGCAGTGTGTGGATGGAAGAGTCCTGTTGCCTGCTCCAAAGCACTCCTGAAAGGAACTCCTGAAAGAGGTTGCAAAGTTATGCCTAAGTGAAGTGTCTTGCTTTGGAAGAACAGCTATGAAATTCTCATCCAAAAGTATCCATTAGTGCTGTTTTGTGGAGGAGATGATCAAGCACCACCATTGCTTAAGCAGAGTGCCTGTGTAGCACTGTGGAAGTCAAGCTTGAGGTCTTCCATAGCAGTCTTTGCTTCAAAATTATTAAAGCATGGTGTTGGCTATCTGAATGCTCAGCTTTCTTTGTGGTTTTTACTTGTTAACATCCCACTCATTAATATTTCTGATAGCTACACTATTTTGGTTCTACTTAGCAGAAGGATTATTTAAGGAAGTTCTGTGAATGCTTACTACCTCTTTTGTTTATGTAACCACCCTTTTANTATTTCCTCCCTTCTTTAACTTTCCTACGTAGTAACTACAAACTACTTTGAACCTAACTGAAATGCCAGGTTAGCTTGCATTCTCTCTGCTTAGTTGTTGATATATTTTCAGTGTAATAGACAATAAATGAGTGTGCTGACTGTAATAAGTGAGCCAGAATTTGTTGTGATCTGTATGGATGTCCTGCCATGCTGTGTTGTACAGCATCCTGCTGTACTTGTGTTGTATCAGATTAAGGTCTTAGAATGCACATTTCTTGGGACAAGGCTGAGATTTTCCATCCTATCTGGAATCAAGATCTCCTCTGCCAACCTCAGAGCACTACCGTGTACCACATGTGCTGAGTTCCCCATTCCCAGTCCTCTTAAAACATGTGGTGGCGCAGAGTCCAGTTAGGAAATACTTCATATGTAAAACTTCCTTCTTGTTTCGGGTATTTAAAATGATGCAAGTTGTACTGTAACCTTTGTGCTTCTGTGTGGGTTTTCTCCTGTGTCTTTTGGATGGGTTAGTTTTGGGTTGGCTTTGTTTTCCTTGCTTTTGGGGTTGTTTGGTTGTTGTTGGGGTTTTTTGTTTGTTTTCTTTGGTGATTTTTTTTTTTGTTGGTTTTGTGTTTGCTTCGTGGGGTTTTGTTGGTTTAACTTATTTTCCCTTTCAAACTTTCTGATTATTGATTCTTAAGTTAGCATTGGACGTTGGAATGATCGTAGAACTTGTTTTGCTACCTGTTAGGTTTGCCTTGTAATTATGTATTTTACTATATGTATTTCATAATTTCTCCACCCACCTCTGCTGCAGCATGTTAATCTTTCTCCTCTGCTGACTTCACAGAGGCTCTGCATTTAGTAGGGCTAGACCTCTTCTTTTTTCTAGTTGTCATGCAGAAGTTGGTGGTTCTTGGAGCCCAACACTGCTTCAGGATTGGTTCTCTCATCCTCATTGACCCCATGAATCTCATTGGCCACTTGATTAGTTGGGATGTCTTTTAGCTGAGACTCTGTGGACTGTTCTTGTGTGGGTGTTTCTCCTGCAAATACGCTTGTTTGTCACAACATGCCAGGAGGACAAGAGATACAAATACTCCTTCTCTGTGAAATCTTACTGATCTTACTGCTTTGTGGATCTCAGCAACAGGGAGAAGTTAAAAAATGGAGGACGTGGTGATTGCAGGCATAGCAGGAAAGCTGCCAGAATCTGAGAACTTGCAAGAGTTTTGGGAGAACCTGATGAATGGAGTTGATATGGTCACAGAGGACGATCGGAGGTGGAAACCAGGTGAGTGCTTATTGTCTCCTTTTGAAGCCCTGAGTTCTGAGTGTTCTAGAGGAAATGGTTTATAAGAAGTGAAACCCTGCCAGAGCTGCTGAGTTCAGTTCTGGTGTGTCACCAAGAAATTCAGGAACAGAACACTTTTATGCAGGTCTCATGCAATTGGTTTTCTCAGGTTATGTCCCATGCAGCAGTAGCTTGTAAATAGTATATCACTTGCTTCCAAATAAAAGCTGCTGACAGAGCAGCTAGACACCATGAATCCTGTACCTGCTGTTGATAACTGTTGCAGGAACATGGCTCTGACATTTTTCTGCGTTCAGAAGTAGCACAGGGACAGTCCTGTCGTGTTTGGCTTTTTACAGTGTTCTTTTTGGGTCTTATTATCTTTCTGGAGTCTTTGGTGTAAATCTGTCCAGTTCAAGCTAGTAATTTGCAGGACTAAAAAGTAGCTTTTGCTTCTGTTCTGACTGATGACTGACTGGAACCTCTGTTTATTTGCTTGGTACAACTTCCCAGAGCAAAACTGCATGGATTAGGTAGATGTCTTTTGCCCTCACATCTAGGAGAGTCTCAGAAATTACAGTTGCTGTTGTTAATGCAGTGTTCTGATTTCTAAATGAGGTTCAGAGAGATGGGTAGGTGGATATTCATGCAGCACTCTGGGTACTGCAACAGGGAAGTGAGGCTCACGTATAATCAAGAGCTGGCTGTAGGCATTCTGTTCTTTGTCTCAACTGGGAGCTGCTTCAAAACCGCCATACTCTGTGTGACTCAGTGTTGGATTTTTCTTTTCAGGAATTTATGGACTACCCAGAAGAAATGGAAAGCTCAAGGACCTAAGCAAATTTGATGCATCCTTTTTTGGAGTTCATCCCAAACAAGCTCATACAATGGATCCTCAACTTCGCATACTCTTGGAAGTTTCTTACGAAGCTATTTTGGATGGAGGTAAGCAGCTGAATGTTTGAAGAGGGAGAATTGAGCTGTATTCCCTATATCTCTGCAGCTGATGCCGACATGCACTTATGTGGTGAGGCATCTAACAAGAGAAAGCATTCTATGATTGGAGGAGACCAAAGAACTGTTACAAGAGTTAGAACAGAGCTGTTCTCTCTGGAGCTCAAACTAGGAAATCTGTGTTGACTGTTAGCAAATCTCTACCTGCATCATGTGGTGAAACTAGTATGATAGAAACTCTTAACGACAGTTAACAGAAGACAGTTCTGGAGCTTTTCTGTGTTCTGATGTACCCTAATATTGCATAATAGCTCACTTTGTTAAGGGCATATTTGTAGCACAGGAGGAAGATGACTTGGTTAGCATTCCTATCAGAGGTCTAAAAGAGTGGCAGATGGCCTGATGTATTTCTGCCTGTTGGCCAGGTTCATGGAAAATTTGTGGCATTTGATCTGCTACTACAGAAGGCTTGCCCAGGAGGAAGTGTGCTTTCAGAAATAGCAGCCTCTTTCCTCCATTACTGCCAGTGTCTGGAGATTTTGATTTACCTACACCAGAGCCAAAATGTTTATTTTTCAATCGGTCTTATGCCGGAACATAAACACATGGGAAAGAGTTGAAACCACTTCACTAGTACTGACTTATTAAAATTAACACTTGTTCCTCTGCTGCTGAGCTTCAGTCTGGAGGTCTTGACTGTAGCAATGCCCAGCTAAGCTGAAAAGCTGTTTCTGGGCACATATATTCTGGCCAAAAGCCACTACCAGAGTTCTGCTGGGCTCTGTAGTAAGACTTTATAGATCTGCAGTTGAAACAGGTAATAGGTAAGGCCTGTCAGAAAGGGAAAACGAGTAGTATTTCATGACCTGGTACCAACATACTTCCTGATACCTCCCCAGTTTGCCTCTTCAAACTGTAATCTACCTTCCAATATCCTCATAGGCTTTGACCCGTCCACCCTCCGTGGCACAGACACGGGTGTATGGATTGGTAACAGTGGGTCAGAAGCTGGTGAAGCCCTTAGCCAAGATCCAGAAGAGCTTTTGGGATACAGTATGACTGGCTGCCAGCGAGCTATGGTTCCCAACAGGATTTCCTACTTTTATGACTTTAAAGGTGAGTAGGCATGATTGTACCACAGTTTTTCTGTAGAGGAGTGAGGTGGATATAATGATATAGATTTGAGAAAGTAACTGGCAGTGATTGTAAAGTAGTACATGGGAAGGAGAAAATGTACTGCAACTACGTGGTGAAACTCTTGTAATGCTTTGTAACTCAGTTGCTACTGATGGGCCAAGCTGACATTCATCTGAGAGGTAATGATGGCAGGAGGCCTAGGTCTTTCCTGGTGCTTGGCTGCTATTTGGTGTCAAGCTATGCAGAAGTCAGCTAGCCCAGAGACAAGCTCACTGGGACAGCTGACTCTTTTTGAGTCAGGTGCAAGAAGCAGAGCCACTGAAATTGTGATTGAAGGTGTAGACACAACTATGTCTGGCACTGAGGACTGGAGGAGTGGGGAATTGCTCTGAAGAGCAGCACAGAACAGCAGTGATGGCCAGGGTAGCACCAGAAAGGGGAAGAGATTCTTCTTGGTGAAGGTGTGGAAATAGATGAGAGTTACCTGTGAAGCTGCAGTATCTCTTTTTGATGAGGCAGGTGGAATTTAAAAAAATACCCTTAAAGCCAAGCCAAGCTGCTTACAATTTTTTTTCCTCCTTTCTCATCCCTTACTACCTGGTAAGCAGGCAGAGATGTGATTCTTGTCTCCCATTGTATTGGGATTAGCTGTTACCTTCTGAAGCAGCTCTCATTTAACTCTTATTTTTAAAAATACTTTTTCCTTGTGATTCCATCATGTAGATTTTGGAAAGCAGCTCTTAAGAAATAGAGGAAAAAAAATAACATCTCCTTTTTGTTTTCCCTTTCTGTTTCCTAAGGGCCAAGCATAGCTATTGACACAGCCTGCTCCTCTAGTCTGGTCGCTCTGGAAAATGCTTATAAGGCAATTCGTAATGGACAGTGCAGTGCAGCCCTCGTAGGAGGGGTCAATGTTTTGCTGAAACCCAACACCTCTGTGCAGTTCATGAAGCTGGGTATGCTTAGTCCTGATGGTGCCTGCAAGGCTTTTGATGCTTCAGGTAAGGCATTAGTACAAAAGGTTGGTGTGTTGTGTGAGAGGAGCTTTCTTTGGAATCTGTGGCCGGATGCTCCTCTAACAGAGCAAAATGCTGGTCTTGGAAGTTGTTCTTGGCTGCTCTGTTTGGGTCGTAGCCTGGACCTATCTGTGTTGCATCCTTCACTGAACCTGGCAAACTAACTGTGTGGAAGAAACTGCATGGCTCAGTCCTTAGCCACTGGGGAGGGGAAATATCTGCTTCTTGATGGAAACTTTCTGTCCTCATTTGTCATGAGCAGTGAACCTTTCTAGGACTTTAATTGTTGGGTTTTTCTAAAGAAATGGATATATCAGACTCTTAAATCAGTCTGTTGTAAGTGGTAGCTCAGGAAGAAGCTTACTGGTGTGGTGGTTTGCAACTTTTCCTGAAGCAGAGCAGAATTAGTGACTCGTTCTTTTCTCTTTGCTCTCAGGGAATGGATATTGTCGCTCTGAAGCTGCTGTGGTCGTTTTTTTGACCAAGAAATCCATGGCTAAGCGAATCTATGCTACAATAGTCAATGCTGGAACTAACACTGATGGCTTTAAGGAGCAAGGTAAGCCCTGAGCTTCTGAAAAGTGAGATACCTGCCACATCTCTGCCATCAAAACTGGGATGTTGTAGAGTTCCTCTTTAGATGTGTGAAGGGCTTTTTTCACTTGTTTGAGGTTTTTTTCCCTTTTTCTCTGTTTATTAATGCAAAGTTCAGGACCCTCTCTTGTAAAGAAATTGGAAATAGGTGGTGGTTTCTGCAGTAGGAAGTAACAGGAGCATCCTGTCACTAGTTCAGCCTTCTTCAGCACACCTCTGCAGTAACTTCTGCACTGATGGTAGCAATGTAGGTAGTTTCGTGACTGTAAGGCTCTTTTCCTACTGCTGTCGTACTTCTCTTGCTCTCCAGTTGTGGACACACAAGTTCACGTAGTCTGCTTGATCTGGGCATGTCCTACTGTTCTGTTGACCAATAACTTTCCACACTAGTCCAGTTGGAACTGGGATCCTTGAGGTCCCTTCCAACTTAAACCATTCTATGATTGTTGATTTAAGTCCATTTCTGCTTTCTCTGCTCTCCTTCCAGAGAGCCTGAGAGACTTTACTATGTTTGGTATTCAGGACTTTGGTGTAAATCCTGAAAAGATCTCTCTTGGCTCTTTTGGACTTAGTAGCCCAAAAAGGTGCTAAAACAGAACGGGAATCATCTGATGGGAGAGAGGAATTGACAGCAATTTTTGTCCTAGGTGTAACATTCCCATCTGGAGAAATGCAGCAGCAGTTGGTTGTCTCTATGTACAAAGAGTGTGGTGTCAAACCTGAAGAAGTGGAGTATGTGGAAGCTCATGGCACAGGCACCAAGGTCAGCATAGCCCCTTTGGGACTGGCTTGTTATCTTCTCCTTTATGTTGTTTCCTTACATCACTTACCATACTTTTCCATTAAATTAATGTCTTCTCTGTCTCTCTCCTTTTTAAATGTGTCTCCTTTCTCCCAGTTCCTAGAGTATGTACTGCTACACTACTTTTGAATTTTGCCCATACATCTTTCTGATGTCTCTTATGATGTGTTTTGGAAATGTTGGCTAATAGCTGTTTTAATTCTCTTCATGCTAGGTTGGAGATCCACAGGAACTAAATGGCATTGCAAATTTCTTCTGTCGAAATAGGAAAGAGCCTCTGTTGATTGGATCAGTCAAGTCAAACATGGGTCATCCAGAGCCTGCCTCTGGGCTTTCTGCGTTAGCCAAGGTAACAGGCAGCTTGAGACAGCAGAATGGGGAGGAGGAAGGCAATACAAAAGTGTGTATGTGGGGGGGGTTTGTTTGCTTCCTTTAAGGAAAATTTGCACTGATCCAGGATAAGATGATCTCTGGTAATAAGAATTCAGATGATTTTCATTAATTATCTACTTGTTGCTTCACCTGCAAATACTTGTAAAACCTCAGATGACTATTCTGCAAGCTGGACATGAGTGCTCTGTCCATGTGTGCACATATACTTTAGTTCCCCCTTCCTGCTGAATTCTACAGGAACGTAACTCTGCCCAGAATAAAGGCTTTGGGATGACTTTACTGATTATCCTTACACTGAACCTTCCGACATAACTCTGCTGTGAGTTGTTTGGGTTTGAGTGGCATACAAGGAGAGGGATTCAGATGTTTGGAGTAGTTGGCAATGACCAAAGATAAAAGGCAGCGTGGGCTTTCAGTGCCAAAACAGTAGCTGATCCTTCTGGCTGTTTGTCAGAGATGTATCATCTCTTCCTCTAGTCTCTTGTGTTGGCAAGAAGCCAAGTGAGTTCTTTGGGATGAAGCTACCAGCTTGAATAAACTGGTTGTCCTAGCAACCAGCCTGCTAACTACTGCTGTAAGCAGACAGTCATCTGTTGGCTCTGGCTGCTAAACTGCTTAGCAGAGAGCTAGCTAATGTCTGCACTTGGTTGTAAGCCTATTACTGACAGTCTCAGAGCCACAGAAGCTGAAGTCACGTATGCTTGTGCTGTCACTGCTACAACTGGCCCTGTACTCTGCGCTGGTTAGGCTGCATCTTGAGTACTGCGTCCAGTTCTGGGCCCCCCAGTTTAAGAGGGACATTGAGATGCTTGAACGTGTCCAGAGAAGGGCGACGAGGCTGGGGAGAGGCCTCGAGCACAAGCCCTATGAGGAGAGGCTGAGGGAGCTGGGATTGTTTAGCCTGGAGAAGAGGAGGCTCAGGGCAGACCTTATTGCTGTCTACAACTACCTGAAGGGTGGTTGTAGCCAGGAGGAGGTTGCTCTCTTCTCTCAGGCGGCCAGCACCAGAACAAGAGGACACAGCCCCAGGCTGCACCAGGGGAAATTTAGGCTTGAGGTGAGGAGAAAGTTCCTCACTGTGAGAGTCATTGGCTACTGGAATGGGCTGCCCAGGGGGGTGGTGGAGTCGCCGTCACTGGAGCTGTTCAAGGCAGGACTGGACGTGGGCCTTGGTGCCATGGTCTAGCCTTGAGCTCTGTGGTAACGGCTTGGACTTGATGATCTGTGAGGTCTCTTCCAACCTTGGCGATACTGTGAGACTGTGAACTTTAGGGTCTTCAAAGTGGCTATTCTGACCTGAACACATCCAACTTACTCATCTGCAAATGAATCATGAAGACAGTGTCACTCTGCAGAGGGAAGTTCACTTTTAGCACCTCTGTCCCTCAGACTGACGCTTTTTCTTCGTAGGAGGAATAGTAACTGAGCTGTAGTATAATGCTCATTCTGAACAATTTGCTTAGTGCAGTTCTGCTGTGATCTGTCAGGACAGGATCATAACTTTGAAGTATTTTTTTTCCCTGTCTCTGTTTCTGCAGTTTTGCAGAACTGCAAAGGCAACATTTTCTTTTTAAATACTTCACTTACACTGTTAGGTGTTTAAAGGAGGCTGGATGAGGCACTTAGTGCCATGGTTTAGTTAACTAGAGGTGATAGTTTGCACTCGATCTCAGAGGTCTTTTCCAACCTGGTTAATTCTGTGATCCTGTTTTCCTCACTTTTTAGCATCAGTTTTCTTGCTTAGCTTTGTACTGGAACTTAGAGCTGCAGACAGGAGCCCATGGCATCTGTTATGCCTGCTAGAATATCTTTTTGCTTTTTCTATGCTAAGTTGTTTCCAGATCTGACATTTGGAAAGCACCTGAAGCTCTGTCTCTCTTCTTGATTCTTTGAAAGTTGGGCAGCATTTGGTATTTGAAAATGTGACACTCAGAATGGCAGATCAGGTGTCCTTGAGACCAAGCCAAAAACTGCACCAGGCCTCTCTTAGACTTCAGCTATTTCAGAAAGTCTACAGTTTCCATAAATGTTTTCTTTTGAAATTCCATAAAATGTTCTTACATGAGATGGCAGTGAGGAAAACAGATCTTGAAGGTAGAAGATTTCAGATTTGGAAAGGATCTATTAATTATGTGGATAGGTAGGAAAGGGCCTAGGGCTTGCCAAGGCCACTTCAGTTAAATTCTGGTGTACCTTTTTGCTACTCAGCCTGTCTAGCTACATGCTGCACAGCAAAGACAATGCTTTTTGGTGGCTCTGGTGTGTGCTCACTGTACTGTACTCTCAAACTTGTGTATAAACCCTGACAGACTCGAAAGTACAAATGTGTGCTGTGTAAAGTAAGAGCAAGTCCATGGTGTACAGTATTGTAGGTGTGGAGCAGCATGCATGAAAATACTTAAACTGCAGCTTTAGCCATGCTGACTGGAATTGAAGTTGTGCATTTATGCTGGTTGTTCTCCCAGGTAGGCTGCCATGTCTGAGAGTCAACTCAGAAGAACAGTTCCTGAACCAATACCTGTTTCTCTGACCATTTTGTGGTAATGAAGGAATGGCCAAACATGCAGAGCACAGAGTGTTTGCAACTGACCTTGTACTCTGTGATTTGCTGGACTTGTGCCACAGAGGATTCTGGGCTTGGTGTTATGGGCTGTTTATAAAGATGCTGCTGAGAGAAGGAGCTCTTGCTTTTTTGGCACAGCTATTCTAACTCTCACGCTCTTTCTGTACTTCCCCTTGGCTCTGCCAGTTTTGACCAGTCTGCTGTTCCTGCTTTTTTTGGATCAGGAAGACAACAAATGGGTGCAAAGCAGCAAGCAGACTCCTTTACCAGTGCTTCAGCTTGGCTCTTTGACAGCAAAAGCAGAAGCTTTCATTGGGATGAGGAAGACAGTGGTGGTGTGTGACTGGGGATAGATGAATCAGAATGTAATGAAGGGGCAGGTTCAGAAAAGGGAGAAAGAAGATGTGATATTTGTAGCAGCCATACTGCTTCTCCAGCTAGACTGCATGGATTTCCAGTTAGAAAGGGTCTGGAAGCTAAACTTAAAGCTGCCACTCTCACCTTCACTGCTGACTTGCTGCATGGACTTGAAATGTACCTAGATGAAGTAGGTACTACCTCAGTAACATCAATAATGCTATTTGCTGAAGTGTCTCTTCATCCAAACAGCTGCTTGTGTTGTGTGTGCTACATCTCATTTATAAGCAAACAATAACAGAAACCTGTTTGTTACAAGGATATATGGAGCACAGAACACTGTTTTTTCTTCCAGGTCATTCTCTCCTTGGAACATGGAGTGTGGGCTCCAAATATTCATTTCAATACCCCGAATGCAGATATTCCTGCCTTACACGACGGCTCTTTGGAGGTAGTCTGCAAACCAATACCAGTGAAAGGTGGCCTTAGCAGTATCAACTCTTTTGGCTTTGGAGGTGTTAATGCTCATGTCATTCTGAGGCCAAATGAGAAAAAATGCAAGCCTGTGGAGCCTCGCACCATGCCGAGACTGGTTCAAGTTTGTGGCAGAACCCCAGAAGCTGTGGAAACACTGATTCAGGAGAGCAGGAAACACGTAGGACGCGGTGCATACCTAAGCCTGCTCAACGAGATCACTTCAATTCCTGTATCCTCCATGCCCTACAGGGGCTACACACTGGTTGGCAGTGAGAGTGACATACAAGAGATTCAGCAAGTTCAATCATCTGGCAGACCACTCTGGTACATCTGCTCAGGTAAGCCTGCAGCAGCAGGTCCAGGCTTCTACATTCCTCGAGATCTGAGGCTTCGGCAATTAACTGGACTCTGCACACTAATGCTTTCCACTCCAGCACAAGGAATTACCTTGCAGCCCTCTGATACATCTAGGAGATTGATGTTTCTTGCATTTTATCTAATCCTTCTAACTTTGCCATCTTCTGGTGATAGCAAAGTCCAGGATAAGAAAAACAAGCCAGCGCCTAATTCAGAGGATGTTAGAAATGTGCAATGTTTTGTGCCTAGATAAAATTCTTTCACTGCCAAAGCAAGTGTGTGATGTCTGCTCCTTTCATGGAGCATTACTGAAGCTCACTTTCTCCTTGCCTGTCCTGCAGGCATGGGAACACAGTGGAAAGATATGGGCGTGAGCCTTATGAAGCTGGATTTGTTCCGTCAGTCCATATTGCGCTCAGATGAGGCTTTGAAGAGCACAGGCATAAAGGTCTCAGAGCTGCTTCTGCATGCAGATGAGAGCACTTTTGATGACACTGTCAATGCATTCATTGGACTGGCTGCTATTCAGGTAAGACTCAGATGACTGGTGGAAGGGGTCATTGACTCAGTGCACATCAGCATGCTCTGCTGGTGTGTCTGTTTGGCCAGTAACATTTCAAACCGGTTGATGGAAGCTTGTTTTGTGTAACTGGCAAGTGGCAGCTGTTAGAAATGTCCCTCTCAGAGGAGAGAATGTGTTGTACTCTTGACTGTTATGGGCTCTGCCACTTCCAGAGGCACCATTTCAACTACTGTGTCCAGTTCTGGTGTCCGTATTGCAAGAAAGGCAGAGCTGTTGGAGTGAGTCCAGAGGTGGCCACAAAGATGATCCAAGGGCTGGAGAAGCTCTGCGATGAGAATAGGCTGAGGGAGCTGGGGGTGTTCAGCCTGGAGAAGACTGGGAGGACCTTAGAGCTGCCTTCCTGAAGGGATCCCACAGGAAGGCTGGAGAGGGACTTCTCATAGACATGTCTAGAATAGGACAAGGGAGAATGGTTTTAAGCTGAGGAACAGTAGGTTTAGACTGGATTTTAGGAAGAAGTTCTTCAGTACAAGGATGGTGAGACCTCCCTGGGGAATGTTCAAGGCCGGATTGGATGAAGCCTTGAGCAGCCAAGTGTAGTTGAGAGGTGTCCCTGGCCATGGTTGGGAGGTTGGAGTAGATGATCTCTAAGGCCCCTTCCAACCTAAGCCATTCCATGATTTTCCTGTACATCTCTGTGTGGATGTGAAGCTGCCTTCTTTTAAGAGACCAGGGAAAAAGCTTCCATTGAATGCCTTCCGAAGCTTGTTCTGCAAATGAACTAAATGATACTAATTCTGAGATCAGTATGGGATGAATTGTTTCTAATAAATTTGAGACAGCTTTTAAAGTGATCTGGAAAACTGGTTGTGCCTCTTACTTTGTGCAGACTTGCTCTTGGCAAACTCTTACTGCTGAAAATAGCTTCTTAGTGGAAAGCTACATAGTGAAGAGGCACAAGCAGTGAAGAGGCCCAAGCAGTACTGAAGTAGCATAATGATTCTAGGGATAGCTTTGAAATGAGGCTGGAGCTGCAGTTTTGATGGGTGTGGAGGGAAGCAGTAAGACCAAGAATTATCTGTACCAAAAAGCCATTTTGTAATGTAGTCACTACTGCTGTGTACTTTGGAGAGCTGACACCTCCCTACTTTGGCGTGGAATCGCTAATCCCTACTTCTCCTTGCAGATTGCTCAGATTGATATGCTGAAGGCTGCAGGTCTGCAACCTGATGGGATTGTGGGCCATTCAGTGGGAGAAGTAGCTTGTGGCTATGCAGATGAATCCTTAAGTCATGAAGAAGCCATTCTTGCAGCTTACTGGCGAGGAAAATGTGTTAAAGAGGGCAAATTGCCCCCAGGAGGAATGGCTGCTGTTGGTAGGTATACCCTTGTCAAAAGAGTGATACAGAATAGTTCATCTGATCTGTTTTGTGGCACTGGGATAGAAATGTGTTGATGGAGACAACTTCTTAAAAGTTTGGCTGCTCTTGCCACTTTTCCTTCTGATGTAGGACAGGTTATTAACTACTAAAGCTGATAAAATAGTAATCATCTCCAACCTAAAATACAGCAAATCTTTGGTAATCCATTCAAGACTAAATGGAAATAGAGACATTTATTGACAAGTGACAGAAGCCTGATAAATACTTTGACAAGAGAGGTGAAAATCTCAGGCACTGGGATATTTGATTCATTATGTAGTAGGCAACTGGGTAGTGAAACTTAATGCCCTTAGAACTTAATGAGTCTAGTAGCACTTAGGAAGCAGCTTTCTCCTGACCCAGCTTTGCTCAGTGTTTTTGTAAGCTGTATAGTTTTGTCTCCTCTTGGGTGAAATTTTGAGCTTTGGATGGACCCAGCACTTTTTTCCCTGTGGCTTCATGCTGACTTACATGTTTTAAAAGACAGTTATTATTGGTAGCATTGTTCTTCTGTTTCTTCTTACTGGATGCAGTGGTTGATTAAAAACTGAAACACTTCAGAGAAAAGCTGCTGCAGATCTAATGCAGGACTTGATACAATCCTAAACTTCTTTCTTTAATGCTATGAAGGGCTACCTACCTAATTTACCCTCTTTTCCTTGATATTGAATACTTGACAGCACAGAACCTATTTCAGAGTGCTGGGTATGATATGGTTTTTATAATCTGATACTGAGGTCAAGTTCTTCCTATAACTTGTGTCCATGTAATATATGACCAGGTGCTACTTCTGTTAAGCTAGTTTAAACCACTCAAGTTGTGACTCAGTCTGAGTCAAACTGGCTTATTCTTTTTTCTGTTCTAGCTCAGATTGCTAATGGTAAGATCAGACAAACCAATTCTATTGCTTCTTTGAAAGTGTGTGGGTTCCCCCCACCCTGTCCCTTAATGGGCTGGTACAAACCTTTGTTTCTCTGTTCTTGTGCTCAGTATCAGAGTGCTAAATGCCATGTTAAAGCTTTGAGGTAAATATCCTTAGCTTCTGCAGAACCACTTTTGTGGAAAGGATAGCATCTTTCTCTTAAGAACCCTTCCCAGTTTAGCAAAATGCTGAATTAAGTGCAGTGATTGTGCATTAAGATTTCCTGCCTTTACAAGACTCACTGCTAGAAACACTTGTCCTGTGGTCTTCCTTCTGCAGGTCTGACATGGGAGGAATGTAAGCAGAGCTGTCCTCCAAATGTGGTACCAGCCTGTCACAATTCTGAAGATACGGTCACGATTTCAGGGCCTCTGGTGAGCAAGGAACTCAAGTTTGGGTGCGAGCTGGAGTTGTGACTGGAGCCTGTGAGGGAAGAGTGAAGCTGAGTTAAAGCTCAGCTGCTTGCAAAAGGAGGCTGGATTAAAGTGGTGGGAAGGAAATGGTGCTTTGTATAAACTTAAACACTCAAATGTCCTGTGGGAGGAGGTGGTGTCAGTGCCTCAGTGACCTACTGACAAGAGAATGCTCTGCTGAATAGTCTTACAGCCATAGGCGTAGTGAGTGATGAGTTTTAAGACTGAGATAAGGGATAACATCCCTTAAGTGGCAAGTGATGAAGGGCATGAGGGGGAGCACAGTGACTGACACAGATCTTAATTATGTCATGAGCTTTTATTTTTCATTCCCTCCTTTTCCTAGGATGCTGTGAATGCATTTGTGGCCAAGCTGAAGAAGGATGGAGTGTTTGCAAAGGAGGTGCGCAGCGCTGGCGTTGCCTTTCATTCCTATTACATGGAGTCCATTGCACCAGCACTCCTCAGTGCCCTGAAAAAGGTAAGGGCTCACAAACTCTGGCTCATGTGGCTTGTACTCAGGCATCTGGATTTGAGCATAGGTCATCTTAAGGGGGCTCCTTTCTTTAGGAGGAATTCTTTTGAAGCGTGCATAGATGTCTCAGACCTGTTTGAAGTCCTATGACCTCAGGCAGAAGGATCTCTTGAGTAATCAAGATAGGGAAAATGGCCTGCAAGAAGTGGCTGCTTGCTTTTTCCTGTCTTACCGTTACCTGTGACATGGAACTCTTCATCTGTCCCTCCTCCTTGTCTGTCTGTAGGTCATTCCACGCCCCAAACCTCGTTCAGCACGGAGGGTCAGTACCTCTATCCCTGAATCTCAGTGGCAGAGTGAACTGGCAAAGCATTCTTCTGCAGACTATTATGTGAACATCCTTGTGAGCCCAGTGCTGTTCCAGGAAGGTCTGATGCATGTTCCAGAGAATGCTATTGTGATAGAGATTGCTCCACATGCTCTTCTCCAGGTATTGTGTTTGCTTGTGGCAATGTGGTACCATCTTGATACACTGCTGCAGGAAGGAGACTGAGGGTCTGAGGACTGGGGAATATTGAGGCTTGGGATATTTCTTTCCCCTTAGTCCCCCTACACTTCCTCCCTCTGGTAGTTTTGAGTTTCCCCCAGCTTTAACCCTTTCTTGATGCTTTTATTTTTTTTAAAGGGTTTTGGTGTGATGTTTTGGTTTGTGGTTTTTAGTTTACTTTAAGGTTGATTGGGTTTTTTTGGTAGGTTGGGGTTTTTGGAGCATGATGTATATTCATACTCTTGAAAAATGGAAGATAATTCCATGACACTATCAATTCCCCATCCAGACCTTCACATTGTAGTCTTTCTTTATTACCATGCATGTCAGATAGCTGACAGTCAGCTCTGAGCTGTGTAGCGAGTAAGAAAAGCATTTCATTGTCTGGATCTAACGGAGAGTGTGTGCAAAAGGGAGAAACTCAAACCTGACTGACCATCTCTATGAAAAATCTGTTACCACCATCTGTACAATGAACTTGGTTGGAGATTCCTTTCTTAGAAGGTGGTGGCTGTTAGTAGAGTCTTCCCCTCTTCTCTTAGACCAAGAATTCTGAGGCCACCCCCTGAGAATTCTCTTTGTGGCACTAGTTCCATAGTAGAGGGTGCAAAGCATCAGGTTCATTGGGATGCACTTGTTCCACAATACCAGTACCATGATCTTGTGCCTGTCTCTTAAGTCTCAAGGTCTAGTCTTTTTCATTTGGTCTGTGACATGCAAGAGAAGACTTAAGAAGGATCAGTTACTTGAGAATCGAGTTTATAATAGTTATACAGTGCTTTTGAGTTCCAATCCACTGTGTGTGTATTGTGTGATGTTAGTCTTATTTATGCCTTAAGAGTGACTAGAAGAGAGAATTAAGAGCAAAGCCTTTAAATTGGGCAGATATTTT
The DNA here is from genome assembly GCA_013400475.1 of Tricholaema leucomelas. Taxonomy (NCBI): domain Eukaryota; kingdom Metazoa; phylum Chordata; class Aves; order Piciformes; family Lybiidae; genus Tricholaema lacrymosa; species Tricholaema leucomelas. The sequence goes on from WAAF01016384.1 coordinate 47,943, forward strand.
TCCTCTATAAAAAGATTATACACTGAAAGTCATTGCACTATTCTAGACTCTGATACAAGTGACTGAAGACTTCATCATCTGGGTTTGAGAGTGTTCTCCTTTTTTCTTCTCTCCCCTACATCTTCCATGAGAAGATAAAAGTTGAGTCAGCTGTTCAAGGCTGCATTTTGAACTTTATTATCTGTCACTTGGAAAAGGCTGTAAGATGCTTCAGACAAAAATGGGCTGCTCCTGGGAGCCTAAGTTGTGTGTGGTGTTCTTGTGAGCGAGTGAGAGGCTTGAGAAGGTGATCTTGCAGTTCTCGAAGTGCAGCTTTTGATTCCACCTAACAATCTCTTGGGAAAGGGAGATTTGTCTTTTGGCAGAATTTCATGAGTATTTGCTTTACCAGATTTGCAGCTTGGGTTGCTGGAAGGGTATTGTGCTGCCCTTCCTCTTCCCTGTTAAAATGCTGTGTGTCACCTAGCACTGAGCTCTTGGCACAGTAATAGAGAAGACTTCATGCTAAGTAGTAAGTAATGCTTTCCACCAGTGATATATGGACTCTATTTGACCAGGGTATCTTGAGGAGGAGTTTGAAACCCACTTGCACCATCCTGCCTTTGATGAAGAAAGAGCAGAAAAATAATTTGGAGTTTTTCCTAACACAGATTGGAAAGATTCATTTAACTGGGTAAGGAGACTTGAGGGAGGAGAGTGGTGTGGGTATCAGGAGAGAATTAAACCTCTTGTAGCATTCATGTCTTAACAGAGATTGAAATACTTCTTCAAAAAAGTTGGGAAAAAATGGCTTGGGTCTGTGCTTTACATATTCCACACACTCACTTTTGGAGTGTCACCTTGAGTTAGAGACTTCTTGGTCTGAGAAGGTGACTCTTAAAAGAGGAATCCCCATTTTAGAAGCATAGGAACCTGGAGCTAGCTCTTGGAAAGGAACTTTGCATCTTGTAGACTGTTTGAGTTCCAGATTTGGCTGCAGTGTTACTCCCAGGCATCCAGTGACAGAATGAGAGAACACAGTCTCAAACTGCACCAGGGCAGGTTTAGACTGGACATGAGGAAGAAGTTCTTCAGAGACAGAGTGATTGCCCATTGAAATGGGCTGCCTGGGGAGGTGGTGGAGTCAACCATCCCTGGAGGTATTTAAAAGGAGGCTGGATGAGGCACTTGGTGCCGTGGTTTAGTTAATTAGAAGGGTTAGGTGATATGTTGGAGTCAGTGATCCTGGAGATCTCTTCCAACCTGGTTAATTCTGTGATTCTGGTACCCCTGGAGACATCTTAGACATGGAGCCCAAGAACAATTACTGTCTGACCTCTTAAGTATTGTGGTCAGTTTTCCCCCCTTCCCCCATTGTCTTGATCTTTCTTGTCTTCCTAGGTTAAATGTTCATGGGAATAACTTGTTCCCACTTGAGAAATACCCTGTCCCAGTGGGAACACCCCTTATTTCTCCATACATCAAATGGGACCACAGCCAGGACTGGGATGTTCCAAAAGCTGAAGACTTCCCATCAGGTTCCAAAGGCTCTGCATCTGCTTCCATCTACAACATTGGTGTGTATGCTTATTTGGGGTTTTCCCTTTGTCTCTTTCCTGCTTTGCCTCTGCACTTCTTTTCTACAACTAGGAAAAGGATGCTCAAAGCAGCATTCTTGAAGGTATCTTCTGAAACCTAATGCTTAGATTGAAAAAAGGCTGACTCTGCTTCTGAAATGGGATGAAGGAATATGATTCAGGCTTGCAGTAGTTTTAAGAGCTTCATGTTGGCAGGCAGTATAGTTGGGGAAGCCACTATACCTCATTTAGACTTTGAAGGGAGAAGATCTCTTTATCGTGGTGATTTTATTATTATTCTATTCTTTATCATTTGACAGATGTGAGTCCTGGCTCTCCTGACCACTACTTGGTTGGTCACTGCATTGATGGCAGAGTCCTGTACCCAGCAACTGGGTACCTAGTGCTGGCTTGGCGAACTCTGGCAAGGACCATTGGCACAGCCATGGAGCAATTAGCTGTTACATTTGAGGAAGTCACAATTCATCAGGCAACCATCCTTCCCAAAAATGGTGAGGAATACAAAGTATGCAGTGACTTGAGCAAAGAATTGAATTCATACAGCCAAGTAGCACACGTTATGGTTATCTTTACGTTGTGTGCAGTGACTCTGGCGATGGTGGGAGAGAAAGATTTGCTGGATGGCAGCAACGAGTGACCTCACTGTCCTGTCTTCCTCAATGTTTCTTGCAGGATCAGTAAAGCTGGAAGTGAGATACATGCCTGCCTCCCACTGCTTTGAGGTGTCAGGGAACGGGAATCTGGCTGTGAGTGGTAAGTGAAGGGAATGTAAGTGCATGCAACTGTCCTACTAAAACCCATTATGTATGGACACTGATTCTTATTCTTGCCACTGTGCCCATCAGGAAGGATTTTGCTCTTAGAAAGCACAGCTCTGAAGGACTTCCAAAAGCCAGCTAACTCTCAGGCTCAAGCAGACAAGAGCCCGAAAGGCCTCTCGAAAGATGACATTTACCAAGAGCTGCATCTGCGTGGATATAACTATGGACCAACTTTTCAGGGCGTTCTGGAATGCGATAGTGAAGGTGAATTTACTTTCTGTAGAAGAATGATAAGGAATTTTAGTGATGAATCTTTTAATCACATTTGTATTAACAGTCCACCTGGCTGTGTTCTGGAGGCGTTTAAGGCCAGGCTGGATGAGGCCTTGAGCAACCTGCTCTGGTGGGAGGCGTCCTTGACTATGGCAGGGGGTTGGAGCTGGATGATCCTTGAGGTCCCTTCCAGCCTAAACCATTCTATGATTCTATGGTAATTATACTTTGTGTGATAATGGAGAACAACCAGGATAGAGCATTGGGAAGCTCTTACCTCCATTGAGGAGCTGTTGGAGTTTACAGGGAAACTGGGCACATACAGCAGTCTCTGCATTTGTTAACCAATCACTTCTGCTATCTGCTGAGTAACAAAATCACAGTGAGCCTTCCCCTTCCTCCTCTTCTGCAGCAAACACAGGGAAAATTCTGTGGAACGGGAACTGGGTGACCTTCCTTGACACTCTGTTGCACATGATAATCCTGGCCGAGACTGGGCGCAGCCTGCGCTTACCCACCCGGATTCGCTCAGTGCACATTGACCCAATGCTGCATCAACAACAGGTGTGCCAGTACCAGGACAATATAGAAGGTAAACATCTCATATGCTTGGGCTTCTGCTGATTGCTTTGACTTATGTATGGGTGAATGTCTGATTTGTAAAGAAGTTGGATGGACTTTGGGTGATCCTCTTAGTCCACGAACAGTTCCGTAACAGTCTGACATAGCACTGTTCATCTGATCACCTTAAATAAAACTGCTGCCAGTCTTTGGTGCAGACTTAAGTTTCTTTCCCTTCTTTCAGCTTTTGATGTTTTTGTGGACCGCTGCCTCAATAGTGTTAAAGCAGGAGGTGTTCAGATCAATGGTCTTCATGCTTCTGTGGCACCACGGCGACAACAGGAACGAACTGCTCCCACCCTGGAAAAATTCTGCTTTGTGCCCTATACTGAGAGTAACTGTTTGTCTTCCAGTGATCATCTTAATACCTATCTGGACAACTGCAAAGGTAAGATGGGGTTGGTTTCTTGTCATATGAGGGGAATGTTGCAGTGTGACAGAAATATCTGAGAGAAGCTCTTCGTACTACTTCAGAACATCCAAGAGATAAAGGCAGCGTCAGATGACATAAGTCTTTGTTATGGTTTAACCCCAGCTGACAACCAAGCACCACACAACCTCTGTCTCACTCCCCCTCAGTGGGATGGATGAGAGAACCAGAACGGTAGCAGAGAGAAAATTCATGGGTTTATTTAGGTAAAGGTAGTTTAACAGGTGAAGCAAAAGATGCATGTGCAGGTAAAGCCAAATAAGGAATTCATTCCCAACTTCCCATTTGCAGGCAGGTGTTCATCCATCTCCAGGAAAGCTGGGCTCCATCACACTTAATGGTTACCTAGGAAGACAAGTGCCATAACTCCAAGCACTCACTTCTCCCTCCAGCTTTGTATACTGAGCATTGTATCATACGGTCCAGAATATCCCTTTGGTCACTTGGAGTCAGCTCTCCCAGCTACATCCCCTTCAAATTTCTTGTGCATGCCCAGCCTACTTACTGGCGGGGTGGTGTGGGGAGCAGAATAATCCCTGGCTCTGCAGCTGCTGCTCAGCTGTAACTAGAACACCCATGTGATATCAACAGTGTTTCCAGCAGAAATCCAAAACACATGAAGAAAATTAACTGTCCAAGCAAAACCAGCAAGCAGGAATGCAAATCATCTTTAAGGGGAAATTGAGCCTTGTTGCTCTAGACATTGACAGGAGAGCCTACTTCCTCAAATGTTTGGCTTTCTTGTTTTGTTTTCCCCTGTGAGCTGCCAGGATGAGTTAGCTGACATATCTGTTCCCCTTTGGTTGTAAGCACCAAGAGCTTAGCCAAGGAGTTAAAAGAGTCTGTGTCTGCTGTAAGGCAAGAATAGGAGCAGCTTAACCTGCTGTGGAACTGGTAGCCTAGCACAGTGCTCTCTGGATAGGGAGGTACCCACCCAGCTCACCACTTCTAAGTGCCTTTACATCAAAGAGGGGGAGGAAAATACTCTATTTTGAAGCTTTAAGATGTGATGATTTTTGCTGTGTCTTAAGACAGTAGTTCTGTCATTCTATGTTGGTAGCATCTTCACATTCATCCTTTGATTTGGCAGTAAGTATTAAAGATTTCTTTTCTTTTCTACACTACCCAAATAATGTCCTCAAATCCTTTTGCAAATGCTGTAGTGGGATTTTTTTTTTTTTTAGTAATGCTATTTGTGATGCTAGTCAGGATGAGCTATTTCCATCTGGTTATATAGCACAAAAAGGGCATTTTAGTGTTAGTGGAAATTCACAGTTTTCCTCCACAACTCACTATGTCAGTCAGACGTTTTCTGTTAGTTGCCTTCTTTCAGTCAGAATCTTGCCACAGGTAATTTTGGTGTTTTAAGACTCTTTTGCCACAAAACCTCCTTGCCTAAGGGGCCACAACTGTTGTGTAATACATATATGTGACTGTGCAGGAGCATGCACTATCCGTGGCTAGGCTGATGATAGAATATGTTGTAATTTGTGGTGCTGATCAGCTGATACAGCAAATTAAGATTAAGAGGAAAATAAAACCCTCTGAAAAATCTGACTCTTCTTTTTCTTTCCCTTTCTCTTGCTTAGATCTGATCCAGAAATTGCAAGCCAAAGTGGCAGTGCATGGGGTCAGATTAGTTGTCCCTGGACTAGAAAGTGCAACAGCTGCTACAGTGTCCTCACCCATGCAGAAGGGCCTTCAGCACATCCTTGCTGAAATCTGCGATCTGGAGCTGAATGGAAACCTCCATTCTGAGCTGGAGCAGATTGTGACTCGAGAGAAAATGCACTTCCTGGACGACCCTCTTCTCAATGGATTGCTGGATTCTACAGAGCTGAGGACTTGCATTGACGTGGCACTGGAAAACATGACCAGTCGCAGGATGAAGATAATAGAGGTTAGCTGGAAGCCTGGGATGGGACCATAACTGGTGTTTATAGGCCTTCCAGTAACCTAGTACCATACTCCTATTGTTCCACTTAAAATTCTGAGTACCGTTGATTTCTCAACTTGATTTGCCCTTTCCCTTCCTCTTCTCCCAGGCTCTTGCAGGAAATGGACATCTGTTCCCTCGTGTCACAAAGATTCTGAACGCTCAGCCTGTGTTGCAGATGGAATACATTGCCACTGACACCAGCCAGAAAGCTCTTTCTGAAACAGAGATACAAGATGCTGGAATTTCCTTTAGCCAGTGGGATCCATCTAGCCCCCCATCTGGAAATCTAACCAATGCTGACCTGGTGGTATACAACTACACAACAAGTGTTGTAGGGAACACCAAGGAAATCATCCCTAATTTGGCAGCTGCGTTGAAAGAGGGAGGCTTTCTTCTGGTACACACCCTTTTTAGAGGAGAAACTCTTGCAGAAACTGTCAGTTTTCTTACAAGTCCAGATCCACAGCAGAAACAGAAATTCCTGAATGAGGTAAGCCTCTTGCCAGCACCAGTACTTTCTCAGTGGACAGTCTTGAGTTTGCTGCTTGTAGATGCTCTTATGATGAATAGATGAATGTTGAATAGACATCACTTAGATCACTTTGCATTGGAACCCTTTGTGGGAGTATAATCAGAGCTTCAGAAGAGAAGAGATGTGAATTTGCACATACTAGGCTGGGAGAGTAAACTGTGAGTTCAGTTAGAAAAGCCTTTCTTTAAATTACCTTTGTCATTGGTGTATCCATATAACCTGCATGAAAACACTGGCCAGGACAATGCCTTTCAAGCTAAAATGATGTGCTGTGTTGTTAGGTGGGGTGCAGTTTTATCCCCACAGAACCCTAAAATGTTTCAGTATCAGAGCATCTCTCTTCCTTTTGATATCACTGCTGGAAATGAGACTTTACAAGCTAGTTGAGTTCTTCTAACATTGAAGTGCTCCCAGGAAGACAGGCTTTTTTTTCCTCTTGTACTTTTCTCTTTTTCCTTCCATTCTTCCCCACTTTATCTGATCCCATGATGTGGTAGAGCAAAATAAGTCTCGGGAAGGCAGAGTGCCTGCTTTGTATCTGCAAACCAGTATATCATGCAGATGGACTGATGCCAGTGCTGGCAGAAGACAGGAGACAGTGGCGAGGGTAAGGGTGGGAACTGGGGCACTGCCTTCTTTTGGAAGCCGCTAGTTGAAGTGGGAATGGGAAGCTGCCCTTCTACAGATCATAGGCATTCTCCCTGATCTGAGGGGCTGTAGACTCTCAGCTCTTTAGAATAAAGTTATTACAAAGTAGCTGTTTTAATAATGAACTTTTGTGGATGCTGTTGATAAGTGTGATAGTGGTAGTGTGTTGTTGATAAGTGGGATAGTTGGATTTTGGATTTTGCACTGGCAGTGATTCTGCTTTCTGTAGACTTTTCTGTACTTTCTGTAGCTTACACTTTCTGTACAGATTTTTTTCAAGGAGATTTGAGAAGAAAGGTTGGGTTCTTTGGCTTTGCATCTTACCCAGCAAAGAAGAGGGTAAAAAAACAAAAAAAAGAGTAAGATGCTGCTGAAGCTGATAACTTAAAATCTACATTTGCCATAAATGTCAGTATTCTGGTGGTGATAAATCCCTTGGATAAGTACAGATGTGAGTTGAATGCACCTTCTCTAAAGAAAATGATACAACATAGGCAACAGAGGGCAGAACTACTACAGCAAAGTTTTCTAGGCAGGGACACTGTCCCTAGTCCTTGATGTAAGGGTTCATGCTGTAAAAACCTTCCCCTGTTTTGTGCTGTGCCTATGAAAAGCAAATGGGTGGTTGTCTAAGAGCCTGCAGTCATTCACCTGACTTTATTTCATTCAGATAGAGCCTCAGTGTTTCTGGGTGTGCCATACATGCACTTCCATTCTCTTGTGTTTCTGAAGTGCTGTTTCAACATAAGTTATGTGTGTAGGTGCTTCTTCCCTGCTGTTGGTAGGTTGCTCCTCCCCACCCCAGGGAGCTGTTATGTGTGTAGGTGCTTCTTCCCTGCTGTTGGTAGGTTGCTCCTCCCCACCCCAGGCAGCTGAGGGATTTAGGTGACTTAGTTTTCCATGTTTCCTCTCTCCCACTGTTTCTTCTTTTAGGCTGGCCTTAGGGTGATACTGACTGGGTGCATCTAAACTTGATGTTTCCCCTTCTGTTGCTTTCTGCCTTGCAATCTGCATTGTATTTTTGGAACTCTGCCTTACTGATGGAATTCTTCTAGACTGCTCAAATCATAGAATAGTTTAGCTTGGAAGGGACCTCAAACATCATCCAGTTCCAACACCCTACCATAGGCAGGGACACCTCCCACTAGAACAGGTCACTCAAGGCCTCAATACCCTCTGGGATTTGACAGCATGGTCATTGATTTTTGCACACCTGGTAGTATGCTAGGGCTAGTTCCCTAACCAGCTCTTGGAGATGCTTATACTACTGCTTTCTGAAGATCTTGTAGGGAAGAAGGAACAGTCTAGACGTGGATAAAATACTATCAGGATAATCAAATATGTATTTGTACTGAGACAATACAGAGCAGATGCCAAGATTTCAATCAAAAGCAACAAAGAGGTGGAGAGTGCATCTTGTTCCTGGTGAATCCATGTCTGAGGAGACTCAACATAAAGTACAGGCATGACTTGTGTTAATTGACTTCTGACTTGCCTGTTAATTGTTCTTTTACCTGACTTGACAGGCACAGTGGGAGACTTTATTCAGCAATGCCTCACTGAATCTGGTTGCCATGAAGAAGTCCTTCTTCGGCTCAGTTATTTTCCTGTGTCGCCGGCAAGCCCCTGCCAAAGCCCCTGTTTTTCTGCCAGTAGATGAGACCAATTTTAAGTGGGTTGAATCCTTAAAGGTGAGAATTCATGTCTGAGATGTCTTAATTTCCAACTCTTAACAGCTTCTAAACGAGATATTTAACACTGTTAGAAATGTGTGTGTTGCATTGCTTTCAAATAGAAGTTATTCACCTCTGCCTTAGGGTGTGAGGGTTAGTTCCTTTCTGTGGTTCCTAGTAAAACAATTTGGGGCTTGTCTTGTAGGAGGTCTTGGCTGACCCCTTGGAGCAGCCTGTGTGGTTGACTGCCACCAATTGTGGGAACTCGGGAATTTTGGGAATGGTGAACTGCCTCCGCCTTGAAGCAGATGGCCACAGAATCAGGTGTGTAAGCATGCCCTGGAGTCACAGTTGGAGCAGAGATGGTTTTGTGTTACCTTTTTTCCTAGCCTGTAGCAAAATAAACAACGATGCCAACTCTTGGTTTCTAGGTGTGTGTTCGTTTCCAACTTGAACCCTTCATCAGCTGTCCCACCCATGAGTCCTTCTTCCCAGGAGATGAAGGAGATTGTTCAGAAGGACCTGGTGATGAATGTGTATCGTGATGGAAAGTGGGGCTCCTTCAGGCACCTCCCATTGCTGCAAGGTAATGCCTTTGAGGTCTGAGGATCATTTGCAGGACCGTGAATCTGAATGGGCTTTCAATACAAAAGGAGTAGCTATTGTGACTGCAATTACTTTTTATTACTATTTTTAATGGATAAGTTGGAATTCTGCTCCAGTTCACAGTGAACAGTGGCATGCTCTGGTGCCAGGAGGAGGGATCAGCTATTTAGGGTAGGGATGATATTGCAGGGGCAAGAAGGGGCTTTCTGGAGAGCAAATGGAGAAAGAGGTAGCAATTACACAAGGAATTTACTCATTCTGGAAAGTGTGTTTCTGTGCTAAGGTGTGTAAGGTTCTTATGGTTCCTTCTTCTGCAGCACAACCTCAGGAGCTGACAGAATATGCCTATGTCAATGTGCTGACTCGTGGAGATCTCTCATCTCTTCGTTGGATTGCCTCCCCGCTTCGACACTTCCAGTCAACTTCTGATGTTCAGCTCTGCAAAGTCTATTACTCATCTCTCAACTTCCGTGACATTATGCTGGCCACAGGAAAGCTTCCTCCTGATGCTATCCCCGGTGAGTTAAAATTACAATAGAGCAAAAGTATCTATGTACTCCTGGTTTACAATTTCTTTGCATAATCTCCTTAATGTTAGTTAAGCACTGACTAAAGCATGCATCAGTGTTTGCTAAGCAAGAGAGCATCCTTTTGGAAAGCTAAAGCCCTGCTGCAGGCTTTTTAGCTTGGAGAGGAGAACACTAAGGGGTGACCTCAGTCATGTTTATAAAGGTGTTAAGGGTGAGTGTCAGGAGGATGGAGCCAGCCTCTTCTCAGTGATGCCCAGGGGCAGGACAAGAGGCAATGGGTGAAAGTTGAGGCATAGGAGGTTCCATGTGAACCTGAGGAAGAATTTTTTCACTGTGAGGGTGATAGAGCACTGGAACAGGCTGTCCAGGGAGGTTGTAGAGTCTCCCTCTCCGGAGATACTCAAGAATTGTCTGGATGCGTTCCAGTGTGATCTGCTCTAGGTGATCCTGCTCTACCAGGGGGGCTGGACCAGTCGATCTTCAAGGTCCCTTCCAGCCCCTGACATTGTATGATTCTATGTTAATAAACCTTGCTGTGAGAATTCAGCACCAGCCTCATTGCATAGATACCAAGTGTGAGGTGACCAGCTTGATGGAGGTAAGGTAACAGCAAAAGGGAGAATGTTAGTTTCCTGTTGCCATGCCACTGGACACACTTTTCTTTTATGAAATGAAAATACAAGGTGATAATATCTTACCTTGTAGTGAGTTAAGAATAAATATGGTGTCCATTAAATGGTTTTAAAGCAGAGGGGGCAAAACATGTAGGAAATGTGTTTGAAGGTTCTTATGGGTGACATGGTCAGGACTGGATTTCCATTTGTGGCTGAGGTTAGACTGCCTAAAATGGATGTTTGCAGAAACTAAGGGCTCATAGGATATTTTTGCTATCGTCACTCTTCAACAAGGAGCAAAACTGCCTCTGAAACAAGAGGTTTCCATGAAATTTCTCACATGAAAACTGACAACTAAAGCAGTACCATCAAGGATAAAGAGTAAGATTTAATGAGACACAATCTTTTTGTGCTACTCTTGTAGGGAGAATTTAAATGTGAACGCTGTATGTAAACCACAGCACTTCTTTTGTCTCTGGGGTTCTAAATTTTAGGGGCTACTGTTGTAGTAAATTGTTGATCAAAAGATTCAGGAAGAGAAATTCCCTTTGTAAAAGACGTTAACATTCTTTCAGGGAACTGGGTTTTGCAGCAGTGCATGCTGGGCATGGAGTTCTCAGGACGGGACCTGTCTGGAAGAAGGGTGATGGGACTGCTGCCAGCTAAGGGGCTGGCTACAGTGGTAGACTGCCACAAGAGGTTTCTGTGGGAGGTGCCTAAAAACTGGTAGGTCAACTTCTGTTTTCTGGTTTGTCTGTGTGGTTAGGATTTGCCTTCCTGCCTAAGGCTGGTGACAGCCCTGATCAGACCAGAGTCTCCTCTGGAAGTGATACCAGAGCTGTAGTCCTCTGAGCAGCTGTAGGATTTGGCTTAGATTTGCTGCAGGACTTGAGCACTGCTCTTTGCACAGTGACTTTCACTGCAGGAGGTGAGCACATATACAGTGGCTTTTACTGCAGGAGTTGAGCACTGGTGTTTGTACAGTGGCTTGCACAAGGTTCTCATCTCCTTCCTTTGTCTCTCAGGTCTGTGTTTCAGCAGACCCTGGGATTTCTGTGTTGGTTATGTTACTGGTTAGTTACTAAAATGTCATAGAGGGATAAAACTCTTGGCTGTGTGTGGCAGCTGTGACAGTCTGCTGTGTGATTTGAGAACCATTTGTAGTTTTTGGTCTTAGCAGTTTAAATTTACTTTCCTACAATGAAAAGGTTAATCAGGATAATTTAGTTGTCTTTTCCAAGGCTGAAGATACTGAGATATTGTCTCTCTTTCACGTTGCTTCTTAGGACTCTGGAAGAAGCAGCTACAGTGCCTGTGGTTTATGCCACTGCTTATTATGCTTTGGTGGTTCGAGGTGGTATGAGGAAGGGTGAGAGCATCCTTGTCCACTCTGGCTCAGGAGGTGTGGGCCAAGCAGCCATTGCCATTGCCCTGAGCATGGGCTGCCGTGTCTTTACTACTGTGGGTGAGTACTGAGTCTCCTGTTCTGGGGAAAAAGCTAAATCCATAATATATAGACATAATAAATAGAGGAAATGGGTACATGTGTTGTGTGTGTCTATATATAAAAATCAGCTCTTTATGTGTGTATTCTTTTCCTTCAGTATGATCTCCTGTAACTTTGATCTAGTTTCTAAACTGAGATCAGGATACAGGGTAAATACAGTTACTGTGTGCTTGAAAATTCCACAGCACAGGCAAACCTGTCTGCTTCTGTACACTATATAATCAAAAGTAAGAAAGAAAATCAAGGCTTCTTCATTTTAGATTGAGTACATTGATCAAAGAATGTTTATCATTAAAAGGCTTAAAATGTTTCTGGTCCTTGCTTTGTCTCATAAATGAGCAGTGGAGGTTGGTCTCTTGTGCCAGGCAACCAGCAACAAAACAAGGGGATACGGTCTCAAGTTATGCTTGGGGAGATGGATATTAGGAGGAAGTTCTTGACAGAGAGAGTGATTGGCATTGGAATGGGCTGCCCAGGGTGATGGTGGTGTTGCTGTCCCTGGAGGTGTTCAAGCAAAGCCTGGATGAGGCACTTAGTGCCATGGTCTGGTTGACTGGATAGGGCTGGGTGCTAGGTTGGACTGGATGATCTTGGAGGTCTCTTCCAACCTGGTTGATTCTGTGATTCTACGCATAGTTTGGGTTGGAAGGGACCTTAAAGATCATCTAGTTCCAACCCCACTGGCATGGACATTTCCACTAGAACAGGTTGCTCAAGGCCTCATTCAGCTTGGCCTTGAACACATCCAGGGAGGGGATATCCACAGCCTCCCTGGGCATCCTTTCCAGTGCCTCACCACCCTCACTGTAACGAATTTCTTCCTAATATCCAGTCTAACTCTGCCCTCCTCAAGCTTCAATCCATTTCTTCTTGTCCTAGACACCCTTTGTCTTAAGAATTGACGCTTTGAGAGCCTGAGAGCTGTGAAACAAGTGCTTGTTGGCTGCTTATATTCACAATCCTTGGGGAAAAGATGTGCAGGGTAGAACACGATGTTTCATCATTAAAAAAAAAGGTAACATAAGAACAGTGTCATCATTCAGCCTGTCTCCTGCTTCCAGGCTCCACTGAGAAACGTGAGTACCTCCAAGCAAAATTCCCACAGCTGGATGCCAGCAGCTTTGCCAGCTCCAGAAGTACTGCCTTTGAGGAACATGTGCTGCGAGTTACCAATGGGAAAGGTGAGCTCAAGGAGTATTTTTTATTCCTTCTTTTGTCATCTCTGCCCATATTATGCAGTTGCACCTTTTTAAAGACAAAAGGAGTCACTGAGCACCAGAGTTAGGCTGTCAAAGATGAGTTTAAGTATGTGCTTCTCCTTTCACTGCAGGTGTCAACATGGTGTTAAATTCCTTGGCAGAAGAGAAGCTCCAAGCCAGTTTGCGTTGTCTTGCTCGACATGGCCGCTTCTTGGAAATAGGCAAATTTGATCTGTCAAAGAACAGTCAGCTTGGTAAGATCATCAGGAAATGCACCTCATTAGGTTTAAGCATGTCAGCACAACCTATTTATTATCTTAACACAGACTGATCTTCAAATGTAGCAAAGGCCTTAGCTGGAATACTTGTTTCGTTTTTATCACTAGCAGTTGATGTGCTCTTTTCAACAAACACCCTCTGGGAGCAGCATGGCATTCAGCATTGTTCTGGAAGCCTGCAAATAATGACCTTCCTCAAATCAATATCTTTCTTAAAGTCAGCACAGGGGACATGTTGCCCACAGTGTTTTGATAGGAAGGTAGTAAGAAGCAGCATTCGTTTCACGTGGCACTGTTTTACCTCTGTGTCTGTTAGCTTGCAAATATCATAGCTCTGTTGGACTTGACTTAGAAATTTTTATGGGTATGCCACAGCCATTTGTAATAGCTGAGTGCACTGTCAAACTCAGCAAATAAAGTTCATAGATATGCAAGCTTCAGTTTTGCTCTCTCTTCTGGGTGTTTTGGTCACTTGTAGAGTGAAAGTCATAGGAATTTTTCAGATAACTCAGAGAACCTTAATTTAGTGTTTCACAAATATCTGGGCCATTTTGAATAGAATATGCTAGTTCTAGTTGGAAGAGACCAGCAACGACCATCTAGTCTAACTGGCACTTGTTCTTGCTAAACTTAGTGTCATTGATGATTGCCCAATGTACCAGTCTGTCCAGACCTCTCTGCAAGGTGTCTTGTCCCTCAAGAAAGTCAGCAGCATCTCCCAGATTTTGATGGCACAGAGGCAAGCTTAACCTGATTGCTCTTGGATGGGAAAACAAAATTGAGTGTTATAATAGGATGTGTTAGTGAAGAGCAACAAGAATGGTCTCCTGTTATAGAATGATTGCACAGAGCAAGTGCTGACAGTCTCCTTCCTTATTCTAATTAAATTTCAAAAGATCTCAGCATCATGGAAAATTTGCTATGAGCAAGAGTTTCTTGTGGAGATGGACAGAGGGACATAGGATTCTAGCTCCTCTGTGACTCTAGGGGAGTGACTCAGCTGTCACTAGACACAAACTGTCCTTTTTAATATCAAGCTGGCCATGTTACAGCTTGTCCTCTCAACACACAATTTTTGTGAGTGGAGTTTCTGTTAAACTGGTCTGCTTGTAAGAGAGCAACCTAAGGAATACAGCATTTAGAGAGTATATGTAAGAACAAGAGTGGGAAATGTACAGTTCTACCAACAAATGACTGCTTTGCTCCTCGGTTTTACACTGCTGACCTACAAAGAGATGTTTTTGAAGCAGAAGACAAAATGTTTTGAGATCTCAGCAGCATCAAATCCTAACCCAATTGCTCTTTTCTAGGAATGGCTCTCTTCCTCAAGAATGTGTCATTTCATGGGATACTGCTAGATGCAGTCTTTGAGGAGGGAAGCCCAGAGTGGGCATTAGTATCAGAGCTGTTGACGAAAGGCATCAAGAATGGTGTAGTAAAGCCCCTGAAGCGTACAGTCTTTGATAAAGAAGAGGTAGAAGCTGCCTTCAGGTTCATGGCACAAGGAAAACATATTGGCAAAGTTATGATTAAGGTAATGAGATAATGGCCTTCTCTGATGCATCTGGAAGTGACTGTATTGAATACTTTGATCCAGTACAAGTTGAAGTTGTGTAACCAGGCCAGCATGGGGTTGTTGTTTCAAATGCTGACATTGTAACGAATGAGCTGTCACTGATTCTACAAGGTTCATTCTTACTGACTGGGGATGCATAGCCTGGAAAGGTAAGAAATGCACTGTGTATCTGATCTTAATGACTTCTTTTCTTTCCTTTGTTTTTCTTGGGGGGTTAAAGGTCCAAGAAGAAGAAAAAGAATATCCTTTAAGAACATTTGATCCAGTTAAAATCCCTGCCATCTCCAGAACCTGCTGTCCACCTACCAAGTCTTACATCATCACAGGGGGCCTAGGAGGATTTGGGCTTGAGCTGGCACAGTGGCTAGTTGAGAGAGGAGCACAGAAGCTTATCCTGACATCCCGTTCTGGCATACGGACTGGTAAGCAAAAATAAAGGAACAGAGAATGTGACTGTCTCTGAACAGACCTCAGGTTTATAGTTTCCATTTCCCACTTGTCCTATCAGCTACTAATATCTTCATCTGTTTCTTTTCTTCTCATCTCTATATTCTATTCAAACTGTGCCCCCTATTTACTCTAAAGGAGGAATTGTCTTTTAACTTGCCCTCCTTTCCAACTAAATCTTCCCTGTTTTTTAATGCTTACTGATTCTATCAGCCTTCTTGCCCTCACTCAGGATTTCTTTTACTGTGATACAAATCTTGTAGAGGGAGTAAGCCCCCTACAAGATTTGTATCACAGGATCACAGGGTATTAGGGATTGGAAGGGACACAAGATCATTGAGTCAACCACCTCTGCCAGAGCAGGACCACACAGTCTAGCACAGATCACAGAGAAACACATCCAGACAGGCCTTGAAAGTCTCCAGGGAAGCAGACTCCACAACCTCCCTGGGGAGCCTATGACCCTTACAGTAAAGAAGTTCCCCCTTGAGTTGAGGTGGAACGTCTTATGCTGCAACTTACACCTGTTATTCCTTGTCCTATCCCATGGAACAAGTGAGCAGAGCCTGTCCCCCTGCTCCCGACCCCCAGCCCTCAGATGTTTATTAAATCCCTTCTCAGTCTTCTCTTCTCCAGACTCAAAAGCCACAGGTCCCTCAGCCTCTCCTCATCATCCTTGTAGCCCTCCGCTGGATCCTCTCTAGCAGATCCCTGTCCCTCTTAAACTGGGGAGCCCAAAACTGAACACGGTATTCAAGATAGGTCTCACCAGGGCAAAGTAGAGGGGAAGAACTTCCCTTGATTGTATACTGCTTTTCTATATCACTGACTGTAACATAGTGAATCCCACACCCCAAGGAAAGGTCTCTAAACCCCTTGCTAAAGGTACCCTGTTCCTTGAGTCACATGTGTTACATGTGTGCTCTTGCTCCTTCCTGTAGTCAATCTGCAGAGATTTGCTCTGCTGTCTGGTAACATCATTTTCACTCAGTTTGAATGTTTACAGTCACAGCATTGAGCTTTCTTATCAGTGGGTAGTTTTTGGTGTTTCTTCATGCAAATTGAGATTTATTCTTTTTATTGGTAAGTTCACAGTTGCAGTACTTGTACAAACACAGGGATTAAATACTTCTACTTCTCAAGTTCTGGGTGTGTTGCTAGAATCTGTTGCCTTACTCTAATGTAGCCATTCTTTCCTGTCTCAGTACCCAAATTCTCGAGAAGCTGATTTCCCTTCAGTGGTGTACTTTTGGTTTCTTTTTTCACATCCCCCACCTCCCACCCCTTTTCCACTCTGATCTACTTAGAGTACTTCCGAAACTCGAACTATGTACTACTCTTGTAGCTGAATCAGAAACTGTTTAGCTATTCAGTCTCTGTCTAGTCAGAAAAGCATAAGAAAGAGGTTAACCAAAGCCTTATGGTTTGAATACTTCATTCCAGGCACTGTTAACCTTGTATATTTTTTGTAGGCTACCAGGCTAAATGTGTGAGAGAGTGGAAGGCACTGGGAGTCCAAGTGTTGGTATCTACCAATGATATTGGAACACTGGAAGGAACACAGCGATTGATAGAAGAAGCCTTGAAGCTTGGCCCAGTTGGGGGCATCTTTAATTTGGCTGTGGTACGTGACAAAAGTTCTTAGGGCTTGTAAGAGACAACAACTCTTCATGTGGCTTTTACACTGAGGGCTAGAGGGGGTTATAGTTTTAGGTTGCCCTGTTTCAAAGGACGCTTTGCTTTGGCATTACCTACTGACTAAAGGCTTACAAATATGGCCCCTTGACCTGGGAAGCAACAGTATTTGGCTAGCAAACTCATTTCTGGGATAAGACAAAAAGTTGCTTAAGACTCCTGGGGACAGGAAGGATCCCATATGGAACTTAACAGTTGAAGGCTGCAGTGGCAGTTCTGAAAAATGCCAGATTTGCCAAAAGCCTTTTGCTGCCTGTTTTTCTGGACAGTCTGGATATGTCTGTGCTGTAAACATAGAAAACCACCTGTTGTAGTGAAATCCTCTCATCTCTTAAGTCACCTGGCAGATTTGAACAGAGAAACTCGAGATACTGACATGGCACCTTCCTTTTCTTCCCACTTCCCTGTCCCCATTTAGGTCCTTAGAGATGGCATGATTGAAAATCAGACCCCAGAATTATTCTCAGAGGTCAACAAGCCCAAGTATTCAGGCACCCTTCACTTGGACCGGTAAGTGTCTGTAGAAGGGACAAAGATGAACTGCTTTATGGTCACAGAGCTGATCAAACTCGATCATTGTTGTCTTGCACTAGCCTTCCATGGTAACATGCAGTTAGCAGGTTTGTTTTGACTGGGTTTCTCTTTCCTGCTCTGCTCCAAGGGTGACTCGTAAGAAGTGTCCAGATCTGGACTATTTCGTTGTGTTCTCCTCTGTAAGCTGTGGAAGAGGAAATGCTGGGCAAAGTAATTATGGCTTTGCCAATTCTACCATGGAGCGGATCTGTGAGCAGCGACAACATGATGGACTCCCAGGTAAGCTGACTTTATGCATTGTGCAGAATAATCTTATCTCAGCAAACATCCAAAGAATAGCTCACCAGGAACTTCAGCACTTGTCTGGAACGGTAAGGAATGTTGAAAGCTGCTTCCTCTCCTAGCTGTTACCTTGAGCGATTCATGTGTAAATGAACCATTCGGCAGTACAAAGGAAATGCAGACCTTTGGCTAGCTGGTTCTTAACTCCCTTTTGTGGCTGCTACATACTTGAATTGGTTGCCTAATATCTGAAATTCTGGTTTCTCCTCCAGGCTTGGCAATCCAGTGGGGAGCCATTGGTGATGTGGGCATCCTTCTGAAGACAATGGGAAACAAAGAGATTGTCGTTGGAGGAACCATTCCCCAGCAAATCAGCTCATGCTTGGAGGTGCTGGATACCTTCCTGAATCAACCTCATCCTGTCATGTCCAGTTTTGTCCTAGCAGAGAAGGTCTCTGTGAAATCTGAGGGAGGTGGTCAGCGGGATCTTGTAGAAGCTGTGGCTCACATCCTGGGTAAGTGCTCTCAGACAAGTCCTTCCGGGCAGCATCTACTATCTCGGTGCTTTTTGGAAAGCAGTGGTGCTGCCGTGAGTGCTGTAGATGATCTTGAGCTTCCCTTCAGCTGTGTTTTGTTCCACTGTTAGATGAAAGAAGGAAGCTGAGCAGACTGTGTGCTGGTTTTTCTCAGGTGTCCGTGATGTGAGCAGTCTGAATGCTGAGAGCTCCTTGGCAGACTTGGGCTTGGATTCCCTGATGGGTGTGGAGGTGCGCCAGACACTGGAGAGAGACTATGACATCGTTATGACCATGAGGGAAATTCGGCTGCTTACAATCAACAAACTGCGGGAACTTTCCTCCAAGACTGGGAAACCAGAAGGTAGTGTGCTGGGAATCAGCCACCTGAGCCCAAACTATTAAGCTTCCAGTCCATCTTTCATCTGTATTGATACGATCTTCTACCCCATCACAAAACAAGATCACCAAGTAAGGTTATAGTTGAACAGCTCTTGAGTGGCAGATGTGTCACCGAAGTGCTTTGACAGCTGGGTCAGGCCCATCAGTTCTAGGGGCAGGGTATAAGAAAGAGCATGAGAGATGCTTTCTTGCCTGGCTGGTACCTGCCCACATGAGTACTCTTATTCAGCTGCATGCAGATTCTAATTTGAAACCTTCTACCTAAGGAATAGAGTGCAAGGTCATGGTTATTGTAAGCTAAAAGCAGATGCAGTTGCTGCAGAGCAGCTGACAACAGGAAGATCTCCTTGTCTGTGCCCCCTGATAATTTAGTGAGCCAATGTGCTAATCCAGAGCATCCTGGAGTTCTCCTTTAGGACTGTGGCCATGTGACCAAGAGTGATCCTGAATCTAATTGTGTTTCTCTGCTGTGCTTCTTTTCAAAGAGATGAAGCCATCCCAAATGGCGAAGGCAGGCCCAGGGGAACCTCCAAAACTGGATTTGAACAACTTGCTGGTGAACCCAGAGGCACCAACAGTCACCCGTCTCAATGATATCCAGAGCTCAGAGCGACCTCTCTTCCTCGTCCACCCCATTGAAGGATCCATTGCAGTTTTCTACACTCTTGCCTCCAAACTCCGTGTACCCTGCTATGGGTTCCAGTGCACAAAAGGTATCTCAGTTCTTTAGCATCTTGAGTTTGTAAACATATAAAATGCTGGAGTTTAATTGCTTTATAGAGCTGTTTCTGAGTTCTCAAACTCAGTACTTGTAGCCTGCTTAGGATTGTGTCAGACAACCCCAGGGTACAAGAGATGTGCTAGGCTGAACTGAAAAGCTCATGTATGGGGAAGAGGAATGATTGGATGTTGCATTGAGGCCCCAGGGGAAAAGAAACGTTTGGATGTTGCACTGAGGCCCTGCCAGCAGATAAATATGCAGGATCAAAACAAGGCATGCTGTTCCCACTGTCTTTGGAAAGCAGAAACCTTCCTATTCCCTGTCCATAATGTACATTGCTATCGTTTGGAAACTTCCCTTCAAAATAATCTGGATTGTTCTGAGCTTATGGAAATGTTTCTGACTTGCTTCTCTGTTCCAGCTGCTCCTGTGGACAGTATACAGAGCCTGGCAACCTACTACATTGGCTGTATGAAGCAGATACAGCCTGAAGGGCCCTACCGCATCGCTGGATATTCTTTCGGTGCCTGTGTAGCCTTTGAAATGTGCTCTCAGCTGCAAGCACAGCACAAAGGTTCCCATGCACTCAACAGTCTCTTCCTCTTTGATGGGTCTCCTTCCTTCGTGGCAGCATACACTCAGGTAAGCAACAGAAAGGAAACCACCTGTCTAGGGTCCATCTTGTGCCATCAGGGCTCACCTTCTGGAATTTTATTACTTTAGATATGAGCAGTCTGAAAAGCTGACAGACTTTTTTCTTGACTGGGGAGTTGGGAAGCAACTAGACACAGTGGATGCTTAGAGGTGACTGAAGGATGAAGATGGGGGTGGCCTTTATTAATTAGCAAAGGCTAGGACACAAATATGTGTCTTCTGGAAGAACCTAGAGCCTGCAAGACAACATCCTCATGTTGGGGTGCTTGTTTAAACCTCCCTTTCCACTTCTGTTGTACTCTGTAGAGGATGCTAGGCTCTTGGCAGTTGCCAGATGTGGAATTGCTTTCTAGTCTGTCCTCAATGGATATTCCTTCTCCACCTCAAGCTTCAGTCTACCTTTTTTTTTTACCCATGCCTCTTTTCCTAGTTCAGATCCCTTTGTCCTGTAATTGTTTTTATCTAACACACAAGATCAGACACACCTCTCTCATATTTGAATTTGGTTCTTCTCTTTTCCAGAGCTACAGAGCCAAGCTGTCAGAGGGAAGTGAGACTGCACTGGAGACTGAAGCTTTGTGTGCCTTTGTTCAGCAGTTCACAGGCATTGACTACAATAAGGTAAGGAGGTTTTGGTGGGGTTGTGGGTTTCTTCACCTATCTCTGTATGTTACACAAAATGGATGTGGTTTGGTTTTTCCTTTCTATAATGGCAATGGTTTCCCAGATACTGAGACTAATGGAGGCAAAAAATGTTTCTGTTTTCAGCTACTGGAGGTTCTTCTGCCCCTAAAAGATCTGGAGGCTCGTGCAAATGCTGCTGCAGACCTGATAGCTCGAGTTCATACAAACATCAATCGTGATGCACTCAGCTTTGCTGCTGCTTCCTTTTACCATAAACTGAAGGCTGCTGACAAGTATGTCCCAGAGTTCAAGTATCATGGGAATATAACACTGATGCGGGCAAAGTCTAACAACGAATATGAAGAAGGTCTGGGCGGAGACTACAGACTCTCAGAGGTCAGTTTGAGGCCCACAGGTACCTGTTGAGGTTCTTCTGATATTTGGGGGAATGAAAGAAAAGCATGGAAAATAACCTTGTTGAGAGGAAAGGGATGAAACCAGCCTGAAATAAATGATCATTCTGCAGCTGTTGTGCTCTAACAAGAACTAACAGACCCCAAAAGCAAACAAGTTGATTGGTTCTAGACATTTTCTCAGGGTAGTGTAGTCTCTGTATTGGTGTTTCATGTAGCCGATTCTTGCAGCTCTCTAGATGCACTTGAGATAATAAAGATGTTAAAAGAGTAACATTACAGAACCCACTTTTAGTCTCCTCCAATTCACTGTAGACCCTTAAAGTTTATCTACTGCATGAGGACAGGTTTTTTGAAGAGGAAGTGTCATCCTTCTGACAATAGAAGTGACTTTTTCTTAGCTTTTGTGGATCACTTAGAAGTTAATATGTGGCTTTCTGTGAGCCTAAAAGAATTCAGGTTTTGGCCTGTAGTCCAGATAAGGTCACTGTTCTTTAGCCTGTGTTTATATAAAAGGGTTAAATGCCTTACATGATGGTTCAGATTGCAGGGAAAAGGAAGTGATTTTCAGAATTACCTTCCTGTTTTCGGCATCTTGTCCCTTCTAACTTACATTCATTATTGATTCCAGGTAACTTATTAATTAAGGGTACATAATGACCTTAAAGGAAGATTTATGGAGGTGGGAGAAAGATGAGGTGGAAGGGAGGGTTTTTTTTGTTGTTTTCTTAAGGGCTTAGAAGTAGCTATTTTGTCATTCATTCTCCTTAGGCAGATTACTCTGTTAGCATTCATTAGGTTCATTGGTTTCCTGCCCAGCTTATATTTGAGTGGATCACCTGCCAGGCTGTCAAAACTACTGTGCTTTAAAACTGTGGTTCCAAACAATGCCCTGCAGCTGCTCTATGACAGGATGTCAGAGCAAAACTGGTGCTGGTTTTGGTAGACAGTGGTGTTACTGAGCAACTTCGACTGACAAAGCCCAAAGAGCTCAACGACCTTGTGATTGTAAATTGTGAATGGAATATGTTTTTCTTTTTCACATCTCTGCAGGTGTGTGATGGGAAAATATCTGTCCACGTCATTGAAGGAGATCACCGCACCTTACTGGAGGGAAACGGCGCTGAATCAATTATTGGGATCATCCACAGCTCACTGGCAGAGCCTCGCGTCAGCGTCAGGGAGGGTTAACGTCTGCTTACTCATTGTCAACGAGGAAGAAACTGCCAACAACATTCCTTGTTATGATAGACCCCAAGGAACTCTTCCTGTTGTTTAACATCTCATCTGCTCTCTTGCCAGAACTGGGAAGTCCAGCTGATTTGGTCTTTTTCTCTCTCCTTCTTGCTCACCTTTTCCTTTCTCAGCCTTTATGGATTCTCTTTCCTCCTTCTCTTCCTGACCTTTATTTTCCCCTGGTATCCCTGTCTGTGTTGCTGTAGTGCTGTGACTTTGTCACTGTGCACTGCTCTGAAGGTTCTCCACTGATGGTTGCTTCCTACACCTTTGGCAGTATGAAAAACAAATTTAGGAGTAGATTTCTTGTGCTTTGTATTGTTTTGTCTTAACAGTATTCCAAAGTGGGATAGCACTTGTTGACCAAGCCCAGTGAGCAGGGAGAAGAGCTGCAGCTGATTTCGGAGATACCTTTTGTCTGTGAAGAATCTGTCTGTAGTTGAGTCAGAAAGAGAATTCCATTGAGGCTTTTGTAACTATATTTTTTTAATTTGATATATTCTAAGTATTTATTGTGTCAAACCAGAGACTTCTTACTTGGTTTTAATTTATCATGGGTTATAGGAGAAAAGAAACATCCCTTTTTGGAGGGGAAGGTTTATTCTACAAGGGGAAGTTGTCCATCTGTTACACCAAAGTGAATCTTTGGAACAGTCTGGTTTCTTTTGTTGTTTAATTGTTGTTTGGTTTGGGGGTTTGTTTCTTTTTTTCTTTTTTGTTTTTAATTCTACTGCTCTGCCCTGTTCAGAAAGGAAAAGGTAGAAGGAAGGGGTTTTGACACCATCCACTCTTTGGAAGAATAAGAGTGATGGGAGGGAAGAGTAGATGGTTTGACAGATGCCACTGTATTGCACAGCCTTAGCTTGGGCACGATACAAACAGGCAAAGGTGTCCCTGGAGAGGTACTTTCTTTATATTAATGCAGGGTCCTGTGCTCTGCAGCATCAGAACCTTAGTAAAGCATTAAGCCTATTACTTTACCCTGTGCCCTCCCACCTCCAGTCTCACCACCCAATCAGACATTTGGAATGGGGCAGGAAGTAGGAATTCTTCAACAAGAACTGAATGAACAAATACTCTTACCCCTGCTGTCCCATAACCAAAGATCAGGCAAACCTTGCAAGCACCTTCCCACAGCCCCTGTATTTAGCACAGGGCTTACTTAAGCCTCGTGTGTTCATTTTCCTCGTGGTAATGAGGCTGGAGATCCCACATAAGTTAGCTAAGTAATCATTTTGATGGTATGGTTTTAAAATGTAGTACCTTTTTAAAGGAAACTTGCATAAAATTCAATTTAAAAAGTTTCTTGCCTTTGCTATGCTGGATCTGTCCTTTCCAAAATCAGTAAATCCTTGCTACACTTATGATACAGAGGAGACCTGGGTAGCAACAAAGCGCCAACTAGGAGGAGTCCTTGTGCCTCTCAGAACTGCTGTAAAACCCCAGTTCTCTCCATTTCCATCCTCCAGTGAAGTATCCTGGTAGTGCAGCAGCATTTCTGTGGCAGGAATGGATGGCTTTTGACTGCAGGTTCTGACCTAGTGTCTTCTGCTTGTACCACCCTCTGTTGATAGTGGCTGGGTTAACTGGTTTTAGTTTTATAAAATATTTCTTTTGTGAAATCTGAAATAAAACCAACATGATGTCAGCTTAAAGCATTTCCAAAATAAGTCTTTTTTTTTGTTTGTTTTGTTTTGTTTTTTAATGCTTTTTTGGTCTGAAGAGTGTCTTTTTCTCATGGCTTTCCTAGTATTAAACAGAATTGATCACTGGTTGGCTTTTTGTCTTAATTCTTTACCACCATTTCTTAATGCTGTGTTTCATCACATTTCTTGGTATAAAGCAAAACCTGCTGCTGGCATATCTGATCTGGAGTCTGTAGAAATAATATCAGTAATAAAGAAGACTTCTTATTCTACACCGTGGCTTTGTGCTGCCATGATTTTGGTACCCTAGATGCAACCCAACCTCCCTCACCCACAAGACTGAAGTGGAAATGCTTAAATTCTAATCCTAGCTCCCCTGCTGTGGATTTGGACAAGCCATTAATGCTAATGCTTCAGTTTCCCCATCTGCAAAATTGAGACTAATAGCATCAACCTCAAGGTCATTGTGAGTGTTAGGTAGGCAATTAAGTTGTTAGGTGTGATGACTAGGTGTTAACAGGAGGAAGGAAATGGGTGAGGTGTCGTAGAGGTGCTGAGAATCAAATAGTAAGGAGTGTCTCTGAACTGAGCATATTGTGAGACTTCAGCATATCTTTGTACTATCCATGCACATGCCAGCATAGGGTACTACACAAAACACAACAAATAGGGACTGTTTGCTTGGTTTACTTCAAATTTCACTACTTGCAGTTGTACTGAGTTTGAAAAGAGATTAAATAATCCTACTTGCCTTGATTTTACTGGAAACCTAGGCAGAAAAAGGAAGGTGTGGTTAAACTTTAGGGCAGAGTTATTGCAGGTGTTTGCTTAAAGTGTTTAACAAGAATGGGCTCTGGAGGGAAGAAAGGCTAACACTGGCTGAACTGTCAAAGCAGGAGTTGGACAAGTTCTCTCTAAACATAAATGTGCATGATCTCATCAAAGCACAGCTTGAGGGTCTGGTTTAGCAGTAGAAGTTCTTCGAGAATTACTTAACAGCCTAAATGCTCTCAATGTTCTTTTGATAGGAAAAGCAGAAGATGGGGGTGGGTTTTTTCTGGGGGGAGGGTCCTCCATAATGGTCTAATTCTGAGCTGCTGCTCTGTAACCCATTATATAATTGGCTGCTGAATACAGTGTGCCAAAAATAAAAACATTAGCTCTGCTACTGGTCGTTGTTTCTCAGTGGTCCATCAGAGAGACAGAGGTAGAACAATCATGTAATGCAAACAAATGCTGCAGTTGCTTGTTCTGAGAAGAGAGGGGCAGGAGCAAAGTCCTTTATATCTACCTTTCTAGCCAAAACTGAAGTGAGAATCTCTTCTCAGCTGATTCTGCCTCTCTGTCTTTCACCTAGCACTCCACCATGCTAGTCTGAAGACTTGACAAGCACGGTTCCATGTTGCCCTTTATAAATGTAATTAGGCTCACAAACTCTCATTGCTGTTCTGCAGTGGTGGGCAGTATACCTTAAATCTACAGCACAGCCTGAACAGGAGAGTAAAAACAGCACCTAGCACAGGGAGTGATCAGCATTTAAATTATTTCCCTTTTATATTGGGCCACCTTCCTGAGGGGAAAGAGTTACACTTCTCTTGGCAAAGACTGAAGAAAGTGCAAGAAGCCACAGTTCAGTGGAGCTGGTGACTTTAAACAGCAGAAGCAGAGAAGTTCTCTGGTACTAAGAGGTCAAAAAGGGGGAAAAAAAGAGATATTTGAGACAGACTAATGATAATGGAGTGAGGTATTTGCTTCTAGTGCAATTAATTAAGAGACCCCTTGAAGATCAGACCTTGCCAGCAAATCGGGGTCAAGGAAAATAACCCTGGAGCAGCTGCATAAGAGGAAATGGGAGTGGTGTGGAAAGGCTGGGGAGGGTGTGTATTTAAAACAGCAGAACTGGTTATATTAGCCTCTTGGAGGGCAGTGGAAAACAGAAGAGGATAATCAAAGGAGCTGGAAGCTTAGATATTTCTTGCAGCAAAGTCTATCACCCAGGAGTGCTAGAAAAGTGGGGAGAAGGGGAAATGTAGGCTTTGTCTGTGGTCTTGAACTGTGAAGACTATCAGTGGACATGGTCTTAACAGCTTACTGAGTTCTACGTAGTGTCTGGTGCATGTAATGAGCCTTTTTTTCCCCTCTTTTGGAGAAAAACCATCTAAAGCCCTATGCCTAAAGTTACATGGGTATTCTGACATGAAATGATGCAGCATTTTCCATGTTCTGGAAGGTTCTGGCAGCTC
Organism: Tricholaema leucomelas; assembly: GCA_013400475.1. Taxonomy (NCBI): domain Eukaryota; kingdom Metazoa; phylum Chordata; class Aves; order Piciformes; family Lybiidae; genus Tricholaema lacrymosa; species Tricholaema leucomelas. The sequence goes on from WAAF01016384.1 coordinate 74,119, forward strand.
TTCCACTGTGCTAGTGCTGGTGGTGGTCAGCAGCTTTATGAAGTGCTGCCGAAATGAAGTTTTATTGCGTGTGTCGTTGAGTTCGGCCAGGTGGAGCATTTCCACCTGATCATCTGACGCCAAGGACCAGCAGGACCCTCCTACCTAGGGATCAACAAGCACTCCAGCTTGGCACTTCTTGGGGACAGAGGCCAAGGAGCAAAAAACAAAAGCACATCTTGGGACTCAAGGGGGTGAGGGCTGTGAGAGCGGTGTGAGGACGCTGTGAGGGGCGTGCGCTGCCGGTCACAGCGGGGACGCGGCGCGGCCGGCCGCTGCTGCTGCTGCTGGCTGCTGCTGCTGGCTGCTGCTGCACAGGCCGCGCTGCGAAAGGCTCTTGCGGGCAGCTGACAGCCACGGCCGACGGCTGGGGCTTCCTGTGCGGTTTCCGGCAGCGGGGCAGTCCCACGCTTCGACACCCTGTGTATTTCCCGGCCGGGAGGCCGCCCGTGCCTGCCGTGATGGCAGCCACCCCTCACCTAGGGTGAATGGCTACAGCACCGCCTCGGACCGATCCAAGATCGAGGGCGACCCAGCCAGTGCCCGCCGGGGGAGCGCCGTCCCCTCACGCGCCGCCTGCCGTGACCCGGACCGTTGCGCGCGCGGCCCCTAGTGTCCGCGAAGCGGTTTCCGGAGGGGACGGGGCGCAGCTGCACCACCGAGCCGGCCGGAGCGAGATGGCGGTGGCACCGTCCGGCCGGCGCGGTGCCCTGCCAGGGCCCAGCGGTGGTGCCCGCCTTCGGGCCTTAGGCGGCGGCTGGGAGCCCTGGTACGGCGGCACGGGGCGGCAGCTGGCGCAGCGCTGCCCGGGCGGGAAGGCAGGCGGGAGATGCCGAAGCTGCGCGGAGAGGCCTTCTGGAGGGAAACGCTGCGGAGCGCCCACTATGTGGTGGCGCCCATGGTGGACCAGAGCGAGCTGGCCTGGAGGCTTCTGAGCCGCCGCCACGGCGCCCAGCTTTGCTACACGCCGATGCTGCACGCCCAAGTCTTCCTCAGAGACGCCAACTACCGCCGCGAGAACCTCTACGGCGAAGCCTGCCCCGAGGACCGCCCGCTCATCGTGCAGGTGAGTGCCGCAGCCGCCCGCGGCCCGCCGGGAGACGCCACCGGCGCTCCCCTCGGCCCGCCCGCGCTGCTCCCAGAGCGGCGACGCCTGCCCCGTCAGCCTCAGCACTGGGAGCAGTGGCAAGGAGCGGGGCAGCTCGCCGGGTGCTCTTGGGTAATTTGCCACAAGAGCAAGTCAGCATTGCCCAATGCTCCCTCAGCCTCCTCAGCCACCGCTTTGGATGTGCCCCAAACGCACGTGAGGTAAAGCTGCTCAGTCGCACCCCGATTTTGAGTGGCTGTGGTGCAGAGTGACAGAAATCTCATTTTCTTTCCCTCAGTGCTGCTCACGATGACTCTGCTTTTCTGTTTGTCCCCTGTCTAGCAAAGAGGGTTTGGGTGTCTTAACCACAGGGGCCTGGAGCTTTACGCTTCTCACCGGGTTTCAGTCTTCTGCATCTCGTTTTTAAGAGAGCTGATCCTACTGAGGAAGGATCACAGGTATTTGAGTAGTTCTCTGAAACCGTAAGGTTAGTGGTTAGACACAGAAAAAGGATGCAAAGAAGATAGGACACGCTCTTAAGGTATTGTTGCTTCTGCTTGTTGAGTACCATGTGAGTTTCAGGTGCCCTATCCCAAAGAAGGAGAGGATCCCAGAGAGAGGGAGAATAATGCAGGGAAAGACAGTTGGCACGAACTGAGAAATAGGTTTATTTCCATGTGTTAAATGGGTAAGGAGGCTTCACTCCTCGGGTCCTGAGCAAGAGGAGAAATGGGAGAGATGTGTGAAAGTATGACTGGCTTGAAGATGGTAAATGGGAAACAAGTGTTGGTAAGAATAGTGACAGTTAAAACTAGCAAAATTCATTCCCTTGGGATCTACTGTATGCTGAAAGTAAAAAAAGGAAAAATCTTGAGGGTCATGAGGTACAGCAAACACCACTCCAGCATCCAGAGTCCTTGAAGATGCTTTCCAGCTGCTGCGGTTCTCTGAACATTGATGACTATTATCAGAGCAGGGTGAGCTGGGTCTTTGGTCTCAGTACAGCTTTGCATAGCCTCATTTTTTTTGTGTGATGGGAGGCAGTTTCTTTTGCTACAGAAAAATACAGGTGGCAAAATTCTGACTAGTCTTAGATGTATTTTGAGCACAAGCCTTCAGCTTAGACAGCTGTGTGTGCTGGGCCAGCCTACCTGAAGACTGCCAGTTACCGTGGGCTTGCTGTATTCTTCCCACTGGCCACTGTTGGTGCTAAGGTACAGGACTAACTCAGTGTTTAGATCGACCCAGTGCAGCGATTCTTACTGAGTTATGCAGTGTTGCTGGGCAAGCTTAGGTTGTGTCACAGACTCTTGGAAGTGGATTAGGCAAGAGGCCATCTGAGCCCAGCCTGCAATCTGGGCTCTGTCTACTAGGTAAAAATCTTCACCAGTGTGGTTTTGTTGGAGGCTTTCCCATGTGTCAGTCATCTCAAACAAATGAAGGGGGGCTACAAAAAAGCTGGGGAAGGACTTTTCAGGATATCGGGGAGTAACAGGACTAGGGGGAATGGAGTGAAGCTGGAGATGGGTAGGTCCAGGCAGGACATGAGGAGGAAGTTCTTCACCATGAGAGTGGTGAGAGTCTGGAATGGGTTGCCCAGGGAGGTGGTTGAGGCCCTATCCCTAGAGGCCAGGCTGGATGAGGCTCTGGCCAGCCTGATCTAGGGTAGAGTGTCCCTGCCCATGGCAGGGGGGTTGAAACTAGATGATTCTTGTGGTCCCTTCCAACCCTGACTGATTCTATGATTGTATGAAATGGCTTTTCTGGGTTTAGGTGGTGTCAGCCATAATTTATTTATCATAGAATCAAGCAGGCTGGAAGAGACCTCCAAGATCATCCAATCCAACCTAGCACCCAGCCTTATCCAGTCAACTAGACCATGGCACTGAGTGCCTAATTCCAGTCTTTTCTCGAACACCTCCAGGGATGGTGACTCCACCAGCTCCCTGGGTAGCCCATTCCAATGGCAAATCACTCTCTCTGTGAGGAACAGGATCACAGGATTTTAGGGCTTGGAAGGGACCCAAGGAGATCATCGAGTCCAACCCCCCTGCCACAGCAGGACCACACAATCTAGCACAGATCACAGAGGAACACATCCAGACAGGCCTTGAAAGTCTCCAGGGAAGGAGACTCCACAGCCTCTCTGGGGAGCCTGTGTCAGTGCTCTGGAACCCTTACAGTAAAGAAGTTCCCCCTTGTGTTGAGGTGGAACCTCCTGTGCTACAGCTTACACCCATTGCTTCTTGTCCTATCACAGGCAGCAAATGAGCAGAGCCTGTCCCCCCACTCCTGACCCCCAGCCCTCAAGTGTTTATAAACATTTATTAAATCCCCTCTCAGTCTTCTCTTCTCCAGATTAAAAAGTCTCAGGCCTCTCAGCCTCTCCTCATAAAGTAGTGCCCTCCAGTCTCCTATTCATCCTCCTAGCCCTCCGCTGGACCCTCTCCAGCAGATCCCTGTCTCTCTTAAATTGGGAAGCTCAAAACTGAACAAAGTATTTGAGATGAGGTCTCACCAGGGCAGAGTAGAGGGGAAGGAGAACCTTGCTTGATCTGCTGGACACACTTAATACACCCTATGATCCCATTGGCCTTCTTGGCCACAAGGGCACATTGCTGTCCCATGGTTAACTTGTTATCCACCAGCACTCCCAGGTCCCTCTCCATAGAACTGCTCTCCTGCAGATCACCTCCCAACTTCCTCCTAACATCCAGCCTATACCTCCCCCAGCACAACTTGAGACTATGTCCTGTTGTTCTGTTGCTGGTTGCCTGGGAGAAGAGACCAACCTCCACCTGACTACAACCTGGAAGGAGGAGGAAGTTAGGAGGAAGTTCTTCACAGAGAGAGTGATTTGCCGTTGGAATGGGCTGCCAGGGAGGTGGTGGAGTCGCCATCCCTGGGGGTGTTCAAAACAAGACTGGATGAGGCACTAGTTTATTGGACAGGGCTGGGTGCTAGGTTGGACTGGATGATCTTGGAGGTCTCTTCCAACGTGCTTGATTCTATGATTCTGTGAAATATTCAACAGATGTTTCTTTGCCTCTTGGATGTTCACCTTTCTCGGTTTGTTATTTGAGGGTTGAGGATCTTTTCTGGTAAGTGTCACATTTTTTGTTTGGTGGGGTTTTTTGGAGAAATGGTGCTTGCTATCATGACCTGATTATCATGAGCAGATGAACTGTTTCTGTAGCAAGTAGTTGCTTCATGACTGCGTCATAAGATGTTGTCAGTATTTGAAGCAAGCTATTATCTGATTATTCCACTTTGCTTTATCTTTCTCAGTTCTGTGCCAATGACCCTGAAGTGTTTGTCCAAGCAGCGCTGTTGGCTCAGGATTATTGCGATGCCATAGACCTGAATTTGGGTTGCCCCCAGATGATTGCAAAAAGAGGTACGTGCAGACCTGATCCCTGGATAGCCAGAGAGCTGGGGTATTGCAGACAGGAACACTGGCAGAAAAACATCAAGAGGTTCAAAGTGGTTAACTTGGTGGAGGAGGGTGGCTGCACTACTGCTGAAGGCAGACTTAGTTACACCCACTTTAACATAATGCTTTCTAATAACTAAAGCAAAAATTAGCTGTACTGATAATTAATTCCAGCTCCTGCTCTGTGACAGGTCTCACGTCTTGAATATCCCTCAGAAAAAGTATTTTTAACAAGAGCTTTGTTTTCTTTCCGATTTCGGTTGCTCAGACAGCCTAATTTTGCAAACCTGCGTTTAAGGTTACTTAGTACTCAGTGTCCTGTTTCTCTGATACTTGCACAGTTTGTTCATTTCAGCATAAAAGGGGATAACAGCTCCTGAATCCCTTAATGACACTGAAAGGAGAGCTTGTTTCTGAATCAGTGTTTGCAGATTTTTGGGTTAGTTGGGGTGTCAAAGGAAGGTTTGGTCAGTAACTGCCCATTCCTCTTCTAGAATGTCTTTCAGAGACTGATAGGAAGTGGTCGTTGATGTGCAGAACAAGTAGATCTTTCAATCTGATCGGTTTTTATCCTGAGGGGAATTTTTAAACACCTGGTATAGACCTCTGAAAGTTGGACTTTGAGCTACCAGTGTCAACACACCCAGCCTTAGGGAGCAGCACTGGAAGTGAGGTGTGGGGATTCGTTCTTTGTCCTGTAAATCTAGACTGGCACTGGGAACAGAGTGATCCAAATGTTGCAGTCTGGGCTTCTGCCAGTGACACATACCAGTGTCTGCGTCGTTGTATGTGGACATTTGTGAGAGCTGCATGCCTCAATCTCACCCTGCTGTAAAAGTGTCATCTGCTGGTTTATTGTAGGTCACTATGGGGCATTTCTGCAAGAGGAGTGGGATCTTCTTCAGAGAATGAGTAAGTCTTTAGAGGGGCCTCACTTTAGAGAGGCTTCACTCTGAGAGAGAATGGGATGAACGCATCATTGTGAGGAGGGTTGGCAGTTCTGGGGGGAAGGAGCTGCAGCAGGTTTCTGTCAGGAGGGTTGTCTTTGTGGGGCTTGGTTTTTTTTTTTTTCTTTCTCACTGTATTCCAGAGGCATCCTCAGGGTGGTGATATTCCACTACACACTCATGCTAGATCTGCTGAAAGATTTCAGTACCTGAGACAGACTTTAAGGTGAAAGTGAGTCAGTTCAGTTCCAATCCGATGATGGTTTAGTGGCTTTCCAATTCTAGAAAGAGCAGAACTCCCAGTGCCAGGCTTTTTCACTTTGCTAGGACTTTTGTTTCTGCTTGAAGTGCTTGAAGCCACAGTTGCTGTTTTTTAAACAACTCAGAGTACTTTTTCTGTCCACACCATAGTAAGGCTCTCTTCTGATGCTCATAGAACGTTTTCAGAGTATTGGTAGCAGTTGTGAACAGTATTATAATTTTGGGTTTTTTAAAGAAATACATTCAGAACTGATTTTAAAAGCAAGGTTTGGGTCATTGTGCAGATCTGAGAATGTGCCTCCACTTAAAACAAGCATCTGAACCATCGAGTTAGAGTTTTCTGTTTGTGTTCTCTGTAGTCCAGGGAATCTCCAGTGATGATTGATGCAAAGATGCTGCTGGGAACTGTGAAAGACAGACCGTGCTTCCCTGCCCAGCGTGTAATGTGGTGTGGTTGTTAGGGCACTTTACTTAGGAGTGAAAAATGCAAATCAGAACAGTCTCAAGGTGAGAAGAGAACCCAGGTTATCTAGTTGGAGAGCCGAGGCTGTCTAGTAGAATTATCTCAACAGGCTATTCTATAAAAGGTAGGCAAAGCTTCCTTGTCCTCCTGCTCTCCTAGCCTTTAAAGTAATGGGGTTTGTGCAACACTTTGCTGGCTCCTTTGAAAGGGTAGTAGGAAGACCTATCATTGGAGCTCCTAGGAACTGCATTAGAAGACAGCAGGTGACTTTCTACATTACACATCAAAGCTCTGGAAGAGAAGAGAATTTCAGGCCTGCCCTTGCTCAGTGTTTTCCTGCTGGCTGTTAGCTCTTGTCTTAGCAGCGTTTTGATTCGGTGCACTGTGTGAAGACTACAGGAGTTTATCACGTTCTAGATTTCACTCTGACTCTGTAATCTATATTTACAACTTAAATGGGTCCACAGCCCACCTCTGTTGATAAGCCTCTTGGACTTGTCATGATTGTTTGGGTGTAGTTTGGGAAGAAGCAAAGCATTTCTTCTAGGAAGGTGTACAAGCACCTTCCTAGGTGTTAATGTTGGCAGAGAAGGCGTATAAGAGCCTGTGATGTTAGCAGGCTTGTATCAGCAATTGTGATTTCAGGTCATGATCAGAGGGAAGATTTGATGCAGTGGAAACATAAGGGCTGTTAAATGCTGCCTATTTTATGCCTTCTTGTGCAGATTTTTTGCTTTGTGTTTACTACTGCTTGGTTAATCCATGCAGTAAGGATTGCAGGGAACACTGCTGGTTGTTTAAGCTGTGAGAACTACACAGCATTAACATCTTAGGCTTTTTTTTTCGTTCACATCCAGTGTCAGCTCTTGAGGAGAGCAGGGACTTTTCACAGCCCACTTACCTGTCTTTTCAACCTCCCCCAGTTTTGCTGGCTAACGAGAAGCTCTCTGTGCCCATCACCTGCAAAATCCGCGTTTTCCCAGAGATTGCCAAGACGGTGAAGTATGCACAGATGCTGGAGAAAGCTGGCTGCCAGGTGAGAAGGAGCTCCCTCCACTCTGGCACTGCACACATGCCTCTGTGCGAAGCATCTGGTGGTCAGTTCTTGGCATGCTGTGGAGTTGTTTTACAGGCAGAGAAGACAGGATGCAGAGGGGTAGCATGTGTGCAGTCATAGGCAATAGTAAGAGATGGAACACATCGTTGGATCTTAGGAAGAAATTCTGCACTGTGAGGGTGGCAAGGCTCTGGAATGGATTGTCCAGAGAGGTTGTGGATGCCTCCTCCCTGGACATGTTCAAGGCCAGGTTGGATTGAGTAACCTGGTCGAGTTGAGAGGTGTCTCCCCATGGCAGGGAGGTTGGATTAGATATCTCTAAGGTCTCTTCCAGCGTAGGCCATTCTAGACTGTTCAGTCTGGAGAAGAGGAGGCTCTGAGGTGACCTTATTATGGCCTTCCAGTATCTGAAGGGGACCTACAAAAAAGCTGGGGAGGGACCTTTTAGGATATCAGATAGTGACAGGGCTTGGGGGAATGGAGCAAAGCTGGAGGTGGGGAGATTCAGACTGGATGTGAGGAGGAAGTTGTTCAGCCTGAGAGTGGTGAGAGGCTGGAATGGCTTGCACAGGGGGGGGGGTGAGGCCTCATCCCTGGGGGGGTTTAAGGCCAGGCTGGATGAGGCTCTGGCCAGCCTGATCTAGGGTAGGGTGTCCCTGCCCATGGCAGGGGCATTAGAACTGGATGATCCTTGTGGTCCCTTCCAACCCTGACTGATTCTATGATTCCATGATCACGATTTTGGAGTCTCTCTTGCGATCGCTGCACAAAGCAACAACCTTCACTGTGCATCAGTCTGACACTGTGCTGCAGGAGGCAGTGTGAATGCTTGAAATTCACAGTGCTACAGGAAATAGTTATCACAGATGACCACCACTAGTGGAGAAGTGAGCAGCCTTCTAGGCTTTAAGCCCAGTTAAACTGGAAGAGACAGTCTGGAATTAGAGCCAGCGCAAGAGTGCCAGTGGGGAGCCAGCCTGATCCATGTATCACAGATGACAGAGTGAATCATAAAGGGGAACCAATGCAACAGGAAATGTGTAGGTTCTCCCAAGATACAATCTTACCAATAGCAAGCTGAACAAAGCCCAAGCCCATGCCATGGTAGGTGAGCTGCTGATACCTTCCTGTGACACCAAAATCCCCACACTGTTGAAACAGCAGGAGAGATTTAGAGTGTGGGGCGAGGGGAAATTTTTGTCAGTGGACTTGTTGCAGTGGTTCAGAGAGGTGAAAAGTGACTTTGTGTTGCAGCTGCTGACGGTGCACGGCCGTACTAAAGAGCAGAAAGGACCGCTTGCTGGCGTGGCATCTTGGGAGCACATCCAAGCCGTCAGGTGAGGGAGCAGTACCAACCCTGCTGGATTTCCAGTAGCGTGCTGTGAGGGTAGATTTTTAAGCATGCACAAAAGTGTGTGACAGCAGTAGTGTTTCTGGGTGCACCCCACATCTCAATTCTATGCATCTGTTTTATTCACTGGCACAGGAAAGCTGTAAACATTCCTGTGTTTGCAAACGGAAACATCCAGTGTCTGAGGGACGTGGAGGAATGCATCCGTAAGACGGGAGTGCACGGTGTCATGAGTGCAGGTAATGAAAATGAGCTTACACACAACAGATGAGAGCAGGAACTGCTTCTTACTCTTAGCAGCTCCATATACATTTATTGAAAGCTTACACCAGCCTGACATGGGGAACAGCTTTGAAAGCTGAGTGGCCACTCTGCCTCCTCTTGCACCAACCATCACCAGGAGTCACTTGTAACAGATTTGTAACAATCGTTAGCTTGGACTTGTACCATTAAGTGGATAGTTCAAATCTCATTGCTTGACAGAAGTATGTGGGACTCCTCTTTTACTGGAATGTTTTCCTGATATCAGTAGAATGGGCTTGCCATTGGAATGGGCTGCCCAGGGAGATGATGGAGTTGCTGTCCCTGAAGGTGTTCAAGAAAAGACAGGATGAGGCACTTAGTGCCATGGTCTAGTTGATTGGATAGGGCTGGGTGATAGGTTGGACTGGATGACCTTGGAAGTCTCTTCCAACCTGGTTGATTCTATGATTCTATGGCTTTTTAATGGATCTTCATGCAAGTGCATCCACTGGTTAGTATTCCTCCAGGTGGTTCATGTTGGGATAGGACAAGAAATAAGTGCTCTAACTTCCTACAAGAAGGTCCAAGATAGAAAGCAGAAGCAGCTTCACATCACTGCAGATAAAACATTGTGGGGGGGATTGCAGAATCTCAGTTTTAGGAAACACTGTGTAACAAAAGGCTTGAGGAGCTAGTAGGGAAAAGCAGAATGAGAAGCAGTATCTGTAAGCTTAAGCCAGATGGATGTGGATGCAGACGTAAGGTCCAAGTATGTAACCACAGGGCAAGAAAAGCAGGGAGTTCTCTATTGTTTTTTTTCATTCTATGTCAAGATTGGATTCCTTTCTGGAAAATGTACTTTAATTAGACAGGAGCTATTTGGCTCAATTAAGAAATAGTGAAATATGGCATCCTGAGGTGAGGCTACAGTTTGTGGACCCTGGATTCCTCTTCATGAGCATGAGTGATGTGTCTGACTGGCTGGTAGAATCACTCAGTACTGATCAAGCCCCACAGCTTGAATTTTGTTTTCTGCTGCAGTCCTGAAATGAAAGTTTGAGTATTTCTTTTCATTCTCTAGAAGGTAATCTTCATAACCCAGCTTTGTTTGAGGGCAGAAACCCATTGGTGTGGGAAATGGCTGAGGAGTATCTGGAGATAGTGCAGAAGCACCCTTGCCCGCTGTCTTACGTGAGGGCTCATCTCTTCAAGCTCTGGCATCACACGTGAGTATCTCCAGAGAACTCTTGAATGATTTCAGGGCTCATCCTGCTTAGCAGGCGTCTGACTTTTCTGCACAAGGACTTGTCTGGTCAGAACTAGTATGCTGCCAGGTTTTCTTTCCTGGACTCTTGCTGGAGAGTGTGGGCTGAGGCTTTTATGCTTCACTGCACATCTGGGAAGCAGGGCATGGGGAGTGAACAAGTTACCACGAGATAAGGGAGGGTGTGAGCTCCCAGCACATCAGCTGCCATGTGGTAATTGCCCATCTGCACACCTGCACTTGTGGCAAACCCGAGTTAACCCCTGGTCTGCTGTGAAGCAACTGCCCTGCACTTACTGTGGAATAAGAGCATGGTCATGGGCAGCCACTGAGGAGCAGCTGACGCACTGCAGGTTCACCTCAGCTTATCTCTAAGTATCTTGGTTGTGTGCCAAGTGTTTATTTGGCTGAGAGGAGCAGCTGTGTGTGCTTTCTTCTGGACTTCCAAGGAGATAAGCTTCTATCAAGGCATGTGCAGCAAGAAATGTCTATAGAAAGCTTTTATGAAGACATTTTTTAGCTCATCTCTTCTTCAGTCTAGCAATAATGCATAAGTGTGACTTGATGTTTGGGATTTGCCTCAGGCTTCAAGTTTACCAGCAGCTGCGTGATGAATTAGCAAAAGTGAAGACTCTAGAGGGCATTGTAGATGTCAACAGGGAGCTGAAACTACGATGCCAGGTACCAAGATGGGCCCTAATCTCCCAGAACAACACTGTCTGCACTTGGTGGGAACTTACCGTGTATGTCGTGCACTTGGTGTTTGCTGGTCCCTTTGTGGCTTTCCAACCTTGATATTGGTAGTTTTACTGCAGTGGCAGCCCCTCAAGTCTCAACAGCTTTACACAGGATCAAGTCGCTTTAGGAGGCACAAATCTGCTTCTGTTCATCTGTCTTAGTAGAGGGGGTTTGCCTATATTTAACTGTCAGTAACTGTTAGTTTAAATTCCAATTTGTGGTTTCCTGGAGTTTGAAGTGTTATTTGGAGCATTTCCTGAGAACTTCAGGGACACTGACTGGAACTCTGTGCTGCAGGAAGAAATAGCAAATCAGAAAGAAGGAGAAAAGCCAAAAGAAGGGTTGCCTTTTTTCCACTGGATCTGTCAGCCGTATGTCAGGCCAGGGTGAGTGATCTGTTCTAATGTGGACAATTCTCCTATGTCTTTCCCAACCATGCTCAGTACAGAGCCACCCAGTTCTGGTCTAGGAGCTTACATTCATTAGAAGTTAAGGGAAGACTTTGGATTATTTTTATTCTGTTTTCTTCTTCCTTCCCCACCCCCCCAACCCGGGTCATTGCTTTGTTTCTGGGGATGTTGCTTTATGGTGTGCATCTCCTCCTTTAGATGCTCCTCAGATTTCTCTCTCTCTCTAGAAAGTAAACCCCAAGAATTGCACTGCAGCTCAGAAAGAGAGTTTGATGTGCAACAAACATGTTGTCTGAAAGTCTTTTATTGTTATATGCACACTAATATTGCTTGTAACTGCCAGTGCAGCAAAGGTGCAACTAAGTTGTGTTTGATAAAGGATCCTTTGTGTTGTATGGACAGGCTTTGCAGGTACCTTAATCCTTTAATGTTGTGAAAATTGAGCTGAAGAGGAGAACAGCATGTCAAGTGTAATACTTAACTAAATGCTTCAGTAAAACCTGGGAACAACAGGTGCCTGACTAATTCAGCTGACTTACCAACCAATAAATCTGACAGTGTCTGTTATTAGCAGGTAGTTATCCAAGAAGTTAGGTTTTTCTATCCCACTTCCAAGGGCAGTGACACTTCCCTGTAACTTAGCCATGACAGAAAGGTTTCCAGTTTGCCCAGATTTCTGTAAAGCAGACCAGTGTTGAGGGAAAACCTATTTCTGCCCTCCAGCCAACTTAGGGTGATTGCTATTCATTGTTTCAGGCCAAAGGAGAGATGCAAGGAGAATGGAACCAGTGAGTCTGACAAATGCGTGCGAGGGAAGCGTGCTTTGGAAGAGGAGGAAGATGGAAATTCTGAGCTTCTGTCAAAGAATAAACAAAAAAAGAAGTTAAGAAACCCAAATAAAAGCTTTGATCCATCTTTAAAACGTAAGTTCCATTTATTGGCATAAATGCATGGAGTTACTGATAACCACATTTGTCATTGCCACCAATTAGTTTCCCTTTGGAGATCAAAATGCACTACCAACTAAATGCCAGTTGTCACTAACTGAACTTTTGTATGCATTTCAGGCAGACCTCCTCCTCCTCCTTCACACTTGACTTGAAAATTCAAATTTTCAGTGTTTGGATTTAGATTGGAGGCACTTAAAAAGTCAGAGTACCTTTACCTCTGCACTGTTCTTGGAGGTGCTCTAGTTCAAAGAGACTATCTGGCTAGAAGAGTGCCAAGCTTTGTCTGTTCCTGATTTAAATTTACTTCTCCCACATAAAAAAATCCTATTGCTGAAATCAGCGCTCTCTCTCTCTTTTCCAGCCAAATATGCAAAATGTGACCAGTGTGGAAACCCAAAGGTAAGTCAGTGCCAGTGTCCATTAACCCATTTCCATGAAGTGGAAATTAGACCACGTTCAGCTGGCACAGCTTGGTGCAGCAGCTATGCTTGTCTGAAGCTGGGCTAGGTCCCGTTTTTGTTTTGCTTACACCACTGTAGTACTGCAGGCAGCCTGAAATCTTGTGCCTGGGCCTGTGGTTTTGTTTGTTTCTTTCCTAGGTCAGATGTTTCTAAGCTCTGGCATAAAAGACTGAAGGGATGAGGGGAAAACAACAGAAATCAAGCAAGGGCTTCCTAAACATGAAGGATTTGTTTTTTTATTGGGGTGGAGGGAGACACACCAAACAACCACCCCCACTTCCCTCAACAGTCACTAAGCATGTGTGAGCCAGAGCACCAGAGAAGCCCCTCAGCATAGCCAGGCTGTCAGCTATCCAGGAGTCAGCTGCTGCTGTCCCTCAGGGTCACATATTATGTTTTAATATATACTCAGGTACATTTTAAGCTGCATGTAGGGTAGTAAGTGCTGTGGCACAGATGGAAGCAAGCATGTCAGGCACTGTATTCTACAAATACAGAGGACTACAGCAAGCTCAGCTGCAACAACCACCATTGTGTTTGTTGCAGAGTGCTCAGGGCACTCGCCTGTTTCTGCTACTCAGGATGCCCAGCAGACCACTGATGCTGCAGAAGGATTTACTCCTCTGTACAAACAGCTGAGAGTTGAGGCTCCCTCTCCCCAGTGTGACATCAGCCCTGCCATCTTCACTAGTCTGAGGTGTGCCTGTCTAACACTGGAGTTCATAGTGTTTTTCCAAAGGTTTGAATGTGCAAAGCTGTTCTGTTGTTGCTTATTATAGTAACCAGTAATAGTTTCATTTTCACTGACACGAGCTTCTTCCCACCTTCATCCCAACCCAGGGCAATAAATGTGTGTTTAATATGTGCCGAGGCTGCTGTAAGAAAAGAGCATTCAAAGAGACTGCAGACTGCCCAGGTGAGTGTGGCTGTCCCTGTGGGGCACTGAGCAGGTGGCTCATCTTCCATCTATATTTGTTACTTAATGGCTTATGAGGTGTGGGTTAAAGTCTACATATAGAACTAGCTGCAAATTTATCATGCAGTTTAAAAGCCTTTTCCTTCTGTGTGTGGTGGTCTTTTCTGCTGGGATGCAGAATTCCCTGCCTGGGAGGAGGACTCCTCTAGAACACTAGGGAATGAGCTGGTCTCTTTTACCAGTGCTTTCAGGGTTGTTTCTGTTATATTTTTTCCCCTCGATCCTTGTTTCTTCAGGTCATGGATTACTTTTTAAGACCAAATATGAAAAATCCCTTTCATGGCAGAGTAGTCAAAGAGTAATTCAGAACCCAGAGGTCAGTCGGAGAGGAGATGTAGCTGCGGGGGAGGCTGCTGTGCTGCAGGAGGCTGGTGACAGTACTGTGTGAAGCTCTGGAACTGAAGGTAAAGAGCTCCTGCCAGGCCTCTGCTTCCCTGGGCCAAAGAACACATCGTCTCCAGCTCACCATCAGCTGTGTGAACTTGTTCCACAGGTTTAGTTTAACTTCTGGAAAATTTTTATTTAAGTAAAAGAAAGCTGCTTACTCAGGGACTTGTCCTGCATTTGAAATAAAAAAAGGATGCAATTCAATTTCTCATGCTGTGTTTTGAAGACTGAAAATGCTGCTTTGTTTTTTTTTGTTTGGGGCAACTACTCAAGTGCCATCAGGCTCTGCCTCTTCTGTGTTCATTGACTGTTCATGTCCTGGTTTCAATAGCTGGGTATTAAATGTATTGGGGCAGCTTCTGGTGTGCCAAGACCAGCAACGTGGATGACTTCTGCACTAACAGAATGTGTCATATCTGCCCGAGTTGCCAGAGGCTGCATGTGCGGTGCAAAAAGGAATCCAGCAGTGCTTTCAACACGTGAATGTAAAACTGTTAAGATGTTGCTATTATCACGTTGTGTATTAACAATAGTTTTATACACTATGATAAAGCTTCATGAGCTGCCATGAGCCAAAGGTCGGGGGGAAATTAAATCTCTATTTTAATAGAGAGGAGTGTCTGAAATTATGTGCTAAGGTAGAACCAAGTCCCTGAACCCTTCCCTGCCCAAAATCTCATAATTACATGATCATTCTCTCTCCTTCCCCCCCGTTAAAGCCTGTGAGAAATGTGTCCAAACCAGATGCAGGTTTACACATCCATGACCCCTGCCTTTTACCTTTTTCCCTGTGGACTTTGTGTGTCTCCTAGGCCTTTGGTCAGTGCAGCTTTGCAATGGTCAATGTACTGTGAAGAATGTCAGCAGCCAAAGAACGCATCCAGCAATGGTGCACAGCTGCTCAGCAGACTGAGGAACTGGAAGCCAGCTCCTTTGAAGCTAGAAACAACAAATCAAGCTTAGCTCAGCTGTGGCCTGTATTCTAAATGCAGTTTACTTACTGTATGCTTGGTGACCCTGCTCCACCGTGGCCATGTCCTGCAGCCTGAGCAGCTTTCCTGCAGAGCTGCTGGCACCTTCTTAGTGCGCTGGAACCAGCAGGCCCTTAGTGCTTGTCACAGAGCCTGCTAAAGGAACCAAAGCAATGCTTTGTTGTGCAGCATTACACATGCAGTCTGGCCATGCTTGGGCTGGCAGAGCTGACAAAGCTGACATGTGAGCAAGCCCTTTACAGCACTAGAGCCTTTAACTGGAAGGTTAGCAGGGGTTAAACTGCTGCCTGCCCAACGAAGTGGAGACAAGAGGGGGAAAACATGAAACAAAAAAGAAAAAGACCAGGGAGGGAAGGGGTAGGAGAAAGAAGGAAACAGTGCCAGGTCAGGGGGAGGACAACAGAGTTGTGTGTCTGGCCCAAGTCCTGAGCAACCATTCCTGCCCATCTAAACCAGCTTGCTTGCAACTGAGCAGGTCTAGGTTCCAACCACTGCACTATCCAAGGCTCTGCTTCTAGCCTGTCAGACCAGAATGTCCAGAGACTTGGCATACACTCACAAGCATATCCTGTTGTTAGACCACATGTGTCCAATTGGAGCCAGTAAATTTGCCTCCGTGGATGCAAGGCTTATTCCTAACTGGTCCTCCTTTTGTCTGACAGGGAATGGTCAGGAAACCCAGCACCCGGAATCCTAGTTCTGCATAAAGCAGTGGCAAAATATGTTCTCACTGCCTCCCTGCCTTGGAAGATTACTGACCAGTAATAAACCAAAAGTGCCTCCAAGGGTCTGAAAATAAACACATCTCCATGCATGTCTGACAAGAGGGAAGACCCTTCCCTGCCCCACCCCAATTACAGGGGCTGAAGACTTAGTTAATGCCAAACACAGCACTTCCAGGAACCAGGAGATAAGAGCACACCCTCATTATTTTATAAACCCCTTTTAATGCTTTGACTTCTCAACAACCTCATTCTGTACAAGTGTGTGCCTATCTGTGCACACACATCCCCTCCAGCCCTGCTGAGCTCAGCCCTGCAATTGAAGCTGTGCTGTAGTTTACAGGCCTGAGTTCATAGAAGGACTGGAGCAGTAAGCTGAAAAGATCCATACCTAGGAGCTGTGGATTTGTTCAATCCATGGAGAAAGGTTCTCATTCAAAGCACTCCCAACAAGGGAGCCCACCAGCAAGATTAACAGCTTACTAAGCACAGCACCAGTGGGAAGCAGAGCTCTCAGTCTGACTGTATGTCACCCACCGTTGTGCTTGCTTTCTTCTGGTGTTCTCCTTTTCCAAACTGTTTCCTCAGCCACCTTCCCTGTCACATGATCCTGACCATCAATCTCTTCTGTCTATGCCAGCTGCCTGTTCCCATTCATTCACACCAAGTCCTCTAGAGGGACCACAAGAGGTAAGGTCTTACAGCCATTCGGCAGGCTGGACTTAAATGCTGCCTGGCATTTAGCTGTGGCATTCCATAGATGACAGTAAGAGTAGTTCAAACTCTCCTGCCGAGTCTGCCCATTTAATTACTTAGCTACTCGAACAAAATAACTTCCAAGATACTCTGGGGATAACATCTCCCACTCTAACCAGCCTGTTAACCAAGACCTTCTGCAACTTTCATCATTTCTGACTACCCTTGTATTCAAATCAGGTTTAGACACTAAGCTGGTACATGTTATTCTAGCTCGCCTTGTGAAGTGGAACTAGCCCAGCAACTGAGGGGGAGGGCCAGGGTGTGGCATTTGCCCAATAGCCCAGTGATTAGTGTGGGAGAACCAAGGTTAAAAATGCTTCTCTGCCTTGGTTAAAGATGGCAGCTGAAACCACATTTCCTACCTCCCGTGGAAAGAGTCCACTTCTGCCCTCGTGCAGACACACACTTGGAAGTATTCTGAGTTCCCTGGTCTGCTCCAGAAGCCTCTCTTCTAACAGAAAGCTAAACGTCCATCATCATGGAGTTTCAAGCTGCTTACCTGACCACTTCCCATTCAGCCAGTTTCCCAGAACCATCACAGGGCCCTCTCATTCTCCTCTTTCTACGCCAGAGAAAATGTATCAGTCACCGGCATGATAAACATCCCCTCTCACACCACAGGAGTGCACTGGGGCTACGTGATGGATTCAGGTTATGTTCCTAACCACGCAGTGGGATTTTAGAAGCCATCTCTCACGAGTCTCATCACACAGTCACCAGTGTGAAGAAAGGATCAAGCCAGCTTTAGGCTACTCAAGTCAGGAACACTTTATACTTGAGAATCCTAATTGACCACATTTCTAGACAGAACTGATATTTAAGGCATACCTATCCCACCCCCTCTTCCAAGGCATTTCTTAATAGGCAGTGCAGACACATGCAGGCTTGGCTCATTAGCTCCTGCTCCATGACAAGGCAGAAGACTGCAGAGCTCCTGACACAGGCCTGGAACACCGCTCAGTTAGGCACTGCAAGACAGAGCTCCCTTTGTGTGTGGAACTACAAATCACCATGCTAATGACAAAAAAGAAGTTGCAACCCAAACTTTCATCAGGCACTCTAGAAGATGATAGCCTTGTAATTAACAAGAAGAGATGACCAGTGTATCAATTTCTTAATAAACAATGCTTGTGAGTTCAGAGGCACTATTACAACAGGAGCAAAGCCAAGCCACTTACCATTCATGCTGGGCACACCTGCACCTACACTAACTAGGGATTACTTTAAGGCTAAGCAATATACTAATTATCCTCTTTATCTCTAATCAAACAATTGCAACCTGCCAACTCAGCAAAGTAATGTTTTGTTTCTGCTTCACATACCCCTCAAGAAAATACAGACTATTTAATGGGAGCAGAGGGAGGAAAAGGCAGTGCTTTGCCTGCATATTGATGGTGAAAGCAATCCTCTGCCTCTGGGTTTGAGGGAAATTGGATTCTTGTATCTAACTCTATTCTCAGAGGCACGCAGGAAGAAGGTGGAGTAGTCCACCTGACAAGGGAGAACGCCAGCTGCCTTGGTCTGGCAAACAGCTCATGGGATAGCAGAGAACTAAACACGAGTACATTCAAACAAAGTCTGAAAGCACTGGATCTCACCATGCATTTGGAGGTACAAATGTTATCTACCCAGACTTCAGCATTACATAAACTGCAGGCACACAGCGTGTCACAGTCACACCTGCAAAAGCATTAGAGAACTGGAACTGCAATATCTGGGGATCAAGGACAAGATCACCTGGCTTGATCTACCATGCAAGACAGAATTTCAGGTCTTGCCACCTGAATTCCTGTTTGAATCAGACCATCTCTTGCTAATGCAGCTGCCCTTCATTTCAGCCTAAGCCTGAATCATTTCTTTGCTGTCAAGAAACTGTCTTATTTGCATTATGAATTTACCAAACTGCTAACTACTGAATCTCACACATTTCTCTTAGAGGTTAACACATCCTATTAGCCAGTTTCAGCTCCCTACCCAATTAATTTATCTCAGTCAAGCTATCCTATGAGATAATCCAGAGCTAGGTTGCTCTATCAGACCCTGTAAAACACTGAAGGGAATTCAGTGATCCACAGGAAAAGCCAAAAGATCAGTTGAAGTACAAAGCTCATTTGCAAAGCAGAGTAATTTAGCCCCTATTCCTTAAACAGCATCAAAGATAAGCAAAAGTCAATTCCATGCCAGTTTGGTGCCTTTCACCCCCCTGCAAATTCACAGCTGATGGACTACTGAAAAAAATGACACACTGACTCATGCTAGTCTCAGCTCTCACAAGGGGGTGGCACAAGCAAATATTAAGAGCACTGCCCTGTGGAGCACACTGCTCCCCCACTGTCATCTGCTGCAGCAGTGCAGCACTGAATGGCTTTTCTTCAGCATGAGCAGAAGCATTAAAGTGACTTTCCCAGCACTTCTGCAAGGGTGTGCAGCAATTTACCTGAGGACTCAACTTGCCTTTCTGACCAAACAGACCAACGGTGAAGCCTGACTCTCTGACAATGATTAATTATTTCTCTCTTTTCTACCCTCAAAAATAGGAGAATATTTCCATGCCAAATGGAAAACATTCAACCAAATACCTCAGAGGAATGACTGCTTCCATTTTCAGCATGACCTAAGTCATAAAAAACACAGAAAAGCCAGAGGGAGAGAGCTCTGCTGCAATTTAGCAGCTATACAAACACAGTCCAGGAATTCTGCTGTTAGAACCTTCAGACTGCATTTTCTCCACAGTTCAATCAAGCTACATCTCCAACCAGACCAGAAAGCAAGATACAACAGCCTACAAAACATCATCAACCTTAGAAAAACACACAAAACCAAGAACAAACCCCACACAATTAGTGGCTTGAGATCAAAATACCTGAAAGCCCAACCTTAACAGAAAACACCTAAAGCCCAACCTCAACACAAAACTCCAAATGCTCAGGCAGTTTCTAATCCTGTTTAATGCACCAGAGTATAACAAAAGAAAGTGGGGGGGGGGGGGGGGGAGAAAAGGCATGAACACATTAAGAGAAACATCTGCAGTCAGTTGCCAGACCAGTCAGGGCTGGACCAACATTTCCAGCTTGCCTTACGGATGACTTCAAAACCTTCAGTGCACACCTGTGTTCATTAACACAGGACACACACACACACCCCTTGGCTGCCTCCTGTAATCCCTTTATAAAAGGAAAAGCAGAATAAATGCACCTGGAGAGCAGGCACTCAAAGTGGCTGCTTTCAGCTCTCCCACAGGACTCCAGTGGTGTTTATGGTATTTATCCACGCTGCCAGAAGCAACTGTTGCACATGTTTAGAAACCATCACACCCCATGGCAGTAGGACTAGACAAGCAGCAACATTTGCAGGAAGTAAGAGATTTACTGCTGTGGTAACACTGGACCCCCAAAGCCAGGTCATGCACAAGTGGGAAACACATCAGGAAACAGGTATTTGAAAAGAGAGATCAGAGAGAAAGAACCTGGATCCAGGTAAAGGTAACACCCTAAAACAAAGGCCTGTGACCGAACGCACGGAAGTAGCGCCACATTTTCTGGTGTAGGTAAAAAATCATGGAAAGTTTCTCCAAGGAAATTTCCTCTCCCCTCAGAACTCTAGCTCTGTAACTGAGAGCAATGCACTCCTAAATCTACCTGGAATAAACAGCATCTCAGCATTGCTCAGAATCAAGGCAACACTTTCAGGCCAGCGCAATCCATCTTTGATCATGCCTATCCCTTCAGCTTAACACTAACTATTTTTGCAGCTTTGAAACAAGAAAACTAACAGCAGCTGAAAAACTCTCAAATCTGCATCTGTATGAGTAACCTGACAGCTCTTTACAGAGTGGTGGAAGGAAGAGAATGAAGGAGGATGTTCTACCAAAACTGAAATGAGGACCCACTGCAGGGATGCTGTTTTTAGAAACAATTTCTTTTCCAGGAGAATTGAAGTTATTGGAATATTCATATTACCCACCATCAGCCCTGACCCTCTGAATCCAAGCAACAAGTGAGGGAGACAGGGACAGTTTGTGAAGCTCAGCAGTTAGTGGGCGAGACACTGGGTACAGTCCTGGAGGGACCATTTCTTTTGGTAGTGCACGAAGTTTTTCACATGTTGGTGCTCATCCTGGACTGGCTGTTAGCTGGAGTAAGCTCCCCTTGGCTACCTTCTCTTGGAGGAGACTGCAACAAGACCAAAACACATCTGGAGTTAGCGATGTGTACACACCCTGCAGAGTGCTTCCGAGAGTGCAGCACAGGCACAGCACAGCAGGGTAACAGCAGAGGGAGAGCAAAACCCCAGCTCAGAAATAACAGAGGCTTTGTGAAAGCTTTGCCTACTGCTTCTATATGTATCTCAAAAGAAGTCAAACCAGAACTTCTAAATCACTCTTATTTACTATGTACAGGGTGCTGTTAGCCCTAGAAACTGGATCCTGTCTGTTATTTATTTATCACAGAGATTAAAACACTGTAGAATTGAACCCATCCTGTGGCAGATGGCCTATCCTCCTCCAGGATGTTCTTTTGGAACTGAATCCTGGAAGGAATACTCTAAGAAAGCCATTGATTTTTTTACTTCCTCTACCTAAAAAAACCCCAAAACCAACCTTCAAACAATCTTTGTTTGATAAAAGATGTGTGTATAAAGAGTTGGTCAGAATGAATTAGTTAGAATTAACCTAAGTACATTAACTTTAAAGGACATCCTACGTGGTACAAGCAGGTCAATGTATTGCCTAGAAAGGTTTGTTCCTTATGTCTTTCAAGTTTTCACTGCTGTAAGAATTCATCCAAGCACGAACACAACAAACCCATTCCCTTTCAAAAGCCTCAATTCACCAACTTTCACCGTTTGAGCTTAAAAATAATTAATTAATTAACTAGAACATTTCAAGAGTGTCCCCAGGCCCTCACACAACACAGCCATACCTTGACGTGGATCTGGTTGCGCAGGACGGCAGCTCGCAGGATCATGGCTTTGGCACGGCGCTGAAACTCTTTGCCCATGAGCAAAGACTTCTCGAAGGTTGTGCTGCGCTGATCTACATCTCGAGCATAGAGAATCTGTAACCAATGCACACAACTGCAGACAGGAGCTAGGAGAGGGCTCTGCAGCAGACAAGCCCTTTCACAGAATCACAGAAACATCCAGGTTGGAAAATCCTCTCAGGATCACCAAGTCCAACCTCTAACCCTACTCTACAAGATTCACCTCAAACCATATCCCTAAGCACCACATCCAAACTACTTTTAAATACATCCAGGGTTGGTGACTCCACCACCTCCCTGGGCAGCTCATTCCAGTCCCTCACCACTCTCTCCACGAAAAACTTTTTCCTAATGTCCAATCTAAACCTCCGCAGTCTCAGCTTGAGGCCATTCCCCCTTGTTCTGAATCCAATTACCTGTGAGAAGAGACCAGCAGCAGCCTCTTCACAATGTCCCTTCAGGTAGTCGTAGACAGCAACTCAGTCTCCTCTTCCTCACACTAACCATTCCCAGCTCCCTCAGTCACTCCTCATAAGATTTACTCTCTAGGCCCTTCCCCAGCTTCATTACCCTCCTCTGGACATGCTCCAGCACCTCCACATCTCTTTTGTATTGCGGTGCCCAAAACTGAACACAGTACTCAAGGTGTGGCCTCACCAAAGACGAGTACAAGGAGACAATCACCTCCCTACTCCCTTTGCACACCAGGGAACAGAACCAGGGGACGGTGGAGTCTGAGTTTACACTCAGATGAGCCCTACTGAAAATGACAGTCGCAGCAGATGAGGAATGGAATCTCAGCCTGTCATCTGCAGCTCAGATGCACTCACCTTACTGTGAGAGTCTATTCTGGCATTGATCAGTCCCTCCAGGATCAGCTGAGTAAGTTCATCTTCCAGAGCAGCCACTGTGGTGTTGAAGGCAGTGGCCATCTTGCGCATATCTGCTGACACGTAGGGGCTGAAGTACTAGGAAGAAGGAAATACTCAGTTGCCAGGGGTACTCCCACCCTCTGAAATAACACAGGGAAAGCAGTTACAGAGAGGTGGCCTCTTGCTGTTCATCCACCTCTCAGGATTATGGGCACAATCACCTGGATAAGGGCACGGTTTCGAATCTGGGTATAAAGTGTCCTGACATGAGGTGCAAGGTACATATCCAGCAGCAGGTTGTCCTGGGCCAAAAAGAAATTAAATCAATCAGAAGTTGAGAAGCAGCCTGGAAAAATACACTGTGCCTATGTCCTGCAACATGCATGTGCATGCATTTAAGCCTTAAGAACACTGTACAACAGCAAGACAACACCATAAACCAAGAATGAACAGAAGCAGCAATACATATTACAAATCTTATCCTTCCTCCTCACTCCCTACTGGTAAACTATTCCCAGTTTCCATTCACCACCTCAGGACAGAGAAGACACAGAAGACCTGAACACTCCTGTAACTAACTTTTAACAGTCACTGCTTCTCATAGGAAAAATAGGTGAAGGGAGTTTTTTAGGGTCTGTTCTGCACTGCCCCCCTGCAACTCACCTTCATCTCATCCAGCATCTTCAGGCACGAAGCATATTTAGATTCATAGAACTTGAAGATGATATCACGAACCTGTGGCTCCAGCTCCAAAAATAATTTGAAGGAGCTACAGATAAAGATGGCAATGATCAGACACTGGGACACCTCCCTCAATCCCAACAGTCCAAGTTGCAAGGTTACAAATTCTCACTATCATTTGAAGATTCCAAGAATTTACTCTTTAACAGACCAGCCCATTTTCAGCAGGACTCTATTCCAGGGAAGGCTGGAATAGAGAAAGATGCAGCACAGCAGCAGAGCTGTGGTGAAAGAATGCAACAGCCAAAAGAAGTGGTAGAAGTGGTTGCCCACACAGACTAAAAAAAGAGGGGGAGTAGGCCAAAATCAGGATACACCACCAGAAAACACAGGCCACATCTGCACACGTGCTGTAGTCTGTGCTGGCCAACCCTTCTCTCTTCCAAAGTGCAGCCTTCACCAGGCACAGCATGGCATAGGTAGGTCCAACGTGCAGCTGTCTCAGGAAAATAACCTCTCACAAGTGTGGGAGATCTTCAGGATGTACACACTCCCTCAGTGCTCTCCTGATTCTCCAAGACAGAATTCCAAAACTTGGGATCTCACCCTCTAACTCAGCCAATAAAAATATCAGGGTATCAACCCTTTTTCCACATCAATCCAAACACTTAACTGCCAGGAATTCATTATCACTAGGGTGAGTACCAGGAGGATGGAGCCAGGCTCTTCTCAGTGATGCCCAACGACAGGACAAGGGGCAATGTCTGGAAGCTGAGGCATAGGAAGTTTCATTTAAACATGAGGAGGATTTTTTTTCCACTGTGAGAGTGACAGAACACTGGAACAGGCTGCCCACGGAGGTTGTGGAGTCTCCCTCTCTGCAGATACTCAAAACCTGCCAGGACACGTTCCTGTGTGATCTGGTATAGGTGATCCTGCTCTGGCAGGGAAGGTAGACTGGATGAGCTAATGAGGCCCATTCCAGCCCCTGACATTCTGTGATTACATTTCAATCTATGACACACAAATGCCCATTTTCTTCCAAAGACTGCAATTCTCTTACCCTTGTACACTTCAAATTGTATTAACAATCATTAAAGTGTATTAATACAACTAACACAGAACAGGATGAGTGCTAACATGAAGGCAAATTATCTTAGGGCTGCCTTCTGTAGGGCTCTCTCCCTCTGATTTAGTATCTGATCTGAATTGCTGATGGAGATGGAAAATTGGGGTGTGCAGATGTTGGACTTGACCCAGGTTGGAAACTTCCATTAGATTAGTAAAATCTCAGCTGTGTTTTAGACAGTGAAAGGTCAAACTGAGGCTCAGTGATCCTTTCTCTCCTGTAACAAGAAAGCTGGCAGATTCCTGCCAGAATCCACCCTCAAAGTCCCAGGTACCAAAAGATGTCCAATACATACAAATTCCCCTCAAGGCATCACTTACCTGCTGGAGATAACATTTCGTTGTAGTTCCTGACGGTCAAAGGTAGCAAGGGCACAGAGCCCACCATACACAGCCACATTGCTAGGAGATAACAGCTAGAGAAACAGAGAGAGACTTGTCATTGATGACTAAAATGGCAGCAGGCTGGAATCCAGTATTCTGTCTCAGTCCTTTTCACAGTGACAAGACTATTCCTTGTCAAACGTAGTGGAAGGACTCGGTTTGCTCTCAGGCATTCACCCAGAGCTGAGGAGTGATTGTCTATTGCTAAAACAGAAACCAGTTCTGACAGCCAGTCTGAGCTACAGAGATAAGCATACCTCAAAGGTAATTCTTTGTGGTCTAGAGTAGATCATTCAGAGAACCCAAAACCAGAGACTTAAAAAACCCCAAGCAAACAGAAAAAAACAAAGCCACAGTTCACAGCACTACCAAACCATATAGAAGTGTTGTGAGAATAACTACAGTATCTGAATTTTACAACCCAATGCCTAGAATGATGACATCCCCTCCAAGATCCACATCCACACAGCTCCCTCATGGTCCTCACCTCAGGGAAATCACAGTGATCAAATGATGCCAACAAGAAGCACTTTGCTGCCTGTTTGTACTTCCGAGCAGCCAGTTCTGCCAAGCCTAGGAACCAGAAAAAGCAAATCCTTTGTTTATGATGGCACAGAAGCTGCAAGATTTGGGGAGCAGGACAGGCTCCCAACATAGCTGCTAGCGCCGGCATCACTGAAATGAAATGAGAATCTCAGACACTATCTAGCATCCTTTGAACTGCAGTGAGTCCCACTGGCATCCTCTTTGAAGAAACTCAAGAGAGAAGAAAGAAATGGCAAAACCAAACCAGCAGTTTCAGCTCCTCAGCTTTGTTAAATGTTGCATTTCTAGTGAGAAAATACAAAGTTTGCCAAATCTGACAAAAATTAAACCCAGCACAGGCTGTTCTCAAAGGGCTCTTCAGAGAGCTAACAGACAGAAAGCTGGGCAGGAGTGAAGAATTCACTCACCTGCTGCACATTTCAGTTTGGTGAGAATTGCTTGTGTCTGGCTGTCTCTTTCACCTCTTTGCTAAAAGATGGGAGAAAAAGCAGCGTGAAAACCATTTTGATCACAACTGTCCTTGAGATATTTCACCCTAATAATTAATTTGCAAATCTCATCAGCAGATGAGATTTGTTTTGAGAAACATGGCAAGAATGGAGGATGGGAAGCCTCTGTTTTTACCACAAATCAAATTTCCTACACATTTATGATGTGAGAAAAGTAACAAAGTATCTCAAAAGAAGTAGTACAGAAGCCAAGGAGGCTTATGAGAAGAGCAGACTGTGAGACGAAGGTAATCTTATAGTGAGCAAATCATAAAGGTGGAAATAAAGAAATCGTTTTACAGATTTTGGAGGAGACAGAAAACAAAGAGAAAACTCATGCAAGTTAAAAAGCAGGACCTTACTTCTGCAATTTCTGGTGTAGACTCAGCCTTGCTTACATAGCTCAGAACATGAGACCAGTTCTGGAGGTAGACGCTGACCTGCAGTGAAACAGTGCAGAATAGGCATTGATAAGTGGTGTTACTCAGCTAAGCAGTACCACTGCGGACACCAGAAGCGTAACCAAAGCATAGATGAACTTTACAGCAGGTATCAGAGAGAGACACCATTTCCTGCCACCCTTCCTACCTTGATGACATTCAGACACATGTTGATAACGTGTTTAGCACTGGTGCAGTAATCTCGAGCTCGAGAGTAACACTTGAGAGCGTTGCTGAGGTCCCCACAGTCAAGATAATGATCACCCAGGTCATCATGGCCTCTCCTGCAGCACAGGAATTAAAACACCAATGAATCGTGTGCACAGAAAGGGACACAGCCAGTGTGCTCCGAACAAGCAACTTGACACACCGACCTAGGGCAGTGAATGCAGCTGACATCCTGTGTTTAGGTGCCTGGAGGAGCAAAATGCTCTTTCTTGCTCTAGCAGAGCTTTCTGTGTCTCACCTGATACTCTCCTTGATGGAGTTTCCTTTGTAATTTTTCAGATCTGTGTCGAGTTTCTCCAGTTTAAGAAGAGCTTTTTTGCGTGTAGCTTCAACCCAAGCTGTGTCGAGAGGAGGAGGCTCAATTGCACTATCGGGGACAGCATCAGGTGTATTCTGCAGCTCCCTGAAAGGAAAGAGTTTAAATGGGGCTATTATGCTGCAAACTTCTCACAAGAGAGTGATGCCAGGTACTTGGCACCATTACCTGAACAAACAGGACTGCAGCCACAAAACAGACCAAAGCGAGAACAAGGATGGTGGGGAAAAAACAGAGAGAGACTGCTGAGAGTTCCAGAGAAAACAGTAACATAAGCACCACAGACGTTTACAAGTTCTTCTCAAAAGTATCACAGTCATCTTTTGCAGGTATTTTGGTAACAAGCAAGTTATTGTTCATTGTAAAGAAATAAGCTGCTCTATAAATCAGTGGAGAATAATTCAGTAACAGTGCTGCAATGGATTATGTTACATGAGAGCATTTAATGACTCTGAAGAGTCACTGAATCCAACCAAACATCTCTTGACAGGACACAGGGTGGGTGTTTTTACAAGCCCTGCTCTCCTCAGCTATAGGGCAATGGTTTGCTAGCAAAGCAGCACTGTACAGATCTTTCCCAACTAATGTTCCTATTCAGTTCAGATCAACACATCCACTTGCACTGAACTCACTTTCTTATGTTGTAAACAAAAAAAAAACCACCCCACCACATTTTGAGTTTGGAGTTTTTTTGTTTGTTTGTGGATTGTTTTTTTATATACTGCCATAGATAGATGGAAAAGACTCCCAGGGCAAAACAACAAATCTGCCTGGCAGCAAAAGCAGTGCAAATCCAGACACTGCAGATAAAAAAGTGAAGTATCAAATGCTCTCCTGAACAGCAAATGTGTTGTTAGGGAGGGAAAACAAAACCAACCAAACAAGAAAAAACCCAAATGACAACAATGAAAAATCCACTAAAACGAGCAAACAGATTAGGCTTTAAATTTATGAACACAAAAGAATCTAGAAGAAGCTTCATCTCCATAATCTAATTAAGGGAGATTTGAAGCAGCTGTAAAGGCTAAGTTGTCCTTAAACACCTTTAAAAGGTGGAGATTTCAGAATGAGATCAGACTATCAAAGTGATCTATTGTCTTGTGTGTTTAGTCTTTTTAAAAAGTGTGAGACCTTAGGCCTGAACACATACACACATTCCACTACCATCAGATCCTAAGGGCAAACACAATCTGCCTAAGAAAACGACAGTGTTAGTTGCAATCTCCCCCACTGCTGCGCACTGGTCTTAACTCAGCCTAAAAAAGCTCCCAGCTTTCCCCTGATCTCTTAGTTACCTGGTGGCCTCAGACAACTTTCTGTGGATTTCTTCATACACATCAACATTGAAAGTCCTCTGGACAAACGACAGTGCCATCTTGAGAGCTTCCACCCGCAGCTGTGGGCAGTGATCAGCAATGAACTGCAGCCGCTCGATCCGCATCAGCCCGCTGTAGCTGGATGCATACTGCTCCAAGTCCTGCAGACAAAACTGGGTTGTAGAGGGTGAGGATGACAAAACCAAACCAGGCTGCTGCACTGTCACCTGAACCCATTCTCCTGCAGTACTGTCCTCCTCGTGGAGGGAAACATTACTCAGAACATTTCTGCTTTCTTCAAGCAGTAGCAGTTTCCTCAGAAATACAGAGTCCATTACAAGTGACCTTTCTTCTTCCAGGGCTGATGCTGTCCCTTAAGGCCAGTGCAGCACCTGGTAATAATGTCAAGATTCCATCCTTTGTGCTGAGGTTTCCTAACCCAGATAACCATTCCAGGGGTAGTTTTTCCTGGAAAAATAGTTTCCACATAACAATTTGCCTTTCTTTTCCCCCCCTCACACTAATTTCTTAGAGCATCTACTTTGAGATCAGGTAAGGGCTCTCACTCTCGAGGAAGGACCTGAGGTTTAAATTCTGAACACTTAACAGAGGCAGGGAGCTTTTCCAGATCCTGGGAAGAAGGAATGTAACCACTATCCCTCACCCAACACATACCAGAGTGGGGTTCTCCACCACATAGTTGATATCAGGTGCATTTTGCTGATCTTCTTGCGGATCTACATCAATCTGCATGGGCTCAACTGCACCCTGGAACAGCAAAAATGAGGTCAAAGGTAACTTACTGCATTCGAGTACAAAACAACTATGTGGCTCAATCCATTAAGGAGTTGCTTAAATAGGCATTAAATTATTTTAATGAGAAAAAAATAAGAACCAAGCCACCCCTCAGTCTTTAGATGTGTTTAGGATCTGTTTCTAGCAACACCACTACTCAGCATGATTCTAAAATAAGCAGCACTAAGACTCAGCACTTGCACAGAGCATTTTGTTTAGTTTTATTTGGCAGATTATCAAGCAAGAAAGTGAAGGGGTCAACAAATCTGATCCTTCAAAAGCACCCTAAGTATGTATGCTAAATTCCAAACAACAACCTATGTCCCTGCATAGAGCAAGCATTAACACTTAAGAAGCTCCAAGCCACAAAGTATCCCAAAACCTCACCAGAACCTTTAAAAGCTGCTTTAACGCTTAAAAGTTACTATTTTGGAGTGGAAATAAAGGTGATAACTGTTAAATTATTAAAAAGCATGTGCAAGTATCAAGAAAAGAATGTGGGATAGGAATTCCAGTTTCTAACTACACACTGAGGAAAAAAATAATCTATCTGCACTGCAGAAATCTGTCATCAGCTGAACTATCCTACTGGAGCTATCCAAGTTCAACTATTTATATAGATTTTCTTTTGCTGGAACAACAGAATTTTCCTCTCCCAGTGTATCTTGCACTGCTTTGGATCACAAGAGGACTCATACCAGCATGGTGATCTCAGTAAACACCATCAACACCACACAATACCTGAGCATATTCCCATTTAACACCCAGTTTACTGTACAGTTCCACAAGCAAATCAAATATACTATCATGGAATTATTTTCCTCCTCCTAGTAAAATGTGTGCTGACTATTCCCCCCCAAGTATTAGTGATGTGTAGCTATTACCATAAGCAACACCTGACTTGGGGCAGACTGCATGAGTGGAACTTAGAAAGGATAAAGAAGCCAACCACTTTGCACCCACCAACACCAAATTTTTGCCCTGTTGTTGTTGGGTTTGATGTCTGTTAAGAAATCAAAGACACAGAGAGGCTTCCTTGACTTGGGTTGGTAGTTTCTGTTTGTTTGTTTTCTGTGAGGAAGAACAGAACAGATGCAGATTTCTTAACTCCTTAAGAACTAAGTATTTTGCATTCTCCCACTGTCTGTTTCTTTCCCAGCTTGGGATATACCAAGCACAATTATATCTCAACACTTATCTGAAATCTGCCAAAATTTGAAGTAAAAGCAAGTAAAGCATGTAAAAGCTTGCTTTCTAGTTTGTTATTCTCTACGTGAAGGAAAGGAAGGGAGAACACAAAGAAGAGTTTGATTGTCCAGACCACCACTCAGGAAAACTATGCATGAAAACACTTAAGTCACCACATAGTAAGAACATCACTTTTTACATTTTAATCTACTTATGTCTTTTCTTAGATCATAAATACTGTCAGGGTTGGAGTTTTTAGGTTATGTTTGCTTATCATAGTGAAAACCTAACATGGATTGCTCAGAAATCAGCATGACAAAGTCACAGCAACTCCAGCTGATGGAACAGAATGATTTGCGTCCTGCTATGCTGGTTGGCTCTTTCTGTATTCATCTCCTAACTCCCAAACAAATAAAACCCCAACAATAGGCTGAAAATCCCTCTACAACATGCAAACTCCTGACATTTTCAAACTAACTCTTCATTCTGGAAGGAAGATGCAAGGTTTAGTGAAGAACTACTCAGAAACCATATTAAAAAACGCTCATTCCCCAAGATTTTCTAAGCGCCCTGTTAGAAGGCACCTCACAAGGCCTCACACAAGCCGGCAGACTGGCGCTTAAGCCGAGAGGAAGAGGCGTGACCTCTGTCAGATCTGTCACTGACGAAGAAGCAGAGCTGGATACTGAACTACCTCTCGCCCTGTCCTGACTTTCCAAACATCCGAGCCCTAACACAGAACTTGTTTTAAAGGGAAGAACAATTTGTGCGGTTACTGAAGGTAACGCACCAACACCCATTGGACTCCTACAGTTTTCCCCCGTACTGCCGACTCTCAATTCCTCTTCATTCGCCACCTCATTATCCCCACCCCTGCTACCCAAGCCCTACTATGGAACGTACAACGCGAATACCAAGCAAAGGGGCGGCAGCAGAGTGCGGGGGGGCGCTCGGCTGAGCGCTGCTCCTCGACAAAGGCGGTAGAAATGACACCGACAGAACCGGTGGAAAGGCGAATGAGGACCCGCTACGACCAAAAGCGGCTCCCTTTCCCGCGGAGCAACCGCGGAGCCTAAGGCAGGCCGCACCGCGCCACTCGGAGGCCGCGGCAGGGCCGGACTGAACCGCACTGCCGGACACCGCGCAGGAGGGACGCCGAGCACGGTCTGCGGCGGCCCCGTCGGGAGAGCGCTGCCGAGGGCGGAGGGGAAGGGCTGCTCTGTACCTGCAAGTTAAAGACCTGGACGGGCAGCGGCATCCTTCCCTCGCGGCCGCCACTTCCGGTTGGCCTCCCGCCCCCCCCGCCGGGCCGCTTCCACTTCCGGGTCGCGGGGCACCGCCAGACCGCATCCGACAGGTGAAGCCCTTAAAGGGGCCGCGGCCAGGCACGCCTCTCCCGCCGGGGCACCGAGTGGCGGCACGGGCAGGGTGGGACGGTGTAGGGCTCTCGTCGCCTGCGGGCCCCGGCTGTTCTTGCTGAGACACGCCGCTTCGGGAGGCCTTCCGTGCGGATCAGCGCGGCCTGGGGTGCCTGGGTGCACCCCTTCGCCGGCCACTGGCGCTGCCGCCACCTCCCGCAGCGCGGTGGCTGCCTGGCCGGCACTGGCCGGGCTCCCGGCGCCGGCCCATCTGGAGCCGCCGCCCGCCCGCGGGGCCATGAGGCGGCCGCGCAGCGCGGTGGGGGCCCGCAGGGCTGCAGCATGAGCGGGTCCTGCCTGGGGCTCCGCAAGGCCTGCTTCCTGCTGTCCGTCAGCGCCGCCGCCCTCCTCCTCCTCCTGCTGCCGCGGGGGCAGCCCCCTGCCGCGCCCCGCCGTCGCCCGTCGCCCGCCGCCGGGCCTAGTGGCCCACCGCTGCAGCGGGCGGGCCCCGGGGGGAGCGGCGTGCACGGCACACGGACGAGCTCTCGCGGGGAGCCGAACGGCGGGCCGGGGGCCGGGGCGGGCGGCCGGGGCGGAGGCCTCGCTGGAAGCCTGCAACCTGCGCTGAAGGGCCGCGTTGGGCCAGTCGGGGCCTCGGCCAGGGAGAGTCTGGAGCTGAAGGACATCTTCATTGCGGTGAAGACCACAAGGAAGTACCACAAGAGCCGCCTGGACTTGCTTCTCCAAACCTGGATTTCCCAGGCGAGGGGACAGGTGAGGCTTCGCCTGCGGGCTGGGCTGGGTAGCACGTGTTGAAATCTTAGGTTGTAAGACTGAGAAGGGTCGTGTTAACCAAACAACTATCCGAACCTACCTCTGAGAGTTCGTTCCTCATGCAGTGTTTACTTGCAGTCTGGGATTGGTAGTCCAAGCAGAAAAAGTTTGCTGACTTTTGTACAACTGTGGAAAACACTGCAGGGTAGTGAAAGATTCCTAGTGCTGATGGAGATAAGCTAGATTTGGGTCTTAACACAGAACAGCATAGAATTGTCCCCTTGTTTGGGAATTTCAGACTGCACAAGCTTGTTTATTAATGCAATGTTCCCAGCAGTTGGGACAAGACAGTGTTACTGCCAGGCACTTTCCATCCTGACTTTAATTCTTTCCTTTTAGCTTACTCAACACCTGTGGGATGACTCAGCCAGAGAGAGGAGGTGAAGTTGCAGAGGGAGGTGCTACCAAAAAAAGATAGTAATTCCTATCTGGAAATTAGCTGTCCATGCCCTAAGATGAGGAGGGTAAAATCTTGAATGCTTTACCAAAATGAGACTCTTCTGGTTGGCAACGCAAAAACTTAGCAGATAAGGCAAGCCCTGAAGTTGCTAGGGCTCTCTCCATGACCACTCCCCACTCACAATAGCTCCTTTGAAACAAACTAACAAGGCAAAACATTAGGAACTGTGACTGCAACTGTGCAAAGCTGAAATTAGTTTCTGGAATCGTCGTATGTGGACACATCATTTCTGTCTCCCACAGACGTTTATATTCACAGACTGGGAGGATCGGGAGCTGCGCCTGAAAGCAGGTAAGTTGTGTAGCAGACGTGTACGCAGGCTGTTAGTTTTGTTTCTGTTAGGCTCTCCCTTGTATCCCTCGTTTCATGCTATCCAAACGTCAAGTTCAAATGCAGAAAATGGAGATGACTTCTCCTTCACAGGAGAATATGCTGCTCTTACTGTACTTACCACCTGGACAAGATGCTCAGAACTCCTTGAATGCAGGGCCCACCTTTGCACTCACTTCCTTCCTGTTAGTAAGCTTAAGTCTGTCTGTCTCAAAGTTAATATTGGATATTTCCTTTGCATACAGTCTCGTGGCACTATTTATATCCCTGGACTTGCACCCTGTTGTGTGCTCTACAGCTTGCATGCCGTATGCATAACCCACAAGCCCTGCTGTCCTCTGCATGTGGGCAGCATATGAACTTCAGATGTGCAGTATTAGTGCCAAATGTGCACTTCTTTTGTAGTCTTTTTCAGACTACACATGCTTCTCAAACCTGAAAGGGCTGAGCTTTGTTTTTCCAGGGGATCACATGATCAACACCAACTGTTCTGCTGTCCACACCCGGCAAGCTCTCTGCTGCAAGATGTCTGTGGAATATGATAAATTCCTGGAGTCTGGGCAAAAGTAGGTGAAACATGTTGTTCTGATGGGCTTTGGTTCTTCCAGTTCTGCGTTCACAGGAAACTTGAGTAACCTCTTCTGCCTGCAGTACAGACTGCAGTGTTAGCTAAAATGTGAGCGAAGGGAAGGGAGCACAGCATGAGGCAGTGTTTATAATGACCTGTAGTGGCTTTTCAGTTTCCAAGGTCTGTAATCCAAGACAATGAGAAACAAGCTCAAAACCTTGAAAGACCTTAGACTCAGCTCTAAACCTCTAACTCATTCCTTTGTCACTGTAGTAACTCTTACTTTGTTTTGTTTGAAGATGGTTTTGCCATGTGGATGATGACAACTATGTAAACCCTCGGACTCTCCTGCGTCTCTTGTCTGCCTTCTCACACAGTCAGGATGTCTATGTGGGACGACCAAGCCTAGACCATCCCATTGAAGCAGCTGACCATGTCCAAAGTGATGGATCAGTAAGGAAACTGCAGTTAGTCTGAGAGACATCTTGATCTTCTAAGCTTTGAAAACCTTCAGAGTTCAGAGGATCCTGCTGTAAAACCCAATAATTTAATCTTCGGGCAATGAACGTGGCTCTGGTTGTTCTCAGAGACAGGGTGCTGGGTTAAATGAACCTTCAATCTGACCTCACATAGGATCAGTCAGAGTTGGAAGGGACCACAAAGTGCATCCAGTTCCAACCCCCCTGCCATGACCAGGGACATTTCCCACTAGATCAGGCTGTCTAGAGCCTCATCCAGCCTGACCTTAAGCATCTCCAGGGATGAGGCTTCAGCCACCTCCCTGGGCAACCCATTCCAGGGTCTCACCACCCTCATGGTGAGAAACTTCTTCCTAACATCCAGTCTGAATCTGCCCATTTCTAGCTTTGTTCCATTCCCCTTAGTCCCATCACTACCTGACATCCTAAAAAGTCCCTCCCTAGCTTTCTTGTGGGTTCCACAGATGTGGGTGTCAAGACACCCACTCAATATATTGTATTTTAAAACAAAATTAATCTCTTCAGTTAAAACTCGTGAAGATTTACTCCCTTTTTCATCTCCTCCTGAAAAATCAGAGGTTACTGAGCCTTTGGCTAAGAACTGCATTTTTCAGAGGCACATGTACAGTAGAGTTTGTGTCCTGGATGGATGTCTTGTTTTTGCTTTGCTCCTTTATGCTGATCTCCCTCACACTGAGATGAGGAAGGCCTCCCCATCTGAACTATTCTTTTAGTGTTTTTTAGGGCAGTGTTTCTTGGTTTAGGGTTTTGGGGATTGTTGTTTTTTTCCTGTTTGTTTGTTTTGAGAGCAATATCACATCATCATCTTGAACCAATCGCCGGAGGGTACCAATCTCAGATGGGTGACAAAGGCTTTCTGGGTAAATAAGGCATTTCCAGTACTGAGTGGCTACTAGGTTTCCAAGAAGTGGAAGTATACATCTCAGTCACAAGATACACGTGCTAAAGGACAAGTCCTCACCAGGTCAGCTATGTTGACAGGCCCAGAAAGTCAATTACAAAGCAGCTTGTTGGGAAGACTGTGCAGCTGAAGTGTCTCTTTGGACATGGAGACAAGCGCCTTGTGGACCACCTTTTGTTTACCTGAGGAAAACTGAGCAAGCTCTGACCCCTGGCTAGAATGGCCAAGGGACAGATGAAATAGGGTAAGAGTGGGACTATAGTTCCTTATTTTGGGTGTCCTACCTCAGTTCTGGTAACTCGGTGGTTCACCTGCTGTCAGTGCCAGGAGAGCGCTCCATTTGAGAGAACAGCCAGCTGGGCTTTCAGCAGCCTAAAGAAATATGAATTAATCTGTAGCCTTGTTCTGACTTGTGCAGTATGTGATACCAGTAAAAACTCAGGTTGCTTGCCCTGCCCAGTCAAATGGAAAAAAAACCCAATATTATCAGTCACTACCATGTGTTTTCTTGTCTCTCTTCAGAAGACAACCGTGAAATTCTGGTTTGCTACAGGTGGAGCAGGCTTCTGTATCAGCAGAGGTCTTGCCCTGAAGATGAGTCCCTGGGCCAGGTAAACACTGTTCCTAGCTGAGCTCCATCACTATGTGTTTGGTAGGCTTGTTTCATCTTGTCTCCTATGCTCTGTCCCACAGCCTGGGTAATTTCATCAGCACTGCAGAAAGAGTGCGCCTTCCTGATGACTGCACCATTGGCTACATCATTGAGGGGCTGCTGGAGGTAAAGCTCCTGCACAGCCCCTTGTTCCATTCCCACCTGGAAAACCTGCAGAGACTACAAGGCGAGTCTGTGCTGCAGCAGGTAGGGCTGAGCTTCATCATCTTGTAATCAGTCTGGTCAGAGTGAAGACCCTCTGCAGCTTTAGCACCTCTTGGCAAAGAAAGTTGTCCGCAGATGCGCTCAGAGTTGTGTCTTGCGCAGTTCCTTCATTTAGCCTTTTAGCATACCTTCACCCTAGCCACCTAGGTCACATAGCTGTCTCCTCCTTTGGGAACACCTTCTGCTCCGTTAAGCCTAAGCATGGTGTTCTCAGTCTCCTTCTAGACTCTTAATTTGCTGTGACTCACAGTAACAGCAAGTGTGGAAAGAAGCAATGTTTTGCTTGCCTGCTATGCAGGAAAGGGTTTCTTTGTTCAACAAAGTCTCGGTCTGAATTCATGCTATTCAGCAAGATGTCGTAGCCTTGGCAAGAAGCTTATCAAACATTGAGCTGTCGTAGCTATTGATCAATTTTAAGAATAACTTGTCTGAATCTCAAGAATCTTGGCGTTTCTCAGGAAAAACCCAAGTAGTTGTTACTGAATTGCTGGGTTACAGTTTTACTGATGGGCAGTAGATGGAGCTGCGAGGCTAGCCAGAAGCTCCGCCTGGCTCTTGACTGTTTGGCACCATGAAATAAACAAGAGTGTGGTTTTGCCCCTACAAACTGCTTGGGTTTAGTTTCCTGGCAATTGTATCAGGCAGCAAAAACGTACGCTTGGGGCCAAATTCCAGTGTGATGTAATCTCCTTCATATTATTGAATTTAACTGTTTCTCTGAGACTCCAGCAGCTAACCCAAAATCCAGGACACCTTCAATTAGAAAATAAAAGTCCTCTTGTACTTGGGATCTGCAGATTCCTGAATACAGTGTGTGGAACAGTAGCACCGAGCTGGAGTTCCAGAGATGTAAATTTTATTGCCAGGTTTATCACATGTCAGTCCTTTGCATGCCATTTAACATCCAAATGTCTCTTATTTCCCCTCTGTGCTGAGACAGTGCTATTGCAGGCTTCAGGCAATGTCAAGCAAGGGTGAACATGTGTTACTTAGTGAAGGTTATAGACATTAGCAGGATTAATGTCCTGAGAAAGCTTGTAGTTGTAACTCATTGTGTCCTTCAGGGCCATGCAATTTCCAGCTCCTTTGCTTGCCTTTAGATGAGCAGTAGTCCAAGCTGATAGCCACCAATCGGTGCCAATACTGCTCATGGCAAAGCTAACCAGTTTTCCAAATGTAAGCCACTCTTCAGATTAAGCAGGATCCTTGGAGTCTTATTTCACACCTGATTAATAATCCTGTCATGCCCACTTTTTTTTTCTGTATCAGTATTAAATATCTTCATTTTTTTTGCTTCTATAGGTGACTCTAAGTTACGGGGACCCTGAGAACAAGCACAATGTTGTGAGTGTGGGAGGAGTGTTTGGCCTTCAGCAAGATCCAACACGGTGAGTATTTGCTTCCAAAACTAGATCTCCCTGCCTTGTTCACCTTTATCAGCTGTAAGATGACCAAACCCACTAACAAGGCTGTTTTCTCATGTCAGCACCTGTGACTTTGCCAAAGGCAAGGTAGAGACCACTCACTGTTCTGTTAATGTGACAGATTGGAGAATTCCAATCTGATTTTTCTTGGTTTGTTTTTTTTTTTTTCTTCACAGATTTAAATCTGTCCATTGTCTGCTCTATCCTGATACTATTTGGTGCCCTGCTAAGAAGAGTCATAATTCTTGACCAAATGCTGACACCTGTATCTTCCCTAGTTTGTGTAAGACAGGAAGTGTGGTCGACTCTCGGTGTATTTCTTTCTCTTACTGGGGGACAGCCAGAGGTATCTACAAAGAAGGTAGATGGACTCTATTTGCAAAAGCAAGAAGTTGTGGTTTGTTCAGCTGCAGCTTGGGACATTCCAAGAAGAATCCTTGTTCTCTTATGCAGTGGTTCTTCATAAAATGACCAGAGTCATGTATAGAAGTCACTTTACACTTTGGTCTTATGTCAGGTGAATCAGTGCTTGGACACATCCTAGGCAAAAGCAGTACTTGGAATGATAGCATTCTTACTACTGTTAGGGGCTTTTAGAGGCCACTGTCCTGAAGCTGGAGTGCTATAGCAGACTGTAGTCCCCATGGTGACAAGAGAGGGGAAGCTTTCACGCATCTTTCTTGAGAACAGAATGATTTAGGAGCTTCTGTGGCCTGCCACATTAAAACTGCACCTGTGGGCCGGAACAGGGTCTGTTTGTAAACCCCTTGAAGCCTTGGAATCACTAGGGTAAAGAAGGCTGAAAGCCTTTGTCATGGGAAAACCCTGTGGAAGGGTAAAGCTTACTGAGGACTGGATAAGAGTTGCTTGCAGTGCACATTCTCTCCTGTAGTTCATGTGTACCTCCCATGGAGGTGATTGTCAGACTTGGCTCCCTTTCCAGCTGAATTGCAGTGGTTGTTGATTATGGTGACGGTTTGCCAGGTCCAAGACTATTCCCTTGATATTTGATACTGAAGAAATATTTGCCAGACTAGATGGTAACCACATCTCCTGCTTTGCCCACAGCAGGTTGTATGAGCTAGAGCATGCTTGCTGGTTGATGAAACATGCCCTGTTTCTGGATCTTTTGCTGTCTGTGAGGGAAGAGGAAGGAATGCTAGATAGCTGAGGAAGCTTTTGATGGTATCGTTTGAAGACCTTTAATTGTGTGACATTGGTTACTCCAGCTTCTTCATATAATCTTCTGATTACAGTCTAGATCACTGTTGTTTTTTCTTCTTGATGTTTCAATAAACAGTTCTTGCAGTCTCTAAAAGGAGAGACTACACATTCACGTAAAGGAAGAGGTTCAACATTGTAGGAGTATCACCTGCTGCTGCCTTTTAAATAATTTAGTTCTGAAAGTGGAAGAAATGAGGCTACATATGTTTACTTTTCTGTCAGCCCAAATTTTGGCCATGTGCAATCCCTACCCAACATGAAGGATAGTGTAAAAAACACTTTTGCAGAACCATTGTTTACTTTCCCAAACTCTTCAGAAGACACAAGCTGGTATAGTGCAGGAGCCTGAAGTTGAATTATGGTTGTGGGGAGCACAATAGAAGGATACTGTAGAACCTGGAACCATGATTAATGGCTAGAATGTGGACATAGCAAAAGCTTCAGGTTTCTGAACACCTGTGCTGGGCTGTGCTGTGGACTTCAGGTAGCTTCTTACCTTCCTGCCATTTGCAAAGTGGTGTGATATGGACCTGCAGTGTATTCAAGTAGGAAACCCAGCAGGTGACAGCCTCCTGAAATACTGTTCCTTGTGCTCTTGTTCTTAGCACAAACCTTTCAGCATTTCACCTGGGTCCTCTGTCTTCTTTGCATGGTTTTAATGAGCTTGTTTGTTGCTCAGTGGAATTGACTGCTACTTGATACAGTCTTGCAGTTCATCCTTCAATTTCTCCATGTCTACTAAGGGGACAATGAGGTATGGGAATAAGATGCTACAGGAAACTGGATCAAAATCCAGCTTGCACTGTGGCTGTTCTATAGCAGGTACACCTGTAACACTGACAGCCTGTTGCAGAAAATGGAGAAGGACTTATGGACTAGTGGGTCATGGTACGTTCTACCTCTCTATTAAGTCTTCTGCTCACTAGAACTGAAGCGTTCTGTGGTTTATTAATTTGTCATTAATAGCTCTGGAGATTTCTGGTACCTAATTAGCTACTTTAAAAAAAAAACCAAAACACTTGTTAGGGTCTTATTTTCAACCTCCTATTGCCAATAAGCTTTAAAACTTCAGGAGTGATGAAGTTTTGTCTTCAAACACTGATTCTGGACTCTTTTATTGGAGCTTCTCTTCTACATCCACTGGTAGCAGCCTCTTGTAAGATATCACAGACAGCATAGGCTTGGTAGTGATCATGTGGCAAACTGCATTTCCAGAGTGACACCACTTCATATGGATAGCAGCAAAACTGAGTGGCAGAAGTTTCACACTATAGTCACTGGTCACCCTAAACAAGATGTGCCAAAGAGGCAGTATTCATTGAAGTGAAGGACCACATCCTCCTGCGTGGCAGTACTGAACTGTTCAAGTGTGTGTAAGCTTCTCTTAAGGGTTTCTTGTGCTGATGATACAGCAGGTTGTGTGGGTATACTGGGATGCAGCTTTTTAATCAAACTACTGTCTTGTATGTAAAGTGATTTTACAAAATAAATATTTAAATATGTCACAGGCTGTGGTTTGTTGTTTCTTAGCACATGCACCAAATATGAACCACAAACCTTCTAATCCAGAAACCTACAGCATCCTGTGAGCTGGATCACATAGATATGCAGAAGAATGAATGTGGATGAGAAGAATCTTTGCAGATGATTAACAAATTAAAAGAAATCAACTGAGGAGTAAGTTAATTGTTGTAAACTTGGCTCTTCTTTGTTTTTGCAGCTCTTGAATTAGAGTCCTCAAGCAGTGTCTGAACTGGGTAGCGTTAGCAGCAGACCTGTTAGTGGGGGACATAATTGTTTGCTCTTACACAATGCTAGTCTGCTAGTCAGTAGTTGGAACTGCCACCCTGGAAGTAAACTGCTGCAGTAGCTTACCTGCAACCTCTTTACTCTCTCTAGGCTGGTTTTCTGTTGTATGTTCCAGCACAGTGTTGTCAAGGCAAATGGAGCAACTGCTTTATCTAGGTAATGACTTGGACTAGGGCTGCCTATGAGCTTCAGCAGCAGCTTCAAGGGGGCAGAGAGGGCACATCTTCTCATTACCTAGTAAAAAGCCTCATTTCTTATGGTCTCTGACTGTAATACTCAAGTAATAATCAAAACCAAGAAAATGAACCTCTGCATGCCTGGATCCTGGGCGATCTCGGGCATGGCTTCTGCCTGCATTCTGCCAGGGGCACCGGGGCTGCACGGGGCGGGCCTGCTTCTTGCCCTCTCTGCAGGTGCCTCGGTGGAGCAGCGCACGGGGCCCACATAGCCAAGCCTCCATCCCTGGCTCGGGGCAGCGGAGGCTCTACGGTCCCAGTAAAGGGTAGGTCCCGCTCCCCGTCCCGGGCCTATCAGGCGGCCCGGCCCTGGGGCCCCGCCTGCCCCGCCCTGCCCCGGGCTGTGGGGCCCGCCCAGGCCGCAGCCCGTCCGCAACATGGAGCCGTATCTCAGCTTCCGCGGGCGCCGGGCCCTGGTGACGGGAGCTGGCAAAGGTGACCTGGCAGCGGGTCGGGCACCGGGCGGGGGGTCGGGGACCGGCGGTGCCGGGGCTGACGCCGTCTCCCTGCAGGGATCGGGCGCGCCGTGGCCGTGGCGCTGAGCAAGGCCGGGGCTCACGTCACGGCGCTGAGCCGCACCGCCGCGGACCTGGAGAGCCTCGCGCGAGAGGTACCCGCAACCCCGGGACCCCTCCCCGCCGCCGCCCTTGCCCCTCTCCGGGAACGCTCTCCCCTGTGTTCCCTGCCGAGCCTCCCGGCTCTCCTGTGGCTTCCCCCCGACCCACGGAGGCTGCCCTCGCCGTAGTGCCCCGGAATCACGCCCCTGTGCCTGGATCTGGCCGACTGGGACGCCACAGAGGCGGCGGTGAGCGCGGCGGGGCCCTTCCAGCTGCTGGTGAACAACGCGGGCGTGGCGATGCTGCAGCCCTTCCTGAAAGTGACGAGGGACGCCCTGCAGCGGTGAGTGCCGCGGACCCAGCTTCTGCCAGCTGGGAGGTGCTGCCCACCGAGCCTTGGCAAAACGGGCGTCAGAAATCGGGGGAATGCGCCCCAGAAATTGATGTCTTTTGCAAA
Organism: Tricholaema leucomelas; assembly: GCA_013400475.1. Lineage (NCBI taxonomy): Eukaryota > Metazoa > Chordata > Aves > Piciformes > Lybiidae > Tricholaema lacrymosa > Tricholaema leucomelas. Next base: position 115,558 of record WAAF01016384.1, read on the forward strand.
AGGAAGCTGTTTGTGCGTAGGCACCAGAAACGCCTAAAGTCCAGAGGTTTGCTGCTGCTCAGTCTGAAGTCTACTGTGGTTTTGTACTTTACCTGATCACCTTTCACCCTGTAAACATCAAAAGGACACCTAGTGAAGCACCGACGCCGTTCCACAGTTACCGAGTAGCCAGAGCCTGCAGTTCGGTGGTGTGCAGGCACCACACAGCCTCCTCTGGAGAAAAGAGTGCCTTGTGCTCTTAGTCCAGCTCACAGCTGCCAGTCTAGCGCCAGCTTAGGCTCTGCTACAGGCAGTTGTCCGTAAGGCAATTCTCGTAGAGAGAGGACAAAGCCAGGTAAAGGAGTGTAAAGCTGTCACAGTGGAAGATGCAATTTCCTCACTGCAATAACATTTGTCTCAAAAGATCCATAGTTCCCGTTTGGGGGATGAGCTTTAGGACACACGACATGGTGAGTCTACATCCTTCTGAGAAGATGGGTTTTGCTTTGGCCTGACATTAAGAACAGCTGTTGTGGGTCTATAGTATTGAATTCACTTGTGGAAAGAATGTAAAAATATACGGATTATACTAAGACAATCCTGCAGAACTAGCAGGTGAAAAAATGAGCAAAGGAGGACTTTGTGGCAAATAGAAAAAAAAACCTGCTTTTAGAGATTTGTTGTTTTAAAGACATGTGAAAGGTTTGATTGACCTAAGAAGAGTCACTGGCTGAGGCCCAGGGGTCCCTGTTTAAACTTTAATAGGTTTAGATTGTTCTGCTAAAGAACACAGTCCTGCTGGAAGTGTGACAATGCAGGAGTGCAGCCTCCCACACACACTAAATAGCTTAGATCTAATGAGACGTGATTGCTGAAAGCATGCAGTTGTTCTTCCCAGCCAGTCAGCTTGGCCTTTCTGTCTTCTAGAGTACAGTCAGCATTTCCAAGATACCAGCAGCACTTGTCCTCTGCTGCCTCCTAAAACAACTCCTCTCTGGCCTGGGCTACAAGCACTGTGTAACTTTTACATTTGTTTATAGGTCTTTTGATGTGAATCTTCATGCTGTGCTGCATGTTTCCCAGGTGAGGAAGAACTCTCGCTGCAGTTGTCTCTATGAACAGCAGTCACTAAGTTATTCTACACAGTGGAGATAAGCATTCACTGGGGGGGGTTAAAGGAACTGTAACCTAAAGTTACCTTGTCAGTATGCATGTAGAGCCCCTTCACTCTTTTTGACTCTCGTTCTTGGAAGTGGGAGGCAGTGAGGACTTAATTCCTCCAGATACTTCTGCTCTTTGGTCTATCATAATAGCCCAGCAATATTCCTACTGGATGAAACAGTGATTCTCCCTGTTCCAATTCTGGCATCCCTTTGTTCTTCTGTGCCCTCCCAGATTGTTGCTCGACAGATGATTGCACAGGGGGTGCCAGGTGCTATTGTGAACATCTCCAGCCAGGCGTCTAAGCGTGCCGTGCGTGACCACGCTGTTTACTGTAAGTACGTGTAGCTTTAGCAGTGCCCCATGTTTCTGACTTGCTGGAGACCCACAGCCACCAAGTGCTGGCTGCCATTTCTGGGCATTGGTAAGATTCTGTGTGCTCCAGACCAAGTGCTAAGCATTTAAATGATTCCTGTTCTTGAAGGTTCCACAAAAAGCGCTTTGGATATGCTGAGCCAGGTAATGGCAATGGAGCTGGGACCCCACAAGGTACGATTCTTTCTCAGAGCAAGAAAAATGTGAAAGCTGAACCTCAGCATTTCCATTCAGAACTCTTTGGTTTGACTGATTGTTGCACTTGGCCCCAGATTAGGGTGAACACCGTGAACCCCACAGTGGTTATGACTGCCATGGGGAGAGCTAACTGGAGCGATCCTAAGAAAGCAGATGCCATGATTAGTCGAATTCCACTAGGAAAGTTTGCAGGTGAGTGGTGTAGATTTGTTGCCAAGCTGGGCTCTTGTATCCAAGCCTTCCCTCTAATTGACATCACAGATAGAGGTCCCTTCCATTTCATGGGCAAAGACACAACTCTGCTGCATAGCTGTGGCTGAATTCCTGAAGCACTGGATGAGGACAGGGCAAGAATCAATCTCATCTCCCCTCTTCTACAGCCTTCTCTTCTTAGGACAAATGAAATTAACTTCTTCTGTTCATAAATATAGCTGGGAGGGAAGCAGAGATGCTTGCTGTGAACTAAGCATCATTTGATCACAACAAGGACCTGGATGTCCAGCTCTCAGCCACACTGTCCTGTATACTGCACCATGCAGTTTAGGCATAGAGCTTTATCCCCGCTCCAATTGCACGTACAGGCCAAAGGCCAGCTGTTTTCCTAGTACAATTTGAGGGGTGTTCTCTCTGTTTGATTCCAGAGGTGGATGATGTGGTGGACAGCATTCTCTTCCTGCTGAGTGATAAGAGTGCTATGACAACTGGCACCTCGCTGATGGTTGATGGGGGATTCCTTGTTTCCTAAGATGGCACCTGAATTTCACATCTGGCCTTAATTCTCCTACTGTACTGCATAGATAGAACCTGGATAGAAAACAATGACACAGAGCAAGCTTTGCTGGAGGAGAGGGACAGCAGGGCTGGAATCTGTATGAGGAGGGAGGTGGAAGATTATGCTTTAGAGGGCTGCTACATAATAAAGCTCACATACACCGTCATGGAGAATGTTTATTGCACCAAATAAGGTTTTATCTTGTCACTCTACATGATGATTAGAAATTGGACCTGTCTTTCTTCCAACCCTATTCCCTCCCCCACAACCCTTCAGAAGCTCTCCCAGTTCCATCCAAATCCATAGAGCCTGCCTGCACTTTCAGTGGGAAGGGAAAGAAGTTAGCAGACTCCTCATTGCTTCCTTTGCTGTCTTTAGTAGAAAAAAACAAAACAGAGGCAACAACCACAGCCCTGCTCTGCAGAGACTGGATTTGGGGGGGGGAGGCTCTGCTAAAGACTGATGGGGGGAGCAGCACCACACTGTCCTAGGGTGTGCACACACAAAAAGGCAAATACATGGATTGCACAGAGCTGTTTCACTCACTGAGTTTGGCTAGTACCCAGTAAAGCACCTAATGATTAGTTCTTCAGCTTCATATCTCATTTACCTCAACCCTTTCCAGGGCTGGTTATGATTTAACAGTCTCAGGCACGTATCTGCTAGAGCACCAGTTTGTTAACTGTTAGCCACAGTAGGCTGGGCAAGGGGACCCCACCACGCTCCTAGCTGCTCTTGTCATTCAGCACCACTCACACCGGCTCCCTCCCCACTCCCACAGGGATCTTCACCACCTGTTTCACCTGCAGGGTGAAACCAGGTGTTTCCAGGACAGGATGGATGTCGCAGCCCTTTCAGCTTGGGGTGCAGGAGAGCCAAAACAGCCTGTTACCCCAAGGAGCTACCTTGCCTTCCCCATTGTACCTCCCCTGGGGGCTTGTAAAGCCCCCAGCTAGTCTCCTGCCCCCACTGCCCCTTCACATCAACACTGACGTTAAATCAAAGAGACATTTAAAAAACACTGACTTCGTACATGATGAAGGGCTCTACACATCCCAGCCCCCTCCAGAAACACCCAGCTAATATGCAATCTGTCAGGATGACAACATGCTGAGCCAGCACCGAGGCCTCAAAACACGGTACACTTTTTGCCGGGCTTCTTCACGGGTGGCGGGCAGAGCACAGCCCGGATGGCTTCGTCAAATACCGTCTTCAAGCCCCGCTGCGTCAGGGCGGAGCACTCGAGGTACTTTACCGACCCTAGGGGAAAGAGAGCTCCTGCTCAACCACTCCAGTTCTACCAGGACACACTGTCTCTCACCCACTCCAAAATAAAAAGCTCAGCGCCACGGAGATCTGCCAGCATATGAGACTCACCAATCTCCCGAGCCATGGCCAAACCTTGGGGGTAGGTGATGGGGGCCAGCTTCTTGTCACGTAACCTTTCAATGGTGTCCTTATCATCCCTCAAGTCCAGCTTGGTGCCCACCAGGATGATGGGTGTATTTGGGCAATGGTGTCGGACCTCAGGGTACCACTGAAAACAAAGAAGCATGTAGTTGGAACGATAAGGATGTATTTACTATCAGGAATGAGTTTTTTAACTACTATCTGACAAGCTGACAACACCTGAACTTGGCAAGGATACTTGTGCCTACAGTTCTGAATGTGCTCTGCAGAAAGAGATTGATGTAGGTGTATTAATGAAAGCTCTGAGACACAAATCATGACAGACAGTGCCAGCCAACTCTGCACACAATACTTCCCTTCACTGCATTTTGGCTTCTGGGACATCCCTTATCTTCTTTAAGATGCAGAATCAAAAGGCAAAACCCAGCCAAGTAAGTCATGAATAAAAATCAGGCTCCTCTTAAAATCTCCAGACTATGACACTCCTTATCAAAATATGACTGCCACAAATTTTGGGCTTGTAGGCCCAAATTTGGTGCTGGATGGGACAGGACACCTGACTGTACTGGTTCTTCCCTTCCACTGTTTCACCCAGAAGAAGAATACTTTACCTTGGCTCTGACATTCTCAAAGGAGGCTGGACTCACAAGGGAGAAGCAGATCAAGAAAACATCCTGTGCAGAAACAAGAAGGTTATCAGAGAAGAAACAGCCAGAGATAATGGAGGCTGGATAAGGGGCCTTATAGAGGACAACCTCTTCCCACAAGCAAAGACTGATGGTTAAAAGTTCCTCCCCATTGAGGGTGCTACACGGAGCAGACAAGAATAGACTTTTGAGTGCATGACTTCTTCTTCTTTTACAATACTGGGCTCTGCATGTTAAAAGCCTATGGCCTAAAATGTGCTAAGTGCACATAGCAATGGGTGAAAGCCTGCAGTGATACGAACTTCACGCTCAGTTGGGGCCCATGTAGTGTTTTCCTGGCTGTAGCACCTCCTAACAGTGCAGCCCAACAGTGAGCTGTGCCACCAAGAGAGAAGGGGACTATGGAATGCAACTTGACTGCAGAGCAGCCTCACACTGTTCCCTTCAGCTTCCCTATGGCACATGTCAGTGTTCAACAACACTACAAAGCAGAGACCAGCAAAAGACCATCTCAGAAGATCAGCTATGATACTTGTTAAACAATGAAGATTATGGTAACAGCTGCAGAAACTCAAACTCTCCTTACAAGAGGCCTGGCTGTCCTTGGGAGTCTCCCTGTCCTCAAGAGGGAACAGTTACAAGCCAGTCCAAATCCAGTACTCACCGTTTGTGGATAGGAAAGCGGCCGCAGGCGGTCATAGTCCTCTTGCCCTGCTGTATCCCAGAGGCCTAGGTTCACTGGCTTCCCATCTACCATGACATTGGCAGAATAGTTATCAAACCTGACAAGAAAGAGCCTCCATCAGTGACAATCTTCTTGTGACCCACACATCTCTTTATATGAAATCAAAGTGGGACAGTGCATCAGGAGAGGAGACTGCAGTAGAGTCTGTCCTCCTCACATAGACAGCTACACCACCAGCATCACCTCTGTGTGTGAAGTTCATAGTCTGATTTGGGACAGCCTTCTCATCCATAAAACCAACTTGTGCAGACACATGCACACATACAGAGAGAAAATCAGCTGAAGCCCAAGGCCATTACTCACACAGTGGGGATGTATTCTCCAGGAAAGGCATTCGTGGTGTAACTGATCAGCAAGCAGGTCTTCCCTACAGCTCTGCAGAGGGTAAGAGTGACAAGCATAAAGAAGGGTACAACAGGAAGAACTGTAAAAAGCTAGGTTAAAAGTTATCACGTGAGAAAATTAACCTGTAGCAGGCTGGAATTCTCTAGCTGCCAAAGACCAGGCCTGAAATCCCAATGTTTGTCCTTCCCCTGACTCTGTTCTCCCCCATTCCTTTTCCCCACTCATTCAGCCTTAGCAAAACAGCAGGCAAAACACAGTTGTCCCAGGAACCAAAGAAACAATAAATCCAGTTCTATCCTGGGCTCAACACATCCATAATAATCTGGCAAAATGGGCAAATTAGTGAGGTAAAAATTGTGCAACAACACAGAATTATCCAGACTCCTCAGATAAAGGAATTGAATGCTATTGAATACAAAGGAGAAAAAGTAAGTAACCATAAACTAAAATGAACTTTCAAACTGACCACTGTCAGTTGGAAAGAAACTTTGGTATTAGTGTAGATCACTGAAAATATCAGCTCAGGGCTTTGCTGAAAGCAGGTACTATTGATCGACTCAGTGGAGCTGGGCCTGGCTGGAAGCAGCATAAGGATGTGAACTTCAGTTAGTCCTGTAGTGGAAGTGAAAAGCTTAGATGTAAGAAGAGAGGAGTACCAGGGCTATAAACAACCTGCTCATCACTGTGTCAGTTGTGAACTGCAAGGGACCTTCCAGAGGAACAGATCATGAGTGCCAGGGAAAGCTGTGTGTTAAGTGCCTGAGCGAAGGTGAACAGTGATAGGTGCCCTCCACCCAGTTCTGTAACTGCAGTGACACAAAACTTCAGGAGTAAGCAAAAGAGCCCAGATGACCCCACAGTCCTGTACCAAGATGACACAAAGCACAGTGAGAACCACTACAGCAACCTGCCCACCTTTTCTCCTCCTCTCCCCTTTCCTGGGACAACGGGAAGGTTGTGTAAGGAACCACTACACTGAGCGGCTCAATTCCTGAACCTCACTCCCTCCCAAGAGGGAAATCACGTAACTCACAAAACCACACTTCTCTATGACTAAAGTGTTTTGAGTATCTGAGTTCATTTAGTTTCTGCACTGTCACTTTAATCTTAAAGCAAAACACAGGACTGCAAACTTGCAGCTGAAATCCATTTCCAACATGCCTGCTCCCAGTTGTTGCTCTTCCCTCCACAGAAAGGCTGTGCTGTTTTGGTGTGTGGTCCTTTCTCCTGTTCCTGTCCTTAGCCCCCACAGACTAGAACCTGGAAGGTCTCGCTCAGAATGTCTATTTGAGGGGGTGGCACGCATGGGAACGACCAGTTCTTGCCTAAGACCAGTTCACATACAGACCAGCTCTGTGCTTGCTGTGGTGATCAGAGAAGCAAACAGGAATTATGAGGAAAAATATGCAGGACAAGCTAGGAAAAGTTATGAACCATCATAAATCTACTACATGCCTGCATCTTGCATACAGATGTGTTCTCAGAAGAAAGCATACAGGAAAAGCCTAAAGAAAAGAGCAAGAAGGATGACAAGAGACCCATGGTGAAACCAGAAGCAGTGATGTATTTTGTCTTGGAACACAAACAATAAAAGAGATATGAGAAAAGCCTGGAAACACCAAGGTTTTTAGGGAGAACCGGATGATGAACTGCACTTGTATGATGAAAAGCAGCGAAACAGAGGCACTTAACAAAATAATGACACGAACCCAAGAGAAGCAGCTATGTGCTTTCCAAGCAGAACATCATCAGAGGTGAAACCGTACGGTGTTAAGAGACAAGACCCAAGTTTAAGGACTACCAAGGGAGCGGGACGCGCCGGGCAGGACCGCCCCAGCCGCCGTTAGATCGAGTCCCTGATCTCCCGTGAGAAGACGGCGGTGGCGGCCGCTCGGCCTCAGCTCTTCGTCCCGACCCCATGCCGGTGGGTGGGCGCAGAGCAGGGCAGGGCCCGCGGCCCGGGTTCTTGGGCTCTTCACCCTCTGGCCGCAGCCTGAAGCATCTCTCTCCAGCGGCAAGAGGGGCCGCTGGTAAGGAATCACTGTTGGCAAAGCCACTATGGCCAGGCGGCCCCAGCCCCGCTGAGGGTCGGCTCCGGCATCACGACGCTCCAGGCCGGACCGAGCCGGGCCGAGCCGCGCCTCACGCTGTCGGAGCCGGCTCTCCCGGGCCGCGGGGCGGGGCCGCGCCGGGTCCTCCCTCCCTTCCATCCCTCGGCGCCGCCGGGTCCGGACCGGCTTTGTGCCGGGCTGTGGAGAGCCCAGGCGCTGCCGGGGTGGCCCCGCGGCCGCCGCGCACTCACCCGTCGCCCACCACCACACACTTGATCGCCTGCATCTGCCCGCGATGGCGGCGCCGCCGCGACTCCGCCGCAGTGACAGCCCGCGCGGCGGGGCGGGGCCGAGTCGAGCCGAGTCCAGCCGAACGCGGCCGAGCCGAGCCCTGCGGCGGGGGCGGGGCGTGCCCCCAGCGGCCCCGCCTCCCTTCGACTCCCGCAGCCCTCGGCGGCCGCCGTTCTCCCGGGGCTGCCGCAGGCCCGGACGGAGCCCTCTGCAAGGGGTGTTGGAAAAGAAAGGCGGAGCCGTCCCGCGCCGCACCGCTGCAGGATCCCGCCCCGCTCTGTCTTCCCTTTCTCCCGGTATCAGCCAGCTCCCGCTGCCCCCGCGCTGCTCGAGCAGACCGCCCCTGCACAGCACGTTATTCAGAGCTGTGCCCTGAAACGACATGACGGGTGTTGCCCGGAGACTCCAGACGCCAGTTCTCAGACCCCTGGCCACCTGCTTACAGATGAAGCTTTAAACCGCGGGTGGATCGTAGCTGCAGATTTTACCATCATCTGCCTGGAGCTGCTGAGGAACAAAAGATGCAGCAGCAAAAATCCTGCATTAAGACAGCTTTTGGAGTCCTCCATCTCTCCAAGTATACCACCACAAACTGAGATAACTCAGGCAGTGACAGTTTCAAAACAATAGGCTTTGCTTTTCCCTTACCTGCTGGTCTACAGCGATGCCCTGCACCCACAGACGATCTAGCTACCAACAGAGAGTATCTCCTCTTCCTTGTGCCTGGGGCATAGGTTCCTGGCTTATTTGCTTTCACCTTAGTTCAGAGCCAAAAGCTGTAGACATACTTAAGCTTATCCACATGTAACAATCTCTTAGGTCCAGGAGAGACCAGAAGGACCTTCAGGAAACTGATAACAGCAGCAGGCCCCTCCCAAATACCCAGCTTGTTACTGTCTACTGTTACAGCAAAATGCAAAAGACCTTTATTAAAAAAGAAGAGCAAAATTCAATATGAAAAGTCACGAACAGAAAACAATCAATCCACACAACATTTATTTTTCCTGTTGCCTCTTAAAATATGCACTGCAAGTCCATTCTTCCCATCACAGACTCACTGGAGAAATGAACAGAAGGCTCTCTTACTGCTGTCCTAATAGAGCTCTCCATGTTCTTAAATTCACACCCTCATGTCCCTTCCCCTTCTCCATGCCACACGAGGACTTGTTTTGCCAGGAAAAGGAAGCACTCTCTTCCCTTTGTGCTCTGAGAAGCAGCATGCCAGGGGCAAGTCAGAAGCACTGCTCCCCATCAGGGTAAGGCTCAGAAAACAGGACTCAACTCCAGGATCCTGAGAAGCCAGCAGGATACACTTGCCATTTGTGGAATGAAATCCTGTCGCAATTTGGCCACAAGAAATCCGGCTAAGAGCTGCAGTTCACAGTGAGAAAGCACAGATGCTGATCCCCCACTGTTTGACCCCATCCATGCTACAGCAGTTGGTGTTGTAGAGGCTTGAAGCATGGCCAAAGCCCATCTGTTCTCTGAGGATATGGGTGGTCACTGCACAGCAGTGGCCTCTGCATAGCCATGTCTATTCATAACGAAAGCATATCTACTGCCATCACTACAGCCATGGCCAGGGAGGGACAGGGCAAAACAGCCAGTATGAGCCTGCAACCATTCACTCCATCTATAAGCACTGGATATAAAAGCACAGAGGGGTCAGAACTGGTGTTTCCAGTGGCTGCAGGACCCCAAGAGGAAGGTAAATGGCTTCCACTTAGAGGGAACTGTAACACTGCTGCCTGTTATTTCACTGTGAAAAGCCCCAGCACCCCAACAAATGGCTCAGCAGCATAACTGCCCAGGGAGCATACAGCCCCCCTGTAACAACAGTCTGTGCTGGCAGACTGGTGCTGTACAAAAGAACACAGAAACTAGTTCAAATGTGTAGCGGTGCAGGGGAAGGGCTCCACATCATGAATTCAGACTCATGAGCCTCTCTCCCAACTGGGGTCAGTTACTTCTTTCTCTCCTTTATGTGCTCAGGAGCAAGATTTCTGAAGAGTGAAAGCAACATTCTGTGTTTGCAAGCCTTTGTGTCACCCCACTCTGACAATACTATCTCATTTAGAAAGAAGGTGTGTACCTGAGTTGCTCACCCTTTTCCTGACAGCAGGTATCTGGATCCTTTAAGCCACACTCTCATTTCCTAGAACTGCGAGTTCCCAAGGAGGAGCCCTGAACATATGTCATGATGGCGTTCTGCAAGAAACTTGCTCGCTGGGCCTCCTCTTCCTTCATCCTGGAGATGTCAGCCTCTCGCATTCTCAGCTTCTCCAGCAGTATAGAGATTTCCCCTTCCTTGTCCAGCAGTGCCTCACGGTGATTACTTGATAGTGCTGTGAAAGAAGAGCAGCATTAGTACAGAAAATTAGACTGTCTCTGGAATATGCATGGCCAAAGGCAGTAGAAGCAGGATGATCAACAGGCACACATGAGAAGCTGCATGAGACAACAGGAGAAGTTTAGCACAGACAAGAAGTTACACTTCATTGTGCAGGAAATCCAAACATTCTGCTTGCTGTGCAGATTTTGGGCAGTTAGCTGAGTCTTGGTCCCTACAAAATAGGGACAAGACTCTCTACAAACACTTCAGGAGGGGTAACTTGGTGCTACCACTTGAGAACCAAGAACGGATCTCTCACCTTTCAGCTGCCTCTCCAAGGCTGCAATCTTCTCTCTCAGCCCATCCTGTGCTGTGCGTTCAGCCTGCAGGTGTCCAATCTGCTCCTGTAATTCCACTTTCACTTTATTCACCTCTGTCACTTTCTCCTCCTCCTTACTGTTCAGGTCCTAACACACAAGTACATGAATAACCAAAAAAACTTCAGTTATTTGTTCTGCCTCTGTGGCAGAACTCTACTTCAGTTCAATTAGAACTCTACTTCAGTTCAAATTACCTGCTGAAGTTCCTCTAACCGCCTTCTGAGACCATCAGCTTGCAGGCTCAACTGATTGGCTTTGGCTTGGGCATCAGCAACCATTTGTTTTTGCTTAAGACAACAGTTCTGAGCTTCATCCCGTGCCTCAGTCATCATCCGCAGCTTCTCTTCTAGGTGTTCAAATCGTTGCTGCTGTAAGACAGAGGAAAATTAATATACCTCAGTCCTGTTCCATTCCTGCAAAGGGATTCTCCCCTTTTAGTTCCCAACGCAGTGAATGTTTGGTTGATTCAAACAGCACCAAAGAACAAGCACGGGACTGAGCCATAGCAGACACGCTCCCTGCATTCAAAAGTGAATCTAAGCTGCTTTCTACTGCCAGGGAAAACATTCTGGTGGAGATGCTGCAACACTCAGCTCTTCATTAAGAAACGGAACCATGTTCTTGTGCTGGGTGTTGAGGTGGTAGAAGCATCAATGGCACTGCCAGTGTATAGAGCTAATGCTCTGTCCTCAATTCCTCCATATCCCGAATGGCTCCAAAACATGCAGCTCTGAAATATGCAGCTCAACAACAGTTGTTTCTCTATGTTGGTAACTCAGTAAAGCATTTTCTTTTGTGATATTAGAGATGAGTAAACATTCTAACAGTTTTACTGTGTCTTCCTCATGCCTTGGTCAGTCTCACAGGGGCCTGACTTCACCATTTTCACAAAGTTCAATTCTATAGCGACCTTTCTTATGCAGCAGCAGTAGCTACCTGTGGACCCTCCTCTGAGTCTAGAGCAAGAGAATCGGCCTGTAGAAGATGCTGTTAAAACGACAGGCTGTTTGCTATCCACATCAATTCTGTAACTACTGGAAAGCACAGAGCAGGTGAGGACAGTGGTTACATTCTAGAGACAATTCCAAGCAGACTTTTCAGGCCTCCTTCCTCAGAAGCCACACTACCTGCAGGACAGTGAAACCCAGAGTGGAGAGTTACTGAGCTGTTCCCTGAAACAGAAACATAGGCTAGGTAGCCAAACCTACTCCTGTCCACAGAGGCAGGGCCCACAGACAGGTCTCGTCCTTACCTCCTCCAGCCGTGTCTGATTACGGACTTTTATCAACTCCTCCTCTGCCTGGCCTCGCTCAGTGAGTGCAGCTGCTTTGACTTGGCTCAGCTCCTGCCACAGAAACATGAAAGATTGCTCCAGAGAGAGAAGCTGCACCCCACAACATTGACCAGAAAACTCTAGCAGCTTCCAGTCACAGGCTGTGATGCAGCTGTTTCTCTTATCCGTGGGCAGAGAACAGAAACCCAGGTTACACACCTTTTCTCACCCCAAGATTACCACCTAGATTCAGTAAGAAATTCAGCTATGAGAGAGCAAGTAAAGGGCAAAGCTTCCTGAAGATGGTAATAGGAGAGAGTGACACTAGATCTACCTGGAGGAATAGATAAGGAGAAGCATGCAGCACCACTTGGGACCACATGGGAAACCTGGGAAGTCAAATCCTGGTTAGAATCTAACCATGTTCAATGGAATCTCTATTTTTGTTCAATCAGAATCTGCAAGTTTCTTCATGGAAGCTTCTCCTTCCTTAGTCCAAAGCAGCAAAAATAATTTTAGCTAGCCCACTGCTGTTTTCTGCATGTCCCTACAGTGATTGATGATTTTTACAGCAACATAAGATTCCTCAAAACTCCCCTGGGAGCCTTCTCCTGCCACCACTATCTGAGTATTCCAGCATGTGTGGAGCATCCACTCTCACCTCTTCCAGAGCTATCCTGACGGCCTCCAGCTTCTGGATCCTGTCCTGCATGGAACGTTCACTGGTTTCAATGTGCTGTGTCATGTGATCCACCTGCAAAGCAGTAGAAATCACTTAAGCAAGTGGCAGAAGATCACTTCTCTCTCCAAGCAAAGCAGCATGACCATTCAGCATAAGAAAGAGCAACCTCTCATTGACCCACCTACCACCAAAAGAGAACCTCCTACCTCCCTAGGAGCTCCACTAAGAAACTGTAGTATGGATAGAATCTGCCCTCTAGAAACTGTAAGCTTTAGGCAGAGATCCCTGCCCTGCCAAGATACAGAGTTCAAGCTCTCATCTTCAAGTGACACGAAACACCAGAGATCCATTTTCTAGTTGTAATGGGGCTAAAATCTTCCTGGCCTATGTCTTTTCTTACAAGACCTCAACATCCTCGGAGAAATCTACTGGTATGATTTTATTTTTGAGAGATGTCAGACCTCAGTAAACACTCCAAAGAGAGGTGATCACAGCCTCTTGTCCTGTCCACACTCAGACAGAATCGCCCTGAAACACAACAGAGAAGGAGCTAGCAAGCTGAGCCCTATTAAAAGACTGGTTGTCAATTTCCTCCCTTAGTGCATCTTTACTTCAGTGAGCACAGCAAGACTGCTTATGCATAAACACCTTTAGACACAGCAAGACTGATACAAGGGCCAGCCCCAAGACTGATACAAGGGCCAGCCTCCAAGTTTCTTTTGTAGAATCACACACACTCTGGCCTGTACTCCTGCAGGCTACAAAATTTTGCTAGCTGGCAGAATGTCTTATGATCTCTTCAGCTATGCTTTGCTTATAGAAACAGCACCTTATTCCCACTGTGAGTCTGAGTCCATTCATTTTTAAAGTTAAGAACAGCTGACAGCAAACATCAACTTTTAGTGGCGCTTGTGTGTCAGGCCCAACCAGATGCTGCAGATATCCCACTCCTACCTCTTTTACCCGAAGGGATTCTATGTCTTCCAGGCTTTGTTTAAATCTTTTCTTCTCCATTTCCAGGCGTTCTGTAGATTAAAAGCAGGCATGTCACAATGATGGTATTCCTGCTGCCCAGGCTATAGTTATATGCTGTCATAAACTCTTCCACCCTTTCTCCTTGGCTGCTTTGCATCATTGATTCAGAGACAGGAATCCCAACTCACAGGTGCCTATGACCTGTTTCTGCTCCTCCACTCACCCTCAGCCTGCACAGCCCGCAGCTTCAGCTCTGCTGTTGTGTTTGTCAAGTCTTGTTTTACCTGGAATAGCTGATCCTGCTGAACTTTGCATTTCTTCTCCAACTCGTCCACCTACAAGGAAATTACCACCATGTGCCAGTTTGAGGCTAGCTAAAATATTTCAGTGAGAGAAATTAGATTATAGGCTGTGAAAAGGAAACAATGGTGATGCCTGCTTCATTCATAGGCTTGCTGAGATGTATAAAAACAAGAACATAAGCATAGATAACACAGTGGCTCTTTCTCACAGCTGGTGCCTGCACTTTTCTCCCTAACCTGCTTTCTGTGTAACTAATCCTTCTGCTTTCTAACTCCCTTGGCTGATCCTCCAAACTCACCCTGCAGGTAAGTGCAAAGTCTGGGATAAGGTAGAGGGGTGGAAGGGTGGTTGGGAGCCCCTCCTGGGGACTCTAGTTTCTGGGAAGAGTGTTGTGTTTCTGTGTTACCTTTACCTTGTATATTTCTGTATATAGCTGCATATGCAGTAAATACCTGCTTCTATATTGTGCTAAGCTGTGAATATAAAGTGTCATTCCTTAACTTCCAGCAGGCTGAGTCTAGTCTGGGTGATTTTATAAGAGCGGGGGGGCAGGTAACACCCAAACTGTCACACACCAGAAATTACTTTGCTTTTCTATTAGCAGAGAAAGTTGGCCATTTAGATCAGCAGAAACACAAACTAGGGTCAAAGCAGAGGACACACAGAAAGAGCAGAAGTGAACAATATTCAAGTCCTGCTCCTTAGCCTTAGACTTGCTTTTTTACCTGGTTTCTTAGAAGCAGATTTTTCTCACTGGCAGCAGACAAGTCACGCAAAAGCTTGTCCTCCCGAGCAGCACCTTCCTGCAAACAGAGTAAAAATTAACCTGTGCTCACCTTAGCTCCTGCTCTGCCAACCTACACCAACCAGCACTCCAACCAACCAACCCTAACCTACTCCACAAACACCATGGCTCCTCTCTACGCCTGCCACTCACCTACCTAATTTACACAAGAATTTTTGTCATGGTAGCTGTAGTTAACTCACTAAACCCCATGCTTTGCTGGAGCATCCTGCAGCCCTCAAATCTACATAAACCAAGGATGACCTGAAACCCTGCTCTCAAACCTAAGCAAGATTTATCCAGCTCACCTGCTTTTGCTGCTGGAGCTCCTTTGAGTGGCGCTCAGCCATGCTAGCTTGTTCCTGTTTTACAACATTCAGTTGCTCTTTCAAATTGTTTGCCTTCTGCTCAGACAGAGTCAGGGCAGCTTCAGTCATCTGCAGCCTATTAAGAGGAATATTTTTCAAAGTCCTTATGAGACACAACTTCAGACACTTCCAGCAAGCTCTCTAAGCCACATGCTATACAATGTTAACAGGTATTTGGCAGTGAAGGAAATCTGACTAGCTAAATGAGGCCTATTTTGCCCTTTGGACAAGGACAGGACATCTCTGCATCCAACAGCCTCTACAGTGAGTGACCTGGAACTTTTCAGAGCCCAGTGTTCTGGCATCCTACCATACTTTCCCTCTGTTCTCTTCCAAGAGCTGTTTTCCTTGCCTGGACCCCCTTCTCACAGGAGAACAAATCTGGCTACGTAATACCACTGCAAGGTTGTTTAAAATTAGGGATAGCATTTTAAATACAGATTGAATAAGCTATTTGCTTACTCTGTATATGAAGGACATGTCCACACTGAGATAGGGCATAATGAAACTACCTTTGCCTGACAGAACTGAATGAGACAGGGTCATCAGTGCTTGAAGCCCAGCCACTGTCAAGTGCATATGGGTCTACACAACCCAACACTGCTTTTGGGCAGCTCCATGTCATTGTTCCTAGGCATACAGTCTTGCTGGTCAGGTTCCTCCATGTTTGCAGTGTTCTTCACAGGATACTGCCCACTGCCATAGGAAGCAGGTATAGACTCTCACCAGGCTTTGAACTGTGTGAGGAACATGCCCCAATCCCATCCCCAAGATCCCTTTTTTTCCCTTTTCACCCTCTGTAATTCACTTGCTCTTACACCAATGCACTGTAATTTTACTTAAAAGCAGGCTAAATATCTGGCGTGGCAAACCCAAAGGCTTGATCTGACCATAATTTCTGGATATCACTGCAGAACTAAGCGAAATAGTAAACCAGCCACCCTACAAGATTATCCCCCTTCTTAACAGCTCTGCTCAGCACTGCCTGTACAGCACAGAGCAGTGGGAAGGATAAGGTTTTCCTCCTCCATACTTGGCCTTCAGTGAATTCATAATGGAGTGCTGCTCATCCAGTGCTTCCTGAAGCTGGCAGAGTCGTGCTGCAGATATCCTGCATTTGTTTGGGGGGAAAAAAAGATGGGTAGTTTCTGCCAGGAAATGGAGAGGGCTCAATTCTACCATCAAAGAGCAGAAAGCACTCAGAAACTCAACTCACCTGCCACTCCTGGCTATTTCTTCTTTCTGCCTATCTATAGTGTCCATCAAATCCAAGAACTGTGAACAAGGCAAACATCAGTAAGGAAATGAGCTGCATCAGCCTGAGGCATTTACATTTTTCATATGTTTCTTCCTAGTGAAAGCTGAAGACAGGTCAAGCCACTCTTGAAAACAAGCAAATTGGAGGACTGATGCATTCATTAGCACATCTGACTGAGGCCACCACCTACAGGGACCCCGCACCATTTGGTGTCAGAGGGAAAAGACTCACATTCCTAGGTTTTCATCACTTGGGAAATATGAAAACAGTGGCAAAAGAACAGAAAGTACACATGTGGGTGAAGAAATCACTAAAACTCCCCCAGAATCCAGAGTGAGTATGTTCAGCAGGACATGTGTCCACAGCCCTATCACTATGGATTTGAACCCAGGGCAGCTGAGCTCAGAGGAAGGACTCAATTTACTAACTCACGCTCTATGCTGTATGCCTGTCGATAGGGACACATGTGCAAATTCAGGCACACAACAGTCTTGATGCTGAGTCTATCACGAGGATTCCAGTTGCCCCCATTGAACTGCCAACATGTAAGGTGGCTGACCTGCCTGGTCTTCTCATCCTTCAGACTCAAAACTTCCTTGGTGAGTATGTGAGTACGGTTCTGGATCTCACTCAGGATAGTCTCACGGTCTCGGTTGTGATCCACAGCTTGTTCTGATGCAGAGAGAGCAGGAGAGCATGTTTCTAAAGCATCACAATAGGAAGTGCTGCTGGAAGAGACAGCACTCAGGACACCTAGCTATGGGAAGCAACAGGCCAGCAGCCCTTCTCAGGCTGGCCCATGCACAAAGACCACTCTCATCTTACAGGGTGGAGCAGAGTTGAAGATGACAGCATATAGCACCATAGAATCGTCAGGGCTGGAAAGGACCCCAAGGATCATGTAGTTCCAATCCCCCTGCCACGAGCAAGGACAGCTCACACTAGAACAGGTTGCCCAGAGCCACATCCAACTTGGCCTTAAAGACCTTCAGGGATGGGGCTTCCACCACCTCTCTGGGCTACCTGTTCCAGTGTGCCACCACCCTGATGGTGAAGAAGTCCTTCCTAACATCCAATCTGAATCTACCCACTTCTAGTTTTGTTCCACCCCTCCTAGCCCTACCACTTCCCAATACCCTAAAAAGTCCCTTGCCAACTTTCCTGTAGGCCCCCTTCAGATACTAGAAGGTCACAATAAGGTCTCCTCAGAACCTTCTCTTCTCCAGACTGAACAGCCCAGATATGGAGCAATCAACACCCCAGCTATGGAGAGCAATTCAACTCCAATGTGGATAGGACAATGACAAAGATGTTGCATTAGCCGTATCCAAGCTTAGCTACTCAAAAGGAAATGAGAGCCTCAAACTATCCCACAACTATCAATGGCACAGTAAATTCTAATCCTAATCATTATTTTCCTCTTGCTGGTAAAAGTGACACGCTTTCAAGTTGACCAGCCCTCAAAAAGGACAAGAGGAAGCAAATCAGGGCACAGTGTAAATGACGCTGAGAAAGGGAGAAGGAGGGAAATAGTTATCTTCTGGATCAGCAAGGGCCCTATATCCCTCCAGTGCTGAGGGGACAGGAGTTGCTGATTCTTGTGCAACAAGTAACACTTACCCACAGCTTTCAGGATGTCACTAGGAACATTGTTCCCAGCCAGCTCCAGCTTCTTCAGGGTCTTGTTGCTGCGTAGGCAGTTCAGCAAAGCTCGGCCACCCAGAAGCCCAATATTATTCCAACGCAAATCTACACAGAAAGCAAACTGTCACCCAGTAGTCACACATCTGCAAAACATAGGGCTCAAGAGAAACTGTGCTTGCATCTGCAAGCATGGTTAACTATTCCCTGATGGCCTCAGAACAAGCACAGGTGAACACCTTCCAAGACAAGTGAGGGAGAGAAAACAACAGACAAAGCAGAAAAAGCAAGGATGCATCTTAAGCATAGCAAAGTGCAGGGAGCCACTGAAGTTCAAAAGGTACACAAGTTTATCCCCCACATTTTCATCTCCCAAGCTTTCCTTTCACAACCACAAACTGTGGATGAGAAAGAACTGGCACAAAGAACCACATTTTTCTGATGGCAGTTCTGGCAAACGTCCTTAGTAAGGACAAAGCAACGCAAAGCCAGTCTCAGAGTCTGGTATGAGGCATGCCAACAGCACTCACAAATGGGAATGAACCCGTTCCCTCCCCGCTAAGAGCTGTCCGGCTCCAAGCATGCAATCTTCATCTGCAAATTTGGTTCCAGAGACTCCAATTAACGTCTCCCACTCTCCAAAGGCCAAAGGGCTGTGACCTCTGCTCCCCTCACAAAGCCTGCAAAGCACTCCAGACTGACAGGAATTTGGAATGACACCAATGAGTTGTCAGAGATCACAGCAGGCTGCAAGGAACTTGAAAATAGATGTGCATGTGCATACATATACCTAGGCAGGCAAAGAACTCTTACCCAGCTCCTGAAGGCTGGCATTTTCTTTCAGTGCCATGGCCAGCTCTCCAGCCCCTTGATGGTTGATCTGGTTATTGCGTAGATCTAGCCGCTGGAGAATGTTGTTTTCTTCCAGTCCTTGGCAGAAAAAGGAGAAACCCTCCTTCCACACGCCAAGGTTGTTCCATTCCAAGATTAAGCTAGGGAAAATCAGACAAGACTTGAGATCATAAAGTAAATGCACAATTACAAGCACTTAAATGATGCTTGGATTGTGGTATCCATTCAAACACCCAGATCTGCCAACAGACTCAAAGACTGGGATGCTGCTTAGGGCCCTGCATCCTCCAGTTGGCACTCCTTCATCTGTCCCATCCCTCACAAAAAAAAACTGCATCACTTGGCATTCCTCCTGCCCCAGTAAGCTACACCCTCAACCCTTTTCTAACGTTGCACTTCATCTGGCAGGAATAACAGAAAGAGAGGTAGATACAACTTTTTACCTCCTGATGGATCTGTTCTGCTGAAGAAGTTTTCCCAATGCCTCAGCTCCCACAGTTCTCAGGTTATTTCCCTGAAACAAAAGTTCCAGGTGATGAGTAGGCTATGCCCTGTCCCAATCCAGCTATCCCATCAGCACCACCAGAAGCACCCCAGCTGTAATACCAACATCAGCCTGTCAAAGACAGTTTGAACAGCATCTGTTTCACACTATTAGTCAGCTTTTCAGAAAATTAAAGACCCTGGGAGGAAAGGGTCCTGTGCCAGTCTTGTAAGGCATCATGACTGAGAGCTCATAAAAATCACAGGATGGCACAGAATCGGCAAGGTCCAAGATGGTACACAAAATGGTGATTCTAGGTAAGCAGAACCATTTCAACACACTTCACTGAAAAGGACTCAGCTAACACCAGCACAGATGAGAAACTGTGATGCAGCTTAGGACTGTAGATTCAAAGGAACAGCTACGTGTGCGCCAGAGGGACAGAGAGAGTCACTCTCACAATAGAGTGATCATCACATATGTAAACGAATGCTTAGTTTTTCAAGCCTCTGAAAGTCGAACTAGTAACTCACTGGCTAATACAGAAACCCAAAGAAAAGCCTGCACATGCTTCATCTGACCAAGCAGCAACTGACAGCACACCCACAGCAATAACTTTCTGTTAGAGTAATGGAATAAGAATGGACAAAGATGAGCTGCAAAGTACCTCTGGACATGACATGATGTTAAACAGGCAAGGACCGAGTCACTTAAGGATAAGAACTTCACAGCAGTGCACGTCTTGTAGTGCAATTCTGCAGTGGGACTGTTTATTTCCAAGTCTGATTAAGCTTGTGCTCCTATTTTCCTCCTCACCTCTTTAATTTTGTTCAGTCAGACTCACCTTCAGATCCAAAGACTTGACTGTGCTGTTGGAGCAAAGACCATGCAACAGAAGTTTTACACCTAAGTAGAGGGAAAAAAAAAACAAAACAAACCAAAACGAAACCACAGTGTTTGTTTCCTAGGTGGAATCCTTTGCCTGAATTGGGAGGAGAAAGCGTCCTTGCCAACAGCCAGCCCAGAAGGGTAAAACATGTGACCTGGTAAACAGCCGCTGCATCTGGAAAGCTCCATCTGAACTCTCAGAACAGGAGATTTTTTTCATATACTCTCAGAGACAGAGGTGCTTGGGCAGAGAACTACATGTCACTCTGGGTGCCTTCCGAAGGCAGCTACGAAAACAGCCCATGTCCACGCAGGCCACACAGACAAGACGTTAGCTGGCTTACTTAACCCCTGCCCGTGCAGAAGGCACCGAGTACAGACTCACACTACCTCCTAGGACAGATGTAACGATTTAGTGACTAGAGCTAGCAGATCATCATCCGAATCTTCCCGTGTCAGCAGCCACCGCCATCTATTCAGCGACAACAGTAACACCTTCTCTCGAAAACAGCCAAGGGGATTCTGACCGGATTCACGCCGCACTGCCTCCTCCCCGCTCAGCCACCGACCTGGCAGCTTCACCGGCCTAAAACACCAGTTACTGCCTCCCCAGCCCTCCTGCTCTCGGCTCCGGACCCATCGCGACACCTTCACCCCGGCCATGGCGCCGCACGGCCCGGCGCGCTGTTCCGCCTCTGTCCGCCAACAGCCACGGTCCCCGCTCCCACCTTCCTCGCTCAAGCCGCAGTCACTGAGCACCAGCTCGGTGAAGGGCGCGGCGCCAGGCAGCAGCCGGCCGAGCGCTCCGCACGTCTCCAGCGAGAGGCTCTGAGCCTCCAGGTCCAGGCAACCGCGGCCCGGTGCCGCTCCGCGCTCCCGCAGCCGCCGCAACACAGCCTCCTGCGGCGCCGCGCACAGCCGCGCGTAGGCCCGCCGGAACTCCTCCATGGCTGGCGCCGCGGTACCGGTACCGGCCGCACGCGGCGCTGAAGCCAACGGAACGGCGGAGGCGGCCACGCCCCCGCGCGGCGCGCGCTTCCGGGAGGCGGGGAGCGGCGGCGGCGCCATGGAGGAGCGGGAAGACGGTTTCAAAAAGGTGCGGCGGGACCGGGCGGGGGGTTCGGGCCGCGAGCTGCTCTGCCTCGCCCCGCTCACCAACTCCCCTCCCCGCGCAGGAGACCGTGGACCGGCTGCTCCGCCTCCACTTCCGCGACAGCAGGACCCGAGGTACCGCGGCGGCGGCGGCGGCGGCGGGCGGGCCCGGGCAGAGGGCCGCGGGCTCCCGTCTCCCTTAAGTGCTTTGTCGTTGCAGTTAACGGCGACGCGCAGCTGCTGATGGCGGAGATGCTGAAGGTCTTCGTCCGGGGTGAGCGTGCAGCATCTCCTCCCGGTGCCGGGATCGGAGTCTGCCTGAGCCGCGAGAGCGGCGCGTTACGGGGTCGAGAGGACACCCCACCACCACCACCTCACCTATCTCCGAGCTTTCGGCTCGCCCCCCCCGGCCGCGATTCTGCTCCGTGCGGGTCGGTGATCAGTCTCCTCTAGGGAGCAGGGCCCGTGGGGCCGCGTCTTCCTCCCGGGAAACTGGCCGCCGGCCTTCTCCGGGGCCCCTCTGACCGCACCTTCTCTCTGCACGGCAGAAGCAGCGGCACGAGCAGCACGGCAGGCACAGGCCGAGGACCTGGCGAAGGTGGACATCGAGCATGTGGAGAAAGTGCTGCCGCAGCTGGTATGTACGTGGCTGCACGGGGGGAGGATGGGGGCTGAAGCAGCTTAATCGTCTTCCTTTTGGGAGAAGTTTGGAGATGCAGTAGATGTGCTGATCGCCTTTACTGCTCTCTCCTTACAGCTTCTAGACTTCTAGAGGCCTCATGAGCCATATGGCCTGCCAGCAGAAGATCCTGACCTGCCAGGAAACATCTGGCTCGTCTTCAATCTAGCTCAAGAAAGAACAATCTCAACATTTTTTTTGTCCCCTGCCATTTTGCTTCTGCTTGTTCTCTCCTCTACCAAGCACGACTAAGCCCTAGGCAGCTCTGCTGTCAGAGGCTATTTTGAAGGGTCTGCCTCAACATATATTCTGGTCAGCTAGGTCTGTGACTGGTGTCCACCTTGCTCCTCCAGCAGTGGCCCCTACTTCACAGCACAGGAAGATGCTGTTGCTGCCTCAGCTAATGTGAGAAACAGGTGCTGCTTCACAGGGATGCTCGCAAAGATTTAATGGCTGGAAACATCATCCAAACTTCAGGCTTTCATCACCTCAGCAGGCAGCTGTGGCAGAAACTTCAGGTCCAGCTCCAAGCCTGTCTAATGAATAGGTTGTTAACAGGAGCTCAGTCACAGGCTCTTGCCAAAAGCAGGTAACTGATCTTTATTTTATAAATAAACAGTGGCTGTGCCTCACTACCTTCCAGTATTTCTCCAGGGCTATGACATCAAAGAGTGCTTGGAACCTTTTAACCATTTGATATTCTCCTCAGAAGCTGCTTTCCCTGTGCTATAAATTTGTTCTCACAAAGAAACATCAATAAATTAAACCCAAGTTTCCCCTCCCTTGTGTAGGCTCTTTGCTGCAATTAATCATCGAAAGTCAAGTTGCTTCAAAGACTTGCAAAGTTTCCCCCCTCACCCACCCTCTTCTCTACATCTTTGTAGGACGAAAGGAAAAAGGACAGAATAACAAACAGCATGTGTGAAAATCCCACATCATGGGACAGCCTGGCCCCTCAGCCAGCGGGGGGGCAGGGGGGAAGCTGTGAAATAAGAAACCTTACACATGTAGGCAGGACCCACACAACTGAACAGGCTTTGTTGGGAAATACACAGGCAGCTGCAGAGAAAGCAGCTGACAGCAGCGTGGTTCAGGGCCGCTGGGGCTGGCTCTGCTCCTTCTGAAACAGCAAGTGGGCTTTTCCCCATTGACAGCTGGAGCAGGCAGAGGCTCAGTAGGTCACTACTCTTCTAGCCAAGAGCTATCAAGGTCATCACTCAGGCCACCAGCCACTTGGAAACTTCACCTAAAACCACAATTTAGGAGATGTTCTTTCTGATGACAGTACCAGCTGAAGCAGTGCCCCATCCCTCTGCACTGCAGCCTCTTTGCCAAGGTAATTGTTTGTGCAGCTGTACAATGAAACCAATGAAGAGACTGACCTAGTTCAGCCTTCAGCCCCACAACCATATGATAAAAAAAAAAGCAATAGCAAAAAAAATTTAAAAGGCAAATACTACCACCTTTGAATGCTCCCAAACCCAGAGAGCGGTTGGGCTACTCTAGCAGAAGTGATACTCAAATCCAGTTCATCAGGTATCCGCATGTACTGTTCTGGGGCAAGGCAAGAATCCTTGTGGCAACTACCTTAGTGAAAATCTTGTCATTTTAATCATCAGGGCATCTTGTCTCTCTTCAAGAACTCAGTGCTACTTTCCTGCTTTTTCCAGATTTCAAATCCTCATCTCTCCTTCCATTCTGACTCCTACTGACACACAGCTCTCTCAAAGCCTCTGCCCTAAAAAGGCTCGAGTTCCCTTCTCTGATGTAGTCTATACAGCAGCTTTCTTGACTTAAGAGAATCACTGAGATGAATGGTAGTAGTAAAGCAGTATTTTAGTAACTGCAGCAGCTTAAACTCTTTTTTTGCATTGGAAGAGGGGAATAAAACCTCTGGTCTAGCTGTTGAAGGTAGCAATTTTTCATTCTCCTTAAAGAGAAGTTGATTTGGTTTGGGATTGATACTCAGGTGAGTTAAGGGACAAGTAAGGGCAGCACTACCTGAGGTAATACCAAAGCAGCAATATGAAACTTCCTAATCCTCACCTCTGTCCTAACCTATAAACCTGTCCCTGTAATAATGATATTGCTGCTTGTGTCTCTGAACCTTTCCTTTGCTTTTCTCCTGTTAGATACTTGCAGGTGATAGTTCTAGTGCTAGCTCTTGGCCAGAAATGAGAACAGCTGAGCCCATCAGTACTCTTGAATGTTGCCTGTGCTCTTCCAACAATCTGAGACACATCTGAAAGCACACTACAACTTCCTACAACCAGAAGTGCTTCTGTCTGTTCTACCCCTGGAAACCAAAACAACAGCACAAGTATATCACCATCTGTCATTACCTATGACTCTTAGTTGTCTTCTGATGTATATTGTGTAAATGCATCAAAGTAGCTCTAGCTACAGTCTGCTCTGACTTCCTTGAAATGAATCAGCCTGAGATAGGGCCTGAACCAAGATACAGACAGTGCTACAGAGGGTAGGCTCAGCTCACACTTAACCAATTAAAATAATAAACTTTCAACATTATTTTAGCATCTTTTGTCTTGCTGTAGTATGTCTTTCTCAGCCTGCCAAGTGCCAGAAGGGCTGTGCACCGTGAGGACCTGCAGCAGCAGCAGCTGCACACAGTGCTGCTGCATTCCCCACTGCCAGCGGCTGCACACATTCCCTGTTTAGGTGACACACAAGAAATCAATCAACATTTTTGCTATAGCATTCTGCTCCCTCCACTATGACTCTCCTTTTTTTTTCTCTTCCACCTTTCTTTCATGCTTCCCCTCCCTCTGACTTTCTTCAAAGCATCTGGGAGCATCTGGAAGTAATTAGACCTGAAGGGAAATGTTGGCCAGGCTGGGAGACAATGACAAGTGCCAGGAACCCTGGGTGCCCTTTCTAGCCACTTTGAAGTTCATTCAGATGGTACAAAGCTCCATTTTGCTTTGCTGGAAAAAAAAATGGGAGGAAGGGAATGAGGCATGACAGGCCCATTGAAAAGGGAGCAGGTTCCTGTGAACTGACAGAGAAACTGAGTACTGGGGGAAGAAACATACTATCAAAGAGACCGACCAAAAGGCCTCCTATGGCCACTCTGCTTTATTACCTCTACAAATTGTGCAGATGCACACACAGCTCAGGGAACAATTGTCTATACAGGGAAAATATGTTGTTACTGTAGCATGGAGCCCCAGCTGTCCAGTATGAATCACTGATCCATGGAGAAGACTTCAAATAAAATACAGCACCATGGATACTGTGGCACTACAGAGTTCATCTCCAGTATAGGCACAGCTCTAACCAACAATATTCATTCCTGTACTACATCTGCAGGAGGCAAAGATCTGGGCAAGTGCTCCCCTCTGTACACTAACTGCAGAACAGCTACTCTGCTGTGGAAACACTGGGACCACAGAAGTCCACAGATGAGGAGTCACATGAACAGATCCTTTGCTAGATTCTCCACCACCACCACTGTATTACTGATGTTAATTATATGTAGTGAAAATATACCAGCCTCCACATGATGCTTTCCACTAAATGATACTTGTGTTCTTTGTTGACAAGATTCTGGCAACTGAAAACAATACAAGTGCAGCAACCCAAAAGATTCACAGGAAAAGCCCATTAGAACTGGTTTAAATGGTCTGGTTTAAGTGCTTCCTCTTCACTCACTTTCCAGCCCATCTAAACCTGGAATTATCAGCAGCACTAACCCCAGTCAGCAAGAAGCAGAGAGAAATCTTGTTCTAGGCAGCATAGCTATAGGTAAAACTGGATTGGATTGTATCTTGCTGCTAGAATTCAGGCAGCTAGACTCAAAAGTTACCTCTGAAAGTAGAACTGAGAAGACTGGAATTGAAAAATATGGATAAAAGCAAAGTCCTTCACAGAAAGTGCATAGGAATTATTTCCCCTTTAATTCATACTATTTGCATGCAAGAAACCTTAATTTTAACTTCTAACCTTGCTTCTATAGTCACAAAGACCACAAGCAGGCCTTCCACTCCTCCAAAAGGTGAAACTGGCACCTGTGATAGGAATTTTCTGGTTTTATAAGTAATATTCATCCAGATTAGATCTCTCCAGGGCCACCAACAATTTCTTACATATTCTGAGTAAGTTCATCAGGACAGGGGCTCAGCTGACTGCTTCCTGATCCAGCAGTCCAGAATATTTCATCTCTTCCCACCTACAAAATAAACATAAGAACATTAAAACACTTAACCACATAAATTGCATTGTATTGTTTCTTAGTAATACGACCTGGCTGCTGAGGGTTCTATAGTCAGAGTAACATGTTGGACAGCATGTAAGAGCTCTCCTCAAGAAGATGGAACAGTGACTGCATCATAACTTTTGAAGTGGAGAACTTCATCCTACATGCTATTAACCTTTTATACCAACTGTTAATGGGTAACCTGCAGAGGTAGGTAAGATGTTATTTTGTAATCTTTACTTGGGAAAGTCTTAAGTGGAATGCTCCAAGCACACTGAAAATAGGAACTAAGATACTGTGACCCACATTATCTGCATCAGCATCCCAGTGTCAGTCAAACTGACCAGCCACAGCAGGGCAACACACCAACCTGCAGCTTTCCAGCAATCACTTCACACCTTATGCCATGCTTGCTGGAGCTGATGGTCTCATGGTATCCTTCAGAATCTAACGCTAGAAGAGTCTAACACTCAGCAAGCTAATACTTGGCATTGTTAGTCAGGGAATCCCAGAAAATTCTTCCTAGTTTTACTGCTTTGAAGGAAGCTGATTAAAGTACTAAAACCAGACTATACTAGCAAAGGAAAAACAATGTCAGAGATTTAAGAGGTGACATGGGGGCCTTTGATACATTGAGTATCACATCTATTAGTATTTGAACTACACCAGCAGAGTTAAGAAGTCATTACATTAAGCACACAACATAAAAATGCTGCAAGCATATGGATTAGTTAAGACTCAAAGCCCAGAGCCTGCATTCAGGTATTTCTTTCCCCAGCAAATGCTGAAGTTTTACTTGTGATTGACAAGAACTAGACCAAATGTCCAAGCCTTATGCTGACATCTTCAAGGACACTGCCAACATCCAACATGATTGGCACAGAGGAGCTTGCCTTTCTGGGGAGTTTAGAATAAGAGGAACACTCCTCTGATTTCATACCTGGAAGTTTCAGCCATTTAGGTACTTTCCCAGGGACCCTTCTCAACACCTGTGGAGCTTCACACACAGTTGCTGGTTCCGGTTGCTCATCAGTCTTTTTGCCACTTTCCACTTGTGGTTCAGATAGGGATGAAACTGTTGATTCTAAAGATGTTGCAGCAGAAGGAACTAATGGTTTGGACAAACATCTAAGGAAGAAAATAAAGAAGCAGAACTAAGCTTTGTTTTTTCACAACCCCCTGTACAACCCCCATCTTTGAACTTCTAAAGTCAGACTAAAAAGGCTTTTCCTTTTCATGATAAAAGTGCTAGAGTTACTTGATTTAGTCACTGAAATCTTATTATGCAAAGGACTCATGAAGCTATGAAGTCAAGTACGGCAGTATGACTGTTTCAGGAGAAAATGAAGTCCTAATATGTTCAGAACACATTTCTTTGTAGTAAGGATTGGCTCATTTCAGGCTTCCCATCCCTGAAATACCAATTTGCCATTCTATTCAGTCCCAACGTACCTGGCTACCAATAAATCAGCTGCAGAAGGGGAAACTGCAGAGCTCAGCAGGTCTGATTTCAGGTAAGAATCTGTTTAAAAATGAAACCCAAAGACTTATTTAGTAACAGAGAGATCAATCACATAGTCCTGAGCTCAGCAAATACCTGCTGTGCACTATAGTAAATCTCCATCATCTACCTCCAGCTGACACAGGACACTTGGAGTGGGAGTTTATTTTACAATGCAAGATGCCCTGTTTCACCATTCAAGCCTCAAGATTCTGACATTTTCTTTTCGTGCTCACTGCACCTCAGAAACTTTTTAAATCTCTGGGAGAAGAGAGATTCTAAGCATAAAGCACAGATGATAAAGAATCAAAGACTGAGATCTCTTCTCCCACATCCATAGTAGGTCTGGAAAAGCATTTAATACTCATTTGTCTAATTAACATTACGGACAACAGAATTTCCTTCCAGAGTAGTTCTTCTATCATTTTTGTCCTCAGAGTAGACAATGATTGCTCCACAGCATAACAAATCTCCCAAGAAAGGTACTGTGCTTACACTTGTGCTCCAGCTAACTGACCAAGCTAGCTCTGAAGAGCTTGAGCCATTCAGAACGGGAACATTTACCAGTGGTCTCAAGGACTGCATTGTCTTTTGTGAGATGACCTTTGAATCCAAGGATGTAGTTCTTCAGGGTTTACAGGAACTATATAGTCAGCTGAAGAAGAGAGAAAATTCACTCACCTCTACAATCCTCAGATCCAAAATGAATGACAGCAGTTGGAAAGAGTTTAGCCTGCAGCAAGAGCGGAAAAGAAGAGATCAGTGATTGTAGATCATTTCACAGTTCACTGTGAACATTAGACACAGGCTAGACAGCTACAGACCAATGCACACAGTTCAAGCTGAGTTCACTGAACCATCTCTATTTCAGAAAAGGCTAAACTTACATAGAGCACAGAGTGCTCAGGGTAAGACATGAAGCAAAATTCCATGATCTATTCTACTACACACAGAGAACAAGACCTGTAGAGCAAGAGCTCACTGTGCTGAGGACCTGCCATTTGTTTTCCTCTGTCCCCATACCTCAGGCCATTGTATTTCAGGCACATTCTCCACTGCTGTGCAGGTAACATGAGTATGATAAAGAATCTTCCAAGACCTAAGAGGCTGATAGTTAAAAGAAGGAAAAATCCAGCTACGCCCTCGGAAATCTACCCTATTACATTTAGACCCTTCTTCTAGTTGTTTTCTGTTGTTCAACAGCTTTCCAGGATGCAGTCCACCCCTCCATAAATCCAGCCTGAATTCCTAGTTGTCATTTGTTAGAATAACTGCCACCTTCAAACAATTTCTTCATCCATTTAGTTCATTACACAACTCAGATATCTGTACAACTGCCTTTCTCATGCTGCATCTTTATTTCATCTGCAAATGTTACTAATGATCACTTGGTCTTTATGAATCTCCCTCCAAACCAGATGAAAATAACAAACAGAATGTGGCCCCAAATAATTCCAGCAAAAGAGCAGCATAAGTGGTCTATGTTTCTCAACTATTTCTCTCTGGCTAGTCCTTGTGAGGTCAGTCAGCCAAATCACAAATCATTTAGTGAGTGTTTTAGTCATATTGTGTGCCACACCTAAAAAAAAAAAAGGGGGGGGGGAATGGGAAGAGAAGTGGAAATGCCTACAATTCCAGCCAGCAGGCCTACTTCCTAATTTAACCTGTCCATAAATTTACTGCACTGCTTTATACTTCAGTTTCCTCCACTTTGGTCACAACAACCCCAAGCAGCACTACAGGCTGGGGACAGAGCGGCTGGAGAGCTGCCAGGAAGAAAGGGACCTGGGGGTGCTGTAGATGGCAGTTGAACATGAGCCAGCAGTGTGCCCAGGTGGCCAAGAGAGCCAAAGGCATCCTGGCCTGGATCAGGAACAGTGTAGCCAGCAGGATGAGGGAGGTTATTCTTCCCCTGTACTCAACACTGATCAGGCCACACCTTGAGTGCTGTGCNGCCACAGAGAGTGATTGGCATTGGAATGGGCTGCCCAGGGAGGTGGTGGAGTTGCCATCCCTGGAGGTGTTCAAGAAAAGACTGGATGAGGCACTCAGTGCCATGGTCTAGATGACTGGATAGGGCTGGGTGCTAGGTTGGACTGGATGATCTTGGAGGTCTCTTCCAACCTGGTTGATTCTATGATTCTAAGGTATACATCCATCAAACAGAAGAACCAGAGAACTGACATCTCTCAAGTTACTGAAATGTAATGCACCATACAGTCTCTGGTTTGGTGCAATTCACCTGTTTTTCTCTAAGCACAAATAAAAAGTGAGGAAGCCTCTAACTTCTGTTGACAAAGGCCATTCTCCCCATCTTCTTTCTCTGTTTCACACTCAGTCTTTTATGTCGCAGCTAACTAGCTGTGACACTATTCAACTACCTTTGCATAAATTTAGAGTGAATAAAATTCAATAAAAATCATAGAATCATATCTTGGCCACTTGGGCACACTGCTGGCTCATGTTCAGCTACTCTCTACCAGTATCCCAAGGTCCCTCTCTGCCTGGCTGCTCTCCAGCCACTCTGTCCCCAGCCTGTAGCACTGCTTGGCGTTGCTGTGGCCAAAGTGTAGAACCTTGCACTTGGCTTTGTTAAATCTCATCCCTTTGGCCTCTGCCCATCCATCTAGCCTAGCAAGGTCCCTCTGCAGGGCTTGCCTACCTTCCAACAGATCAACACCTGCTTCTAGCTTGGTGTCATCTGCAAACTTACTGATGGACTCAATCCCCTCATCCAGATCATCAATAAAGGTATTGAACAGGACTGGGCCCAGCACTAGCGACAGCTGCCAACTGGATGTGGCACCATTCACCACCATTCTCTGGGCCCAGCCCTCCAGTCAGTTCTTGACCCATATCAGAGTGAATCTGTCCAAGCCACAGGCTGCCAGCTTTGCCAGGAGCTTGTTGTGGCTTTGCTGAAGTCCAGGTAGACTACATCCACAGCCTTCCCCACATTCACCAGGCGGGTAACTTGATCACAAAAGGAGATCAGGTTGGTCAGGCAGGACCTGCCCTTCCTAAACCCATGCTCGCTGGGCCTGATCCCTGAATTACATTCATCATACTAATACATTAAATGACATTATACTGTTGAGAATTTGTCAGTAGCTCAAATTATGACCTACTGAACAGATAATTGTAAGCATAAAAGAGAAGAACTACTTTTCAACTACCCCCAAGTAATATATAGGATCAGATTTGATCTGGTAAGAAAAACCAATCACAACGTTATAAAATTCAACACCAGAAGAAATGAAAAATATGTGAACAATTAAAGCAAATACCACATTTTAGAAAGAGAGAGAGAATGAATTTAATCAGGCAGATTACAGACCCGAAAGTCAGAGGATAAGAAAGTAAAACCTTCAGTATTGAATCCTTAGCTGGTGAATAAACATCACTTGGAAAAACAGAGTCTCAGAAATGCTGTGCAGCCCTAACAACAAAAAAAAAAATCAAACAGGGAAGCAAGCAGCAAAGTGAAAGTGCTGTGAGATGCCCATAATTAAACTAATAATTTGAGTAGCTAATACTTCTGAGGTCAGTAAGGAATGAAGCAGCAGAATAGGTGCAAGGAAGGAAATTCAGAGAGCTAAAATACAATTCAAGGATTAGAAGAATAAAAAGTTTGGATAAAGGAAGCCTCTAAAATAATTAGTTGGGCCACCAATTATTAGGATTAGGGAATCCAATTACAAAAGAGAATTTAAACTACTTCTTTGGATCAGTTTCATCATGGGAGAGACTTGGAGAAGAGTAACTCTATTCTCAATTTGTGACAAACTTACAATGTGGGTAAAACTGAGCAGCTGAAAGGGCAGAAATATCCTGCAACATCATTTCCACCACAGAATCACTGCACAGTGGAGGTTCTAACTAGTACCCTAAAATTGTCTCGTCCAGTTTCCCCCACTCTGAGTCAGGTAGAGTGCAATTCTCAGGACCATCAAATACAGTGGGGTTCTGACTATCAAGGATGAAGACTCCACAACCTGCTTAGGCAACCTGTTCCAGTGTCAAACTACCCTTTAAACAGGTTCGGTTTGCTGGGTTTTTTTGTTTGTTTTCCTTTTAGTTCAATAGATGTTCCTCTGGTTTGTGCTTATTTCCCCTCCTAACATACCAGATGCATCAGTCCCTTAATTATCTTTTGGTCCTTCACTGGACACCAAAGAAACTGTAGAAGTGGACTCAGTGGTCCCACTGGTTCAACCAAGGAATCACAGAAGCAACTGCAGTTAAGTGAGGAGAGTGCCTACTTAGCTTGCTCTGCCACTTACAGTGACTACAACATGATCCTCAAAGAAACTGGAGCAGTAAAATAAATGGTGCTGGAACTAAGGATACTAAAATGCACTACATCCCCATCTCCAAATGGTACATCCAAGTGTTTTAAAAGGACTGCAGAGTAAGAGAATTAAAATTGCTAAGCTTTGTGCTAAAACCAGAAACTGCTGCAAGCACAGGCTTGAATTTTTAAAAGGGATTGAAGGTGATAGGCAGAAGATTGATATGATATGGTGTAACCAGCTGTACTATCAAGGACTCTGAAACAAAAGTATCATACTTATTTTCAGAATGAATGCTAATATAACATAACCTAAAGAAAAACTAGCTGAAACAACTGCTTTAAGCTCTCAGAAGGCCTTACACCAAGAGACAGGTAAAGCAACAGAATCATCACAGTGTCCAAGAGGTAAGTATTGTCATAGCAACAAACTCTGCATCTATCCTGGCAAAACAACACCACCAAACTTGTTGGCTTGATCCAACAAATACATAAATAGATAAAAGCAAGCAACTGCTCATCATTGTATCACACAGTTAGGAATTGTGGAGGGCAGGCTGCCTGCTCTTCAGTTTTCTTGAACCTCTGTTGCCACCATCAGCACAGTCAGGATACTGGAATGACAGCCCTTGGACCTGATCCAGCAGAGCAATTACCCGAACTCAAAGGAACCCTGATTGTCATGGAGAAGTCTGTAGATTGCTACCTAGTGCAGAGACTAATAAATCTGTATTAACTGGAGGCAAAATGAAACAGCTTGACCTATCTTCCTGACTAAAAACTTCAAATGATTATGGGGCATTACAAATTTTTGGACATTAACCCAAAGTCTGTAGGAGCCTTTCACCTACAGTACGGCCTACAACATGTTAGGCTGAAGCAGAAGACATTCATCAGTCCACTCCAAGTCTCAGTTCCTGCTAAAGTTTGCAACCAGGCATCTTCACATCCTTGAAGCGATGTTTTACCAGAAATCATTATTTATTAAGTCTTTTAATGTTTCATTCCTCAATCAACAGAGCCTAAGGTTGCCTGCTCCACTCACAAAGACAGCTCTCCATAAACTTTTTTAATTAAAAAGTACCAGACAC
Source organism: Tricholaema leucomelas (assembly GCA_013400475.1). Lineage (NCBI taxonomy): Eukaryota > Metazoa > Chordata > Aves > Piciformes > Lybiidae > Tricholaema lacrymosa > Tricholaema leucomelas. The sequence goes on from WAAF01016384.1 coordinate 148,622, forward strand.
AGTTTAGAAACCCCAGAGAAAACTCTTGCAAGAGCTTTGATGTTTCCGCTGCATTCGTCTGAAGGGATCCCTCTATTTAGGAAATGGGTGCCTTAAAAAGCTTTCCCCCCCCTCAGTACACATACACTCAAACCCTTTTATACACAACATCCTTTTCATGCCAGCTGCAAGTTGGAAAATGAGGTTTTTGTAGCGTGTTAGTGTTGGAATTTTTTAATAACCTCCCCTCTCTTTTTTTCCCCTCCCGACCAATTATCTTGGTAAATAATTAACATTCTGAAGGAGATAAGTAAGCACAGCATCTCAGAGCTCAAAGCCCTTTAGTTCAAAGTCCTGCCCTTTTCTCTTCGTTTCCCTGCTGCCGCCACCGAAACTTCCTTGTCAATCAAGCTCTGGGCACACACATCAAAGCTTCATGTGGGAATGGCCCCAAGGGGTCAGAGAAAATTCATGGCAGGGCCTGCTTGAGGCACAAAGGGAAAAAGAGAGTGAGAAACGCAGACCAAGAGCTAGACAGACACACTCAACCACACCAACACAGACAGAATGTGCCCCAATATAAACCTCTACCCTATTTACTCACAAGTTGACAAATAACCATAGCTCTAAGCTCCTGGATCCACGTCCATAATCATTTCCCACTGCTGGCAAAACATCAGTCCAAATGTTTCAGTTCAAAATCTTTTAACTGAAAGAAACGTAAAGGCACTGGACAGCAGCTTACAAGTATACAGAACGCAACCTCCTTCCCATGGCTCATTTCCCTACATCTCTACCCCTTCCTAGGGTTCAGCCAACAAAGTCCACTCTTGCCAAATTTACATCCAGTAAGATCTTCAATTCAAAAAGACCATTGGCTCATTCATACAGCCCTTTGTCTAGCTTCCTTTGTGCAGAATTCTCGGTTATCACCCCAATTTCATCACTTACTAAGGGTTAAGTAGGGAAGGCAGCTAAGCTACATCTCACTGATCACCCCAGGAATTCTCCAGCCAGTCACTGGCAGGACATGACACGGTCTGAGATTTTTTTGGTAACAGTGAAGTACTCAAATCAGCACAAATTTCACACTGAAAAAAAAAAAAAGGCAAGAAAGAAAGGGGAAAAAAAAAAAGCTGCCAGTGGAATGATCCCACTGGCCAAAGAATGTTTTGGCATGAAGATGAGAAGGCTTTAGTAGCTGCAGTCCAGGAAAACATACAAACCCAAAGTTGGATCCTTTATTCTTCTCTAAGACCATTAAGAATGCAAGGATCAAATACTGGACAGATCCTTACTTGAAAACTACATTCAAGTCATCTGCTGCTTTGTCATTTGCAGTTGTTCTAATGTTCATATGTGCATGCCTCTAGAAGAACTCCTCTGCAGTTCTTAACCTCACTGCACAGGATTCTTATATGAATATCTGTAAATCCACACAGATTTAGAAACCATTTAAAATCCCACTGGGCCTGTTGGATTGACCAAAAGAATCAGAGGCTGTTTGAAACAAATACTCAAAACACTCTGTGCAGTTTTATGTGAAGAATTACTACAACAGGAATGAGCCAACAGCTAGTTACTCTACTCAAATCAGCATCATTTCTCTTCCTTTCTGCTTTGATTTCCAGCCAAAGACACAATGTAATTCTGACTTGGAAAATAGATGCTATTATCTGTCAAATTAGAACATTGAAATCAGGCTCTGCAAGACATATTTACATGATACAGTTGGATATTTTTTTATTGCAAAAGCACCTAGAAATCCAACTGAAAATGGTGTTCTACTGCACAACTGTATATATATGTAGTGAGCAGCAGCATGCAATAGAAATAAAAACATAAGAAAGTACGACGGTTTGGGGTTTGGAGTTGGGTTTGGGGGCTTGTTTTGGTTTTCTACAGATGCAAAGCCAACACCTAAAGAGACTGAATAACTTATTCCAGGTCACACAGGCTGACAGCAGCAGAAACAAGAGCTAAGTGTGTAAGTCTCTAGAATCCCATCCGAGGCCTTAATCACAGAACAGCTTTCTTCTGAAGGGATCAGAAAGTCACTGATGAGGCAAGAAGCTGAAGAAGCCCATGTTACTGCTTACTGTTCTCCCTTTTAAGGAGTATCATTCTGAAGAACCAACTCCTCAGACTCTGGGAAAAGATCTAAGTAACACAGCTTCACCGATTTGCTTAGTTACAGTTGCAGAGATTTAAAGGAACGTTTTACCATCTCTGCACTCTGAAGAGCAGCCCCTTACTCCTAAAGCCATCTTTAGTCTAATACTGTGTAGCTAAGTCACTCCAAGCTTTACTTCAGAGGGGCACAGTGCAGCTCCTCAGACACCACAGCGGTGAGCGTGGTTTGTGACAGCAGGGCACCCTGGCTGTGGAGTGGCACGCTGGGGCTACTGCGTCTTGCATTCCATGATAAAAATATCTTCACTAGAACAACATTCCCCCGGAATCCAGCTGTGATACACAAGAGAAGCATTCCTGCTTCATTTTACTGCATGTCTCAGTAACTTTTGCTCAACAGCACGGAATGGATTTTAGGCAGAACTCTCCCCAAACAACCTCTCAATACTTCCTCCTGCAGTAGGTTATCTCCAGACACAGACATGCAAAAAAAATCTGGAACCAAGTATTGCAAAAATACATTTATTATTACCCTGCAGTTACTCTGCTCACTGCCAGAGTGATGCTTTCAGACCAGGCAGAGACTGCTGTCGAAGGGGAACTTGCAGCTGCCAGAACGAGAAGCATTCTTTCCGTTACATGATCTGAAGAGATTAGAGTGCCACAGGTCTGCTGTTGGTTTGATGTTAAAAGATGAATAAGAAAATAAGCACTTCAAAGGAACACGCGCATGGAAGGAGAAACCCAAGCTACCAACATGAAATACTGCACAGTACACACACCCCAAACACATAAACTGGCTCTTGGAAAATTCATCCGGAAAGCCGGTGGATCAAAAGCTTCTCCTGCAAGACTGCAAAGCATCGCTGAAACAGAAATAAACACTACAGCCATGGTGAAAGGGGCAAACTGACTAAGTGGTTCGTGTTTATAACCTGAGAACAAAGCTGCTCAATGTGGACTCCAAGTGCCAAAGAAGATGGATATTCTGCAGCCAATAGGGAGGAGGTCTGAACCAGCTAGAGCAGGGGACCTTTGAAATTCATAAGGCAAAGATAAGATGTGAAAAGGCTACTTAAAAAGGAATCCAGGTATAAAGAGCATTCACTGACCCCCTGAGCTGAGATCAAAAAGATCTGGCCTCCAAAACTGACAGGAGGAGAGAGGACATTTTGGGCAGAATTTCCATCCCAAGCTCAGTCATTCAAGGAAAGCCCCAACCTGGGCTGATGAGCCTTGCTTCACTTGCAGCCAGTCTAAAAAGCAAGCATGGACAGCCTCTGCAAGCACAGTTAACAGACCTCAAAAGACTCCCTCTCTGGAGGGGGCCCACCTGGACGTGTTCCTGTGTGACCTGGTATAGGTGATCCTGCCCTGACAGTGGGGTTAGACTGGATGAGCTTCCGAGGTCCCTTTCAGCCCCTAACACTCTGTGATGACAAGCAGCAGGTAAGATTGCTACCAAAATCTAGTCAGGTGAGATAATCCTGAATGGTAAAGATCTAAGACCATGCAGGAAGATGAATGCCATGCTCTGAGCTGGGTGAATTTCGTTACTCATCACCATTTTCTTTGCTAGTGAGTGGAATAACCACAAGGCCTGCCACTGGAAATACCTCCGACGGGCTGACTCTGATGAAGTAATTTTTTCTGCAATTGCATGAGGCTCTTGCCAAAAGCAAGAGAAGGCTTCACACTGCTCAATTCGTAGCTGGTTCCACTGAAGGAGCACGCCAGATGTATTGCCCAAGCTGTCATTAACAAATAGGATATGGAAACAGAACCAAAGGCAAAGGCAGAAACAAACAAACAGCTCCCCTGGATTTCTGCCCCACAGTACTCGCCAGAGGAAACACTCCCTGCACTCTAAGATCTGATTAGAAGATCTAAATATTTATGTGGAAGCCTGTGGATTTCTTTAGCTCCTCTGAAGACAGATGATGGGCTCCTGCCCTCTTTGCTGCTTTGACTTTTCCAGTGTCTGGTATTCTTACCTTCTGCTAACTCTTTCCTTAGGATTAACTCATCAGTCAATGATCTTTTTCCACTAACGCACCCCAGATACGCACTACACAAGCGCCTGCTTCTGGGAGGAGAAAGAAACTAAGTAACATCTCTGAACAGCTCAGCTAGTCTAGAAAAACACAAACAAGCAACTAGAGCTATAAGGAAGCCAAAGCCAAGTGCTACAACAAGGAAGCCTGCAGTTGATCAGTTCTGGAGAGCAGAACATTATAAAACACTTCAAGGGACATGAGGAGAAGGCAGCCAGCAAAAACAGCAATAACAAAAAAATCAAAGCAGTGCCTTGAAGTCTTTATGGGTTCCAAAAGCTTCATGTTGCTGCCAATCTGTGTGCTCACTATACTGTAAATACACACATATTTTGGGAGAATTCTCTTCAGACAGCTCTTTCAGCCCAAATATCTTGGCAAACAAGCTGACAATATTTGTCTTTTCTCCCCAATTTTGCTTGCAGCGTAAAGGTTCTCCCTTCATTGTAAGTCATCAGACTTAGTGAATGTGGTTCCAATCTTATCAGCTTGAATGGAGTGAGAGGGTGGAGAGAGAGTAGAAGTGTTGATAATATGGTACTCCACCATCTGCAGTGACTCCTGTTATTGGCTTCAACACAAATTTCAGCCATTTATAAATACTGGAGCGCTCAAATGTGCTTACATTACTGCCTCAGACAGCAAGGGAGTCTACGGTGGGGAGGATAAATGCTCACTGAAGACCTGGGAAATTTTGGTGCAACTCTGTGATTCATGTCTGCATTGGACAGGCAAACAACCAACTACCAGGCTTACACAGAAGCAGCAACTCTACCCTCTGCCCTAGCAGAAGGTGAGGATGTGACATTGTCAGAAATCACAGAGTCTCCAGGACAATGAGTTCTGTAAACACCTAAAATGGTAGTGGTCAATGTTCATTGTGTTTGGTCTCAAGCAGGCTCTGCCTCTGACAGTCTCAGCAAAGATCATTAAGTTTCTAGAAAGTCCTTTTTGAAATTCATGGAGAGGATTCCCATATCCTTGGAGAATGCTGATAGACTTCCCTATGCAGCAAGACATTTCTCAAAGCAAAGAAAGAAGGCAACTAAGTAGCCTGTGACTAAACTGAGGGGAATAAATAAGTGGATGCTTCTTTGCCACAGTCCTACTTAAAATAATAACAGTTCACGTCTGTTTAGTCATGACAGCACCATGTATTTTGAGAAGACATGAGGCAACCTAGAAAACCAAGACTGGATTTTGCAGAAGCCATAAGCCAACCTCTATTTCTTTATTATTTTGGCTTTAACTATTGGTCATTTTTCTGTTTCTTAAGAGTTTAAGCACCATGTTTGTGAACAAGAATCTCAGAAGTCCCTGAGCGCAAAGGAAGAACAAATCACATCTGAAAAAAAAAATGGAATAGGGTAATGATATCAAATCTCATGTATGAAAGTTAGGAATTCCAAGGCACACACAACCTCAGTTACAGCTCACAGTTATCACTGAAATAATTACATTTCAGTACAGTACTCCTTATAATTTGATTGCATTTGATTCCTCTGAAAGTCACTTTATTCCTGAAGAAGGAATACACACTCTAGAGGTGCTCTATGAAGAACCTATTATGGTATGTCATCTTCTGCTCAAGTAAGACATCCATGAAAGAGCAACAGCCTGATAATATGAAAGTTAAATGTTGGAAAAAGTGCAGAATGGACAGGTAAAAGATGGTAGATATCCCATTGAAACCAAGAGAACCTGAACACCATCTTTGCAAGAGAACTACATCAGGTGCAAAGCATTCCAGGAGTCTATTGCTAACACCTGTGACACAATGCACATCTAGTAAAAGCTATGAATTTTGGCACTCGGGTGATACAGCTGGACAGCCTTAAAGAGTTGTACTACTGATAAAGACAATCTCCCTCCTTAACCTTTCACACAAAAAGCTTGAGAAATGGGATGCTGTGTTGCTTTACCCATGTCCCCTCTCCCCCACAACACCCAGAAGAACTGCACACTCCACATCACTTCCTCCACGTTCACATCTGATATACCAAAACTTCGCATCACTCCAGAACAAGCTCTCTGTGGAGATGCTGAGCACTACAGGGTCACCTTAGCATAAATGCTCCTCTTCCTCCAGCCCAAAAGCCACATCTTTTACAGAATCCCTTAACCATATGCTTTCTATTTTTACAGGGCTACTGTCTTTTCATCTCTTTTATTCCAGATAATGGGAACAGAAAGGGATCTCTGACTAAAGCTGAAAAGGTTTCCCTTCTACAAACCACACAGTGCCTGAAAGGGGTAAAATCACAGTATCACAGTATTACCAAGGTTGGAAGAGACCTCATAGATCATCAAGTCCAACCCATTACCACAGAGCTCAAGGCTAGACCATGGCACCAAGTGCCACGTCCAATCCTGCCTTGAACAGCCCCAGGGACAGCGACTCCACCACCTCCCTGGGCAGCCCATTCCAGTAGCCAAGCAGGACCAAACACCACAGCCTGCCCTGCAGCCCTCAGCCCTGTGTGAGTGAAGGACTGCACTTCTCAGATTGAAGATTTCAATAATTGGAAGGCAATAACAGAGAAGTGGTGAGCAAGACCTGGCCCCAGAGCTGCCCCACCTGGCCCAGTACCAGAAATACCACCTCTCCTGCTCCTGGTCTGGGCCAGTGTCATTTTTACTGAGAGCAGTGTGGCTCTGGCAAAGCAGCCCGATTAGTAACAGCCGCCTATTAAAAGGGCATCCAACAATAACACAGTTGCCGGGGACACCAAAGCCAGAGCAACTTCCGCACCCATTTCTTCCCCAAGAAGAAAGCCCCCTTCAGCCCCTGCCAAGCACATGGATCTGCAGCAAAAGAAGGGGAAGCCTATCCAAGCAGGAGACATTACAGCACGGGGTCTTCAGTGACTCCAACAGAAAGTTAAAGATGAAAAGGATTGATGGTGGTAAAGCGGAGCAAAGATTCACCCAGAATCAGCTGACCTGAACTGCGATACAGCACCATCCCAGTGGGTTAGAGCACTGCTGTCTCTGACAAGCAGGAAGGGTAACCAGAATGGTATGACAAGTTCTCTGCAAGAACTGTTTTTTCCTGTTTGATGCTTCATCCAAATAAAATGTTTATAAACACACAGAATCGTTTCTGCCATAACAAACCATGACCTGAAAGGGCTGGAGGGCCCCAGGCAAGAAGGGACACAGGCTACAGGGCCGCTAGCATTACAACACAGCTCTTCAATCTGCAAGCCCATTTTACATAATGGCCACTTTACACCCAGCTGAAGGCTGTAGCGCACATGTGCTCTCCCCCCAGCACACATTCCTGGCAGCCCAGAAGCCACTGCCTCAAAATCTGAAACTCTAGACTGTGGAACCCAGCCCTATCCACACACAGATTTCTACTCCCTCTCTTCATCCTATTTTACCTTTCCAAGTCACCTCCAGCCTTCTTCCTTCTCACATCTCACCCTGAACACACACTAAACTTCTTTGCTCCTCACACAAATCAATTCCACTGCTGTTTCCTGCCAATCCAGTGACACGTCTTCCCTTATTGCCAAACCTCTGCCCACCTCACTTAGAACACTGGTGCTAGCCTGAAGCATTTGGGTCGAGTCACTCATTTCCAATGCCTCAGAGCCCTGCAGGCAAGGCTGAAGCCTCCCTGAATGTAATTTCATTTTTAAAAAAATTATTATTGTCTTTAAAGATTTCCATTGCATGAACAACTACCTTTTTCCGTCTATTCTAGTTTCTGCTCACCTCACTTGATGCCACTCACTTTTGTGCTGGAGAGAGCAAGAAATCAACCCCTGCTAGCTTCTCCCTTGATATGTTACTTCTCTTCCAGTTATGTCTTTTGCAGACTGACAAGTCCTAGCCTACTCAGTCCTACTTACGCAGGAGCCATTTCAAACCTGATGATCTTCACTCCTCTTCTTTGCACCTTTACCAGTTTTTTTTTTTTTATGATGAGAAACCAGATCTGCACAGATTATTCAACACAGAAGCAGCCCTGGTTTCATACAATGACGCAGTGATGTTCTTCATTTGGTTATCTGTTTAATTCAGAATACTTTGGGTTTGGGGAAGGAAGTCCTTCTGGGTTTGACTACTACTCAGTAATGATGAATTTCACTACTGTAAGGCTTTGCTCTAGAGCAGTAACAATCACCCCAAGAGCTCACCAAGATGCACATGAAGTTCCAATGATATTCCCCCACTCATGCATGATCACAGTTACCTACCCAGAGCCAGCTGGGTAAGAAGAAAACACCAAGCCAGGCAACTGCTAATTATTTGTAATGTTACAATCCCTAAATATACATCAAGCATGAGATTTCACTTGCTTTCTATATTCTCCAAATAACTGGAATGGCTCTGTAGACTTAAGCATTTTTAAAACCCCTTTCTCTTCAATTATGCTCAAAGCTCTTAACACAATTACTTTCTAATCACAATTTGACTACACTGCTACATGAGGAAAAATAATCTTAAATCAGCTTTGGATTTTCTATCCTTGTTAGTCTTCTTTTGTGTTCACACAGAGGAAGTGAGAAATGTGAAAAAAAACATTCCTCAAAACATTCAATTTGCAGAATTGAAGCAAACTGAGCACCACATTTTGAACCTCCTCCTATGAAGCCAGGCTGACAGAGTTGGGGTTTTCAGCCTGGAGAAGGCTCCAGGGGAACTTTCTTGTGGCCTTTCAATACTTGAAGAGGACCTACAAGAAAAATAGGGATAGACTTCATAGCAGGGCCTGTTGCAAACATTGCCTCTTGGTAATGGTTTTAAGCTGCATGAGCTAGATTAACTAGAAGGAAAAAAATATTGTGAGGGTGGCAAGGCAGTGGAACAGGTTGGCTAGAGAGGTTGTGGATGTCCCATTCCTGGAAGCGCTCAAGGCCAGGTTGGACAGGGCTCTAAGCAAACATGTCTAGTGCGAGGTGACCCTTCCCATAGCGAGAATTAGGCAATCTTTAAGACCCCTTCCAAACCAAAATTGTGATTCTATGATATGATTCTATGAACAGTTTCAGTGCTGTGCTGAAGTCAAGGCTTTGCACCTTTGCCATGTGCCACAGCAAGCACTTTGGTCTCAGGCAAGTCACTACAAATTGAAGGTGCTTGACACTAACACTGACCAAGTTCTTCACCAAGTTGTGATGTCTAAAGGATTCTAAAAGACTAGGCTGCAAGGCACCTCAAAGTCTTTACAAAGCACTATTTTAACAGAGAGCTGCTGTGAGGAATGAATTCCACAGTAAATGCCACAAATAGGAAACTGGAAAATTGCCACACATGTAGCAAGCACAAGCATTGGTGCCAGGTATAGAACAAAGGCTTTAACACAGCAAATTAAACAAAATTCCTCTCATAAAGCTTCTGACTCAAAGACAAGGAAAACCAATTATTTCTGTGGTGTTTCACTGAACAAGTTACGTTTCAGAAGACATCCAGAGAAGCGTTAGATGTATGCAGAAAATGAGAAAATAAAAAGAGCAGGGAGAAGAGGGGGAGGCAAAGGGCAAACAAGGGCAAGCAGAGGATTTTGAACTTTATTTAGAAGATAGACCAAGCTAACAACAGAGACTGAAGACAGCATCAGAGCAGGTTGAGTAAAAGGCACATGTAAGTCAGCAAAGAGGGCTGCATTCAAGTATACTGAGAAGCCAGAGAAACCTCCTTTTCTTTGTGGCATGAGTATAGTAAGCAAAGGATTTAGAACTAACTGAAAAAGAGGAAGAAAACGGTCACAGGAGCTTTCAAGGTGGTAAGGGCAGGCACACAGTAGGCTGTAATTTCCAACACTAACAGAAGAAAGCAGTGTCAGAAAGGAAAGTACCTTGAATTTGAAGGAGCAACAAAACACCCAATAAACAAATTAACTGAGAACAGGACAAAGGTTCATTACAGAGGCAAATTTTGAGTCTTTAGCATCTAGGGTGGAGTTAACAAAACAAACAAGCAAGGATCCATCTTAAAGAAAAAATAAATAGTGTCAAAGTTTGATGTCCATCAGATTCTAGAAGAAAATGCAGCATATAGGGTGTGGGAGAATTTCACTTCCTTCAGAGACACTGAAAAGAAAGTAATATATTTTCTAGGTAGGGACACAAGTCTGAAGGCTGAGACAGGAAATGTGGGAACGCATCCCAGCCAAACGTCAGAAAAAGACAGAAAAACACTCATTTTATAAAGCAAACCTCTACTGGTGAGAGCTGCAGAGAGACCATGCTTGGGATGATGGAAAAAACCTTTCCAAAAACCACATCAGAATATGTGCAAATCATTTCTAGGTGAGAGATGTGCTCAGACATGACAGCATAGAACTGAAGGGAAAGAAGAGAAAGAAAAATGAGACACAAAGAAAGGATGAGAGAAGTGTGGATGTGTCATGTCAGACCAATCTGTACTCATCACAGCACCACAGCTACTTCCACTGCCTCAGAACTGCCAACAAGTGCAAAGCATTTTTTATTTGCTCTTCCTTTGAATGTGTGCCTGGAGACAGTGTTTTGGGTGGCAGATGTGGGTGAGATGGCACAAGTCAGGAAGCTGGGAGAACTTCCTTCATGCCCAAATGGCAAAATCCCCTGGCTCAAACACACAAAGCACTTCACACTGGTATTTTCATTAACAATTTAAGTATCAAAATGACTATGAAGAGAAAAATGGTTGCTCTCCTCACCCACAATGACATTATGTCTTACCAATACATACACACACTGTCCCATTCCTGTCAGTAGGAGAAGCACAGCCATGCACACCGCATATTCCAACAGAGGCCATGGTCAAGTAGAGAGTAGGAAGGCTGATAGAAGCAGCAGTCCTCATGCTGTGAAGCTGGGTGGAGGCCAAGAGCTACTGCACAGCAAATCCTGAACCACAGAACCAAAGAGGTCTGTGATCCCCAAGAGGCTCAGGACTCCCTAGAAAGCTAAACCTGTCACAGGCATGATGACAATACAAAGAACTCCAACATCAAAAATACACTCCTAAAACTTCACATTTCAGCAAAGAATTCCTAACAGAGTATCAGGAAGGGGAAAGACTTCCCACAGTGAACACAGAGATTCACACTTTGCTTCCCTTAACATTCAATAGTCTAAAAGCACGTGTATCTCTTCCACATGGCCTGGTCAGGAAGTTGTGAAATTTGGAAAGCTCTATTACAAACAACTTCAGAGGTATGCTAATCCCTACCTAATTCATACTGCTGCCTGAAAAGTTCCTTTCTCTCTCCCTCTCCCCACCCGACTCCTCCTGCTCCCTTGGGGGCATCACGCAAAAACTCTCACTGCAGTTTGCTTGACCCTTTCCCCTGCAAGTGATCTTCAGTGCATCGCTTTACAAACATTCATGAAGTTCTGAATGACAGCACATTTTAAACTGCCTGAGCTGAGGGCAGAGTGCTTTGGTTGGTCTCCTACAGTGTGTGTAATTTACAGTCAAGAGTCTCTGGTCAGAGACTTTGAGAACATTTTATTCGACATTTGCAAAAATATTCTGAGGAATCTGGATTTGAAAAACTGTATTTCAGCCTTTGAGCAAAGTTACAGATAGAGAGTACAAAGTTCTCAATGTACAAGCTGGCTTGAAACAAATCCTTACATAGTGACTGCCAAAAAGGTCAGAGTTTTGTCAAATACAGCCTCTAGCTTCAGCGGGAGAAATTGGAAACAGTAGCCTACCCAAATCCAGTCTCACATCCACTATACCAGTCCACCTATACATATATCAAACTCACATAAGCCAAGCTTTTGTAACAGCATTTCAAGGTTAAATACAGTTCAAACTCTGTAAGGCTCTGAGTGCACGAAACAATGTGAACCCCCCTCCAACCCTGCACAATACGCCAGTGCATACTGTTGCACAAGGTGGACCTCTTCTGGTGAAGAGCTTGTGCTCCAAAACACCTGGTTCCATTAGCCTTGGCTAACTAGAAGCCTACAGGGCTCACACCACTATACAGCTTCTTTTAAAAGTAACAAAAGCATAAGGCAGGGTGAAGGGGAGCAGCAAGTCAGAGAGAATCACAGAGCACATGTGTGAGTCCTTACCTCAAAGAGCGTCAAACTTTCATCGTTCAAGATGATTCTGGGAGGTGCAATAACTGAAGTTAAAAAACAAGTTACAAAACAGGACCACCCAGCAACCAAAACAATAAATACAGCAGGTATGGGAGGAAGCAGTGCTCTTTAAAGGAGTGACACATTCTCGCTGCCCACGTTGGCTTCTTATTAGGCAGAAGCATGATGTGGCTACGTGAGCAGCTTACACCTTCTTTGCACTCAGAGGAGGAATTCCTCCCCAGGCCATATCTCATGGCAGCACAAGGTTTCATATGCATCACAGCCAGGAACAGGCTTTGTAAAGTAAGGCTAAATATTACCAACAGCACACTCACACAAGTAAAATGGCAAGTCTGCATCTGCAAGGTGGCTTCTCACAAAGTCTCTCAAAGCACCAACTGTGAAGAAAGGAGAGAAAGGTTTGCTGCATTACCTTTGTTTCTTCAGATGCTGGGCAAAAAGGCTAACCTGTAACAGCAAAACTGCTCTCTACAACATCTGTAGATTTCTTCTTCCTCAAAAGAACATTGTTATCACTTATTGGAGAAAAGAATTAAACAAAAAATCCCACTTAGATGTCTAAATCTTGCTGGTCCCTCAGCAAGATCTAAGGATGCCAGCGAAATTCTTCCTAGGAACTCCAAGAGCAGCTGCAGGATTTGCAGAGACCAGCCAGGTTAAAAACTAATAGTTTTTGTTCCAAAGTATTAAAAAAATGTGTGGATAGCCATCATTGCCAGCCAAGAATAAAATGAGCTCCAGTAATAAGAGAAAGAGCTATGCAGTGTATGCACTGAGTGTCTGAGAGAGGCAGAGTATCACACAGAGTATCACAGTATCACCAAGGTTGGAAGAGACCTCACAGATCATCAAGTCCAAGCCGTTACCACAGAGCTCAAGGCTAGACCATGGCACCAAGTGCCACGTCCAACCTTGTCTTGAACAGCCCCAGGGACGGCGACTCCACCACCTCCCTGGGCAGCCCATTCCAGTAGCCAATGACTCTCTCAGTGAAGAATTTTCTCCTCATCTCGAGCCTAAACTTCCCCCGGCGCAGCCTGAGGCTGTGTCCTCTCGTTCTGGCGCTGGCCACCTGAGAGAAGAGAGCAACCTCCTCCTGGCTACAACCACCCCTCAGGTAGGTTTGTCCCCTCTTATTCTTACTGCAGCAGGTAAAGCCACTTCTTTTCCTTCCCAAATTTCTGGGGTTTGTTTTGGACTGGAGGAAGGTGTATTGTTTTTTTCCCCAAACATTTTAAGCATTAACATAGAGGAATTGTCAAAACTCGTCTCAGCAACATACCATTTGGACACAAACAATGAGATAACAAGTGGGACAGTTTCCTGAGCGCAAATATTTTGCCACTGAGTAGCAAAGCAGTCTCTAAGTACTTCTGGAAACAAATTCCCTTTAAGTGAATTAATTGCTCTTCTCTCATCCCATTCAGGAGCCCAGTAAGGAGAGTGTAACTAGTGACTGCTGCTTTTTCAAGGAGCATAATTTCCCTGGAGAGCAGAAAGGTCTGTCCAGAGCTACTCTTTTGTCATGCTACTGATCAATGGTGAGAGTACAGCTGCAGCTACACAGACCAAAGTAAGTGTTGCTCTTACCAGTTTCATTAGGGCAGAAGAACCCCTGCAGAACATGACGGTCTGGAAAATGGACTCTTAACACCACCTAAGTCAGAGGCAAAGCACATTAGGTCAGCTGTTTATAGCTGTTCTGTAACACCTGAGTTTGGCTTAGAATCTGCAAGCAAGTTTGGTTTTCAGTGGGGAGATCTCAGGTATTTGCTCTGCAGGGGTAGAATAGTTTAGTGGCTAACAATCAGCATGCAGCTGTTCAGAGGACAGGGGCTGTTGGACTTTCAAAGGCTGTAAGAGAGTTACCTACAAAAGCAGGTAATGACATACAATGCTGCAGCACATATTCGGACAGTAGGAGGTCCCTGTGCTAAGTGATGCACAAAGTAGAAAGCCACCCGTGGACAAGTGCAGATGGAGTATCAGCATCTTGAGGTGCCCACGGCAGCAGGAATCCTCCTGCAATACATCTGAACTAACTAATTCTATTTCCAGCATTGGCCAAAAACCACTTGACTTCTGAACTTAACCTCCTGGGCTTTTTGCAATAAATTACCAAAGACTACCTGCAGTAGGATCATATTTACAGGGTTAAGAGACATCTGATCTGTAACATCTTTTCATTTAATTTGAAGAGAGTGCTACCAAAATGTTGGAGTCTACAGAGCAGAGGCAGGCAGGAAAGTTCAATCACAGACTGTTGTGTGCACAGCATGAGAGTTTTAAAACATCTGGACTAAAATAAATGGAGGTATACTGCCTGCCACTCCCCATATCACCATAGAATCAGTCAGGGTTGGTAGGGACCACAAGGATCATCTAGTTCCAACCCCCCCTGCCATGAGCAGGGACACCCTACCCTAGATCAGATCACCACAGAACAATTGATGTTACATGGTACATCTGTTATGCAAGTTCCCACAAACAATTAACAGGAGTAGAAATTTGAAAGATCTCCCTCAAGATCCTGTTGATCACAACTGATTCCCAAAGTTACTCAACTCCCAAGTCTGGTCTAGCCAGAGGGACTGGAAAAAGAAGAATAAAAGGCTACCTTTGGATAACGCTCTAACTTCTCCTTCAGCTGAGCCTCCCTCAACGATTTTGTCATCAGTGGAGCTTCTTCCAGGCGTTTCCTAGATGCATGGGAAGAAGACAAGCTGACACTTCTGTAATTGGAAGATGCATTTTTATTAAGAAAGTGAAAAGTCCAACCAAGCAGGGCTGACAAGAACTGCTCAATTGTTCCACATACCCCTCACAGAATTTTCCCTACTTCCTGTTGCTCCTACCCAGAACTCTCAGACATTGAAAATCTCACATATTGAGCTACTGAGCATCAGCAGCAATGCTGTAGAAATTTATTTCTTTTCTACAACAAACAAAATGTTTGCTGAGACTACCTAGAAGAAATGGACTTAGTAACCTGAAAAAAAACACAGACTGAAGTGGGACAAGACTACTCCAGGGAGGGAGAAGAGTTACTGAAGCTGAAAAATCAATGCTGGCACAGGAAATTAATGGGTATTAATTAGCAACAGGGAAACAAAGCAAAAATTAGACATTCCAGATCATTCAAGAACTGCAGACTGTGTTCTAAAAGGAGCAGTGGGTGAAACAAAAAAATCCACCTGTATTCAAAATGAAACAAAATCAAGAAAACAATAATGTATTTTCCTGTAAGTAAAGAATTAAGCCTAGATCCATCAGATCCCATCTTTAGCTTTAGTCCCTTTGCCTGTTTGAATTTAGTTCTGAAAATAAAGAATTTACTGGGCTAGATCTCGGTGAAACATTTGATCATGTCATTCTGCACAACTATTTAACAAGTTAATCTCTTACACCTATGTAGTTTGAAGGAATTCTTTTTATTTTTAAGCAGCATCCCAGTACCTCAGGAACAGCTGCTGAACAAAACAACTACAGGCTTAACTTCACCAACTGTCTCTGGTACACCATACACCAAGATGCTCTGAAAATGCCAACTTCACAATCTGAAAAGCAAACACCAAACTAACCCACTCCGTTCCTTCTTTCCTCAACTGCTGATCCACACCAATTCTCAGCTCTTCATGGAGTCAGAATTCTAATTGCATTTAAAACACTGCATTGCATGCAGATAGCTTTTGTTAGGATTCAGCAGCTGAGATCAGAAGCCAACTGGTATCAGTTTCATGTGTAACTTGCCTTTATTTTTATCCCTGGCTGTAAGGGGAACAGGGATCACAAGCATCAGCAAGTTTGGAAATTAGGTCCTTTTTTGAGGGGCCTGTATTCCAGTAACCCCCAACCAAATGATCCTACATTTGTACCACTAAATACTCCAGACCCACAAGCAGAAGAGTAATTTTCAGGCCAATCTGTGTACTCATGTGGATTTCAGTGGCCTGTGGGGGGAAAAAAAAAATTCAGCTCTAAGTAAAAATTTCAGCTCAGACTTGGTTACAGTGCAAAGTAGGCTGTCCCAGTCTCAGAAAATGCTTGCAATGATTAAAGGAATATTTTGACCCACTTGAAACTAAGTACATTCATTAAATCAATTTCTTTAAGGGACATATAGACAGCAAAGAGTTGTTGTGATAGGGGAGCTAGCTTATCTTAACTGTTCTTTTCAGTTCAGAACTGGAAGAAGAGTACAGAAAAAATCATGAATATTTGACAGCAAGCTACTTGAACAGTGAGAGACTCAGTCCAGCTGCCTATACTTCTTTGGGTGTGCTCCAAACATTTTCACATCTTGATTTGTGACTGAGTTTGACTTTGCCTTACTTCCATTTGGGTAAACATCTCAATTTTGGTCTTTTCCGAGCAGGTTAATTGTGTTACTCTAAAAACAAGGTAATTCTTTGTAGTGGCAGAAAACTGCACTATCTACTACTGAAGTCAGTGGGATTTATTCTTGGGAAGTTTGGATCATTGTGTTCATATGTCTGTCCATCACAAGTTAAAAAGTTGGTCCATTTAATTCCTAGTAGCTAATGTGAAGTCAGATCAACACAGGCAGTAGAAGCTGACCGCTGCTTTGGACCTCTAGCAAATAACAGCAGATCTCATTACAAAGGCAGCAGGAGGAAAGACAGAAAGGTGAGGTGACGTTTTCAGCATCCACGTGCATGGGATAATGGTTTCACAAGTGCTTAACTGATTCACACAAAAACGTGGGTTCTGCCACAGAAACTAGACGTAACCCTTAAGTCAAAGAATATAAAGGACAGAGGATTTCCAGTGCTGATCAGAAGTTCCACACCCAGTAACTTAGCTACAAGGCTTTACCCAGAGATCACAGACAGCTATAGGTGTGTAGTGTCATGCTGCTCAACAAAAGGATATGGAGCACTCTGAGTAGCCAGAAGAAAGGGAACTTGCCTCTCGCTCCGCAGCTGTGCCAAACGTTTCCGTACATCATCCACTGTGACTTCAAAAAACTCATCAGGAAGTTCTTCTAGGGCAGCAGGTAGTGGTTCTAGTAGGTCTAGGTGACACACAATTGGCTCTCGTTCTACCAGCTACAGAATAAAAATAAGCTTTGATCAGTCTTAAATGCATTGCTCTGCTTGTGCCATGAGGCTCCTGGGAAAAAAAAAAAAACAACAGAAGAACAGCACTGGAAAACTGAAATACAACCACTAGTGTTGAATTCATGTCACTAAGATCAGACTAATGAGGTAGAGGTTGTCAGTGTTGTCACTCTTTACAGTTGATAGTGCTTGGGGCACAATTCCTCCCAACATGCAATCTATAGTCACACAAGCAGTTAGCTGCTCTCCACTGTCAGTGTAGGAACTCAGGGGAATAACCTCAGCACTCACCTAACATAAGAGGAGCTGACTACCTTCCAGAGTGCCTGTGGAATCTCTTCACTTACAATACAACAGTATTTTGCATCTCAACCATACTTCTACCTAGTTACTAGATTGTTACAAGTGTTCAGAGATTACTCCTGTCTCAAACCCATAAGGTACCTCTCTCTGCTCTATTCTAAATCTTCTCAGTATATAATCACTTCCTTACCGTTCTACAACAGCACACAACTCACACAGGTGCTATCCTTTGTACTACAAACTGCTCTTCTAAGCTTTCCATCTGCCATGCACTGTTGGCTCACATTGTACATTCTGTCCACATTCTCTTGCCACAGACACAACAGCATCAAGTTCCCAACTTGGGCTCACACCACTTCTCCTTACTCTAGAGAGCAATAGTTTGTTTTGGAAAGGTAGTTTTTAGTCTGTCAAGTTCTCTGAACTAAGTCACTGCAGTTTCATCATCCACACTTTAAACTTTTGCGTTGGCTTCCAGTGTGCAGAAAGCTTCCTTGAATAGTGAAAGCCCTTTAGGTTTGCACTTAGGAAGTACTCAGCACTGAACCCAGCCTTTGTTGCAGGTATAGCAGAGAGATGTGAGCAGAGCATTTCCCTGGATGCATCCACTGCTGCAACAAAGGTAATTAATGCATTCACCGGCTGCTTTCCCTGCTCCAGGTGCTAAGGGCAGGCCCTTCAGGCAGCACACGGAGCTCAAACAGACAAGGTCCCTATCACCCACACAGCAGTTCACAGGCATCTTGGCCACTCTGCTCCTCCTGTCTTCAGTGCAGGAGCTGGATATCAGGACAGCAAACCTTTCAGCACAGTTGTGCCCTGGTCCAGAACTGTGGTTGCAGTTATGAAAAAACAGATAAACAAACACACACACCCAAGCCCAGGACCCCCAAGAAACCCAAACACCACCAAACCCCCAGCACCCCTCCCCAGTTCATTAGACAAACATCACTGGCTATATCTGAAGGCAAAGTGACATTATGGATCCCTCCCAGTTTAGGAAAGGTTAGATACTGGCTTCTTTCCCTGACGTCAGAAGCTGCAGCTGTGTCAGTATGCGAACACAAACCACTACCGGAGTCAAACACACAAGAGGCAGCTACACCTATTGGCGCCTGAACAATTCAAACTTTTTAAATCACAGAAATGTTTAAACACACAGAGTCCGAAAACTGTGTGCTGCAAGTGACAGGAGATGCAGCAGAGGAAGCAGTCCATGACTGAAGAGCTCCATGAGAACAAAAACTCAGAATAGAGCATTTCTGCACCGTGAGCTGCCAGCCTAACACAGCGCTAGGCTCTGTGAACAAACCCAAGGTCAATTTCTTCTCCGCTTATCCCCTCACATACTCTTTCCATTCCTCTGTCATGCCTGAATGTACTCCTTCCATCTGTTCCATCCATTTTCATTCCCTCAGGCACAGGCCCCTTGGGAGCAAGGAGTCTCCCTCAATTGTCAAAGACAACACAAATTACAAGGCAATGTTCACTCTGCTTGTGGGCACTAAAGGGTAATTTGAGAAATTAAAAGAGCGAGGTTGTGTGGGTGGGACCCTTGGCTACTTTTAGAAAGTTGAGCAGGGTCAGCTCTAACTAGTGGGTGAAGGAGCCTGATTGCAGCTTTCCCGGGGCTCAAGGGGACGAATGCCCAGCACTCAGCGCTCAAGGAGCGATCCCGAGCGTGCAGAGCCACCCTCTGGGAAACGGCCTGTTGCACAGCAGCCCTAACTGCTGCCTGCAGCTCGTCTGGTACGGTCATGTCTAAGAGATCAGAGGGGAATGAATCAGGCCTCTCCGGTAATCAGGTGTACTTCACTCTCTTCAAACAGGCTAGTTTCATTTCATTCTGAACACACATATACTGAAAATAGACTTCTTTAAAAAGACTGAGCAGGAATGTCCTATGGTATGTTGTGAAGGGTGCTGGCATACAATAGAGAGAATTCCAATGTCTGCATTAGCAAATCCTAAACTTACCATTATTGGCACTTTAGCCAATCCTAACAGTAGCAGGATTCCACAGGGAAAGCATCAGTTACTGCCCAAACCAAGGTAGTAGCTGAAGACTTCAGCAATCACAGGACAGCAGAAAGCTGTCCAGTCCTAAAGATTCATTACTCTTCCTTGCTGTGTGTTCACTGCTCCAGACCACTGTATGTCAGAACTATCATTCAAGTTTTGCTTTCCAGACATCTTTGGCTAAACAAATGGGTCTCCACTGCCAACAAGGTACCACAAATGGGCAGTCAGGAACATCCCCTCTAGAGCCAATCCCCAGCCTACCAGAAGTACCCTACATACTGTGATACAAAATCCACTACTTCCCAGACATAAACACCTTATTCTTGACTTCCAACTTACATCCAGCCAAGACATCCCTACTTCATTCTCTGTAGGGTACTTGCAATGGCCCCACAGACACACAGCCACCTTTTAGCTCCCCAGTCTGTAATTTTATCTGTTTCCCCAGCCAACACTGAATGAATATTTTAACTTCCAAATCAAGACATTGTTTAGCTACTATTCAGCATGAAGAAATACAGTTTTATGTACAGAAAGAAGAGCAGATCCGTACATGCCTAAATAAAACTGCAAAAATACACAAGTGAAAATTTCCTAATTAAGTTTTCAGCTAAGCCCAAAACCAGAGTGAGACCCCTGGAGAGAGCAGTAATGAGTATTTGAGAAACATAATTCAGGTGGCTTGAGTCAGAGTTTCTGCAAGTCCATTCCAGAGTTGCGCAATGGGATCCGATCAGAGAAGGACAGCACAAAGTGTCTCCTAAGCACTGCTTGGCAACAAAAAGTCATCAGCATTTTGCCTCTGAGGATGCAAAGACTGCCACATAATACCTCTTCTGACATTTAATTAACACCTTGTGGAAGCAACCATACATCTGGCCTCCTTACAGACATAAGAAACACTCTTAGAAAGAGGCATCCATGCTTGCTGCTCTACCAGTTCTCTTTTCCCAGAGTCTAGCCACCATCCTGTTCCTCCTCCTTCAACCACCACCATCTGCTCACTTAGGTATTCCAGTCAGGACTTTCTCAGTCACAGTACTCTCAATACAGTGTTATTTAATGTGCCACTAACCTCCCTAAAGCACAGACAGAATACAAAAGCTATCTTCCTGCAGCTATTTACAAAAGGAGGCTACTAGGGACACCAACACACTTCCCAGTCCACTACACATTTCGTGGTTTCTGTCTTTCATGACAAAAGGTAAGCATCTCCTGCACAGCCACCATACAGCAGTTCTGACCTTCCTGTGCATTTTGCTGTCATATTCCTTTCAGAAGCCAAAGATGTTACCTTACAGTTTGTTGCCTTCGTTCTTCAAAGTCTCTGCATCTACTACCAAAGCTGAGACGTTAGGCACTTTTCATCAGTGGGATGAACCATGCCTCACAGCAGTGCCTAAAGTCAGTCTATGCAGCCTATGTGACAAAACCAGGTGTCAGGAAGAATGCTGTGACCACCAGCCTGAACCTAAGTAAGCAGGTAAGCTGAGGAAAACTTTTATTTCAAGTGAAGCAGTGGCTCTTGTGCTTTCCACAGCAGCAAGCTCTCCATGGAGACCTACCTCCTCCCCACCACCTCAGGGAGCTCTAATCTCATGGACAATCTGGTGTAAAGTTACCTTCTAATAATTAATGTTCTGACATCAAAGTCAGCATGCAGCTGTCTGTAAACCATCTTTAGCCCAAGAAACGAAGGGACGCCGGCACAGATTTTATCCAGCCTCTCTCTTCAGCTTCAAAAACCACACACAGGCAAAGCATTAATGGGAAGATTCTTTTACAAAAATGGACCTTTGATGTTTAAAAATAATTTGTTTTGGTTTGGGTTTTTTCCTCAGGACTGAAAAGGGACAAAAAGCAGATGCCATGTGGCTAGCCCTGCTCTGTTGTTGCTGCTGAGAGCAAGGAGAGCAGAGGATGGCAGGAATGGAGGAGGGAACAAAATGTAATCAATCAGCAGCAAAAGCACCAGAGATCAAAGGGCTTGAAAGCAGCAGTCAAAATCACATGCTGTTTAACACAAGGGTAGAACCCCCCCAATAGAATCTGCAGCTGCTTCCAAAGCTGCTCTCAAACTGCAAGGGAAGCTGGCTTCAGAAGTGCCTCCGAGTGGTTTGAACTGGACTGCAGTTCTGAGAAAGATGCTGGATCACGAGAGTCCTTCGGCCACCGCCGTTCCCAACAGCGCAACTTCACATTAAGCTGTAGCCAGCAGAACACTGAAATGAGTTCTGTCTCTCCAGCCAGAGAGTGGAAAAGTGTAGGCAATGGCACTGGTGAAACACATCACCACAAATCCTTGCACTTCTTCCTCCCTTTTCAAATACAGCTGAACTCCTCCTTTGCAAATCTCTTACAAGAGTACGATTGAAGCAAGCAGCACATTAGACAAATCACCCTGCCTGCTGTTTAGTTCTTCCTATGGAGGCTGCTCAAGGCCAATACATTCACAAAAACAGTGATCGCCCACTGGAATGGGCTGCCTGGGGAGGTGATGGAGTGCCCATCCCTGGAGGTGTTTCAGAGGAGGCTAGATGAGGCACTTAATGCCATGGTTTAGTTACTCAGAAAGGTTAGGTGACAGGTTGGACTCGATGATCCTAGAGGTCTTTTCCAACCTGGTTAGTTCTGTGATTCTGTGAAATACTCAGCAATGGGTTTTCAAGGCCTCTTTCTGCTATATTTATAACTACTCCAGAGTCTTTTCAGGGTCTGTCTTCTGCTCCTAAACAGTTCAGAAGTTCATCAAGAATGGACTGCAACCACAAAGAAGTCAAGCCAGTAGAATTTTTGCATCAACATGGGAGCATACACATAGTCTTGCTAAATCCTTCCCAGACTGAGCTCCCCAAAAACCTCATCAGGCAGACTTTTCTTTCTCTACTTAAGGTTTTCCATTGTTCAATCCCATGACTACATCAGAGTCACAGACAGATACAAAACCCTCTAGGAGGTACTAAAGAGTGAGAAACAACAAAGGGGATCTCTGACCACTAAAGTCAGCCCTAGTGATGATGTGTGCAGCAAAGGGCTAAGGGAAAGAGCTGGTCATAAGGACTCCAGGATGTGAAGCTCCCAACACACAAAAATGCAAAGTTATGAGTTTCTATGCCTCCTGAGTTTCATTTTACACTACTTGCCAGAAATATCCAACCTTGCTGAAAGCATTAAATTCCCTATAGAAAGCCTATTAAGCATATTTAGCATCACAGCATTCCAAGGCCATCAGTTCTGGTATCTGTACATGGGCTAAAGCATTTTTTTCATTTTAACCAATAGAGTTTTACTTCAGAGGCACCAACAATGATGACAGATGTGCAATTTGTTCTTCTGGAAAAAGTATTAGAGAGAAGCAGACTTTATTTAAGGAGTGGGATATTTTAGAACAAACCAGAAAACAGTTTTATATGCATGCAGAAATAGAGAAGGGAAAGGATGGAAGGTTTTTGCTTCATCTGCAATACTAAGTAAGTTAAGAGTCACAGAAGGGATGGGACTAGACTGAAAGGAAAAGGTCCAGATTTGTGTTTTTTCAAAACACTGAACTCTTGGCAAGATGCAACTGTAGCTGAAAAAGTTCTTTCCTAGATCTATATCCCTTACATTCTATCAGACAGTTTAACTCTTCCGGTGACATGTAAGTCAGAGTGACCACAGGCAAAAAGAACTCTGAGGAAGCAGATGGTTAAATACCACCAGCACGGAATACTGTTTTTACAATAGCTTAACTACACAGCTCCACATTCAGAAAGGCTCAGACAAGAAATGTGAACACACACTACAGCCTAAGAGTTAGAAACTCCAACCACCTTTCAGATCTTGGAAGGCAAGGGATCAGATTGCAACAAACCTATGAAGACCAATTCTACTTTCTGGACAACCTTGTAACTAGTTAGAAAAATGATCGCTTTCCACATGTAAAACTCTGCCAAGCTTCTATCTTCTGTGGGATCTGGGAGGTATGTCAGTCACAATAAGCATAAAGCACCTACACAAGATTGACCAAACTCTGATCAACTTTTGCAAAACTACAGAGCAGACAGCATTTTAAAGAGAAGCACAAGTACCCAGGGATCAGGTGACAAAGCGGACATCTGTTAATGAAATTTGCAGGGAATATGAGGTAGAGAGATTGAAGCTCTTCTGGTGTCATCAAGGTTCAAAGCTTTGCTTGCCTCTGGACAGTAAATTCTTAAATTTCCATCCTTCATATTTCCTAAGCAGTATTTCCTTACTGGACTCCTGGCAGCACTCTGTGGCACCAGGCACCTAACCCTATATTATGGGGAAAAAGTCTTCAATATGGAAACATCTTTTTCCTTGCAGGAGCTCAGCCTCAGGCAAGACAGGATAAAAAAAGCACTCACTGCAAATAAATTTTCCCTTACCTGTTCTTGCTCCTTTTGCAGTTCTTGGCTGTTCTTAGACTTCTTTGGCTTAGAAGGGCCTCCAGGGCTGGAAGAAGTTCTTGGCAGCTTTGAAGATGGTGTATCTAACCCAAGAGATGGTGCAGCTACAGAAGAGTCCCCCAGACGCTGTCCGTCTCCAGAAAAAGGGACAAAAGGGGCAGACTCCAGCTCTGAGGAAGGGCACAGCTCCTCCAAACCAGCGTGAGATTCCCCAGTTGAGTCTTGCTTGTCTGTGCAGCTGTTTAAAGGCATGGCCACATCCCTGTGGTCCAGGTTCTTTGGGAATGTGTTTGCTTGAGGTAGGGGCACATCCTCTGCTCCTTCAGTAGCGCCTGACCTCACTGTCTGCTCACTGCACTGCACCGTGGCACCCACTGATTCCTCTTGAACAGATGAACTGCATTTCTTCATGACAACTCTTGAAGGGGACACCGAAAGGAATAAAACCAGAACAACTTATCATAACAGTACTGCCCTCCTCATTCTCAACATGACAACAGGTAAAAACAGCTGGACTCAAATATACCCCTAATTTAATTATCTGTTTTTTCCAAAATACCCACAAAGAACAAGCTCCAAGTGCTTTGAAGTTAGGAGTGGGGAGGTCAGGGGTTTGTGTCAGATAACAGGAACTACTTCGTCCACAGGAAGAAAGCTGCCTACTAGGAAGAAACGGCAGTCAGTGGTAAAGCACAGCTTCCAGTCACTCCTGCCATCATATAGACTGCAAGGAATTGGCTACAAGATCACAGAAAAACTGTTATTGACCCTCACCTCACCCTCACGAACAGTCAGTAGGAGACACTGCAAGGATTGGGAGTTTAACGCCTGAAATCTAAAGGAGGGAAGAATGAATTGGTAGATGAATGTCCTCTTAGAGAAACTTTCAGCTTTGATTTGTCTGTTTCACTCACGGGACCAAAAAAAATAAAATAAAAAGAGAGAGAAATAAAAGAGGAGGACACAAACAAGCCCCTTTAATCTGCACATGCCTGGCCAGTGCTAGCATCTACAGCTGTGGGAAGCACATCTGGGCAGCAGTTTCAGATAAACAGGCAAATACAGTAATTACTGAGTGCTGCAATGTTTGTCCTTTTTTTTTTCCCTTTTTTTTTTTTGTATGTATTTGAAACAAAACAAATTCATCAGCAGAGTACAAGGAAAAAAAAAAGAATCCAAACTTTGCTCCTTCTAACCTGATTATGGCACTGCCTCCAGTCAGGCCAAGTGACTTCAGTGTTGTCTTCTCTAGAGCCTCTTTCCCTGTTATCTGCAACAAAGCCAGGAGAAAGCAATTATGGCAGCTGCCTACCTGGGTGAACATTTAAAGTGCTCTTTCTAGAAAGAAGCCTGTATCAAAACAAACACCACACAGCACTAGAAACAGCCCAGACCACACTCTCTGCAACTGGAAATGAGACCTGAATCCATCTGTATTTACCTGTAGTGCTTTACCAAATTCACTTATTAAATAATCTCAAGGGAAGGTGGCCTACCTATGTTTCCATCCCATACCTACATCCAAATCAGATCTGATCTCAGCAAGGCATTATATTTAATATCAGAATGTAAATCACAGGCAATATCTCAGATTTCACTACATACACCTCCCATCTGCTTGTAATGACCTGTTCCAGAATAAAGATGATCTGTCCACAGAGGTCAGTAGGAAGTGAAGGGGACAGCTAGGGAGAGCAAATTCCACAATACGCACATACAAAATATTAAACAAAACATTAAGAGGGAAAGATCAAAACAGAGAGAAAGGCAAATATTTATTAAAATGAAACCACTGTTTTGACTCGAGCTTTAAAAGAACTTGGAAAGAAAAACACAAACAGGTCATTGAGCTCATTTTATGGGCTCAGAGGTCTAAACGGCCCAGGGTTACGTTCCAAGAGAGCTTTTTTCCATACAGACACGTCATGCTTTGAAAAGACCAACATTTTTCTACTTCCCTTCTCAAGCAAGTTCAAAAGAAACACTTTCCAGGTTGGAAAGCTGAGCTGAGATTTTCTTCTTTTTTAGGACAGAAAGAGAAGAGACAGAAGGAGAAAAGACTTTTCTGACTTACCTCATCTCGCATGTAAATACAGACTGGAGAGAATTCACCATGCTGTTCCATAAACTCCCTGCAATAAAAAGCAAAATACTGTAGCATCTGTAGGGCAGTCCACCCGCTCCAAAACCAATGCAGAGCAACAGTAGGGAATAACCATAAGACAGTTCATAGAGTCAGTAGTAGACATCAGGTAAAGAATTTCTCTGATGTATTCACTGCTGCTTAAACACAGCCCCAAACGTTTTAAAAACAAAGGTGAGATAATTAATTATCAAACTGTCTGCTTTTACTACAGGAATTGAGCACACCATTCTTCACCTGCCTCAGTACCTGATCTGAACATGACTTGCTAATACTTACTCTTTTTAATTCCTTATCTAAGTTAAGTCTGTTGTAGTTTAGACTGCACTTGGCTGGGGAACAGGTCCATATATGCATAGCAATAAAGACGATGAAATACTGCTCTAAAGCAAATCATCAGAGGACAAAGAGTTTGCCTATCTTAGTATAAGACAGATGAAAGAGAAACAGCAGAAGCTTTCAGATTGTGGAGACCAAGGACAAAATAAAGCCAAAGGAAAGGCTGCTACCGTAGACAAAGTAAAGAGGAACTCACATTAAGCATTTCAGTGAGGAAGGACACATATGAGCAACGATGCAAACTGCTGACAGGCCATGTGCAGAGGACAGTGTAAGATGCTACTCTTGAAAAGATGCCACTCTTCTCATTTTCCTCTAGATAAGCAATTCAGAAGACAAGAGTCTGCATACCTAAATGCATCTTACTCCTTTCAATGCAGTGGTTCAAATAATCTTATGTATCATCATAATGTTCTAAGTTACTTAACAACAATCGCTTTCCCAATATTATCTTACGCAGTCTTTCCATGACATCCAAAATACATCACAGATGAGCAGCTTGGAAGAATATACACAATCAATGTCTTACATAATGCTTTAACACAAATCTATTTAACCTTGCACCAAGTGACAAAACAAACTGAACAGTGAAGGAGTCGAGCAGCCTACAGAGTAGAAAATGAAAAGAAATAGCCATTAAGTTTCAGGAATATTAATCAGAATCATTTACATTTTGACTCAAAACTCAGCTTCAATGAAATGGAAGTGAAACAGCTGGAACTAGAAGTCACTCAGGATTAAGAGCCATCTAGAAAATTATGATACTCAATCCTTGAGTAATCCCCAAGAGTAAGAACACATCAAAGATTTTTAGACTGAGGATGCACAGAAGCAAATCTGTTAAGCACAGACCAGAACTAAGATTTCTATTTGGTTTAATTGTAGCAGTCTAAATTCTGTCTTGGTCTAGAGGTTAAAACATAAACCTCTCTAAATAAAGCATGCAACAGCAAGGTGATATGGGACAAAATGAGTCACAATGAAACTGAGAAGCTCCACTCTACAGTTAGCAAATTCAAATAGACTAACCTGTAAAACCAGTCCTGAGGGTCGGGTCTGGTTTAGGGAAGTCAGGGGCTGAGAACTACTTCCAGACTAGCTGCAATAGATCACAAGGGGTTTATAGTCCTGAGATACCACTCTTTCAGAATACTTTACCCAGACACTGTATCAAATCTGCAACAGACACACAGAGAGAGCATCGCAGAAAGGTTGTGGAGTCTCCTTCTCTGGAGACTTTCAAAACCCACCTGGATGCATTCCTGTGTAGACTACCCTGGGTGATTCTGCTTCTGCCAGGAGGGTTGGACTCAATGTTCTCTAGAGTTCCCTTCCAACCTCTGATATTCTGTGATCCAAACTATCACATCTGAGCGTCAGATTATGAAACAGTTAACTTCCTAACTCAAGATGAACAACCAAAACAACACTAGAACAGGTCTGTCACCATTTGTGGTTATCTCCTGTCAAGGACAGAAAGCTGTATACAATGCTTTGCCAGGAATGAAGATACTAAGTTCCTAATACAGAATGAGCATAACCTTACAATTCAAGCCTCAGGCTCCAACCTCCCTCACTCCTTTCACAGCTGTAACTGAGTAACTTTCAAAGGCCAATGCTTGATGAGGAAAGGCAGGGGGGGAAAATCTTGCCTCTTGATTGGAACATGGTAAGAACACAGCACCTAAGACACTACCTTTAGCACACCATGGCAGCCTATGCATGTTCAGACTTTTCCAGACAGTCCAGGAGAGCTACCGATCTCTACTTTATCTTCAAAAGGTTCTGCTTCCAATCAAGACAAGCTGTATCCCTAGAGGAAACCCTGACAGAGGTGCACAAAAGATAACAGACTGCTGAGACATGGAGGAAACAGCACAGACACACAAAAAGACAAATGAAACGGCCTACAGGAATAAAATCTTGAATCTCAAGTTGCCTATCAGGAAAGGTATATGATTACTACTTAGGAAGACAGAAGCCAAGGCAGAATGGAACACATCCTACCCATATAAACCTCTAAGAGAGGAAACCAGTTTGACTAACACAACCTAGTTTCATTCACCTTTCCAAAAGTATTTTCCATTTCAATCCAAACAATTCTTTGGATGAAAGACTTCTAAAAATGTATGGAAAATATCTGAACTTCATGAATGACGCCACAAAAGTAGCAAAGAGTTACAGTCATTGTTAAAACTGTCTTCAAGTACCCTGACTGCAATCCAGTCTATGTAGGATGGCCTACAAAGCTGCCAGGCAGGCAAGAATGGGAGAGAGAAAAGCAACAGCTCTCCCAAGCCTCATGCTAAAAGGGTATACAATGCCTGTGCCCTCAACCAGTCTCTGCAGAACAGACGCCAAGCAAAGAACCCCCAGAGACTTATTTTTGTATGACTCTTGGAAGCCAGCAGGCTCCTCCTCCAGCTGCTGTTAATCCGTTACATGCATTCACTGAGGCAAGCACACACATCAAACACACTGTCATTTCTTTGATGTGCTGTTCTTCAGAAGGGAACGGCAAGCAGATTAGATTCCTTCATGTAGTGATCTGACAGGGCCTGTAAACATCTTGTGCAAGGACTGCCGCACGCTGAGAGGAGGAGCAGCCTTACAATAGCTTCCAGACCTTCTTCAGACCCAATTAGCCAAGATGGACGCTGGAAACCCAGGGGAAATTCCAGTGGATTTAGAATACTTCCCCTCACGCACTTAGAGCAGCTGAGCATTCCAGGAAAACATCTCCAGTTGGAAAGTCAAAGGAAGGATTCAGTAAAAGTCAACAACTAGCTGACTAGTTAGTCAACTGAGTCAATACACACTGAAAAGCAGCAGAGGCCACAAGATCTACATGGATGGCTACAGATCCAGCTTGTTCTGTAACTGAATCATATGCAGCATCTTTGCTGTTTGTTGAACTTCTTCAAAGTTTGCAAAGTCCATCCAAACACGTGAGCTCTGCTTCCAGAGGGCAGAAAAGAACAGCTGTGTCTTATGAACTGAAGTTAATAATTCTTAGCACACTGTAGCAGTTGGAAGCTTTAAAAAAAAAAGGCAGCATGTACATTGACTAATAGCACGACAATAACCTGTACCAAACAAACCCACTCCAAAGGAGCACAATTATAGAAAAAGCGTGAAATTTAAACCAAAGAAATTATCAATTCATGTACAAGAAAGCCACACAAAGACTTTGTCATTGTCCATAACTACCTCCCCCACCAGTCTTGCAGTTTCCAAACTGAAAAGGGCACAAAGTGTGCAGTAAGGTAGAAGAGGAACCTTAAAACACCCTGGAAAATTATACCTGGCTTTTCTTGCCTACCTCCTTCCTATAGTGAAAGAAATATAACTTGTTCCTCTTTACCACTATATGAAGACTGTCCCTTCTGACTTCAGTAGTAAATGTCACAGTGCAGACCTGGTCTCTGACCATTAAAGACAAAAAGAGAAGGCTAAGACTCATTTATATCATTTGAGAGTCACTAGACTACCTCAAGCATTTCCTCAGACTGTGGTTTAGTGACACAATATGCTGAGTAGGTCAACTGACATATGCCATTCCTACCCATATGCTGCTTCCTCCTCCTTGATCTGTTTCTCCAGACACAATACACTTCTTGTCATAGCTGCCCATGAAAGGAAAGCCTTCACTGGGTTAGGAAACTTATCTACCTGCAAGGTAACACAGGCAAAACACAATTTTTCATCTGAATCAACTACTTATGATGATTCACCATAAAGCTGCACAAACAATATGAGGAGAGATAAAGGGGAGGGCAGGATGTGAACACCAACTGTTCAATCCCCTCCTGCTACACAGAAGATGCACCCAATCCAAAGTCCCTCCCTTGAGCCAGCACTGACAGTCACTCCTTTGATCTTGTTATAGGCCCATCATGAAGCTAAGCTAGCAGAAAAGTTACAGCACATCATTAGCAGGCTGGAAGAATTAGTTCTTTCACCCTGCAAAGAGCAACCTCAGTCACACAATTCAACCATGTAACCCTGACTCGTTGAGATAACATCAGCCAACTCAACTCCAGAATCACACTGCCTAGGCTATTTCCATTACAGTGTAAAACAAGCAACTTGAAACCCTGCTTAAAGTAATCTATGCTGATATGTGTCAGTCTACTACTTACACATAGCCCTAACCAGCCAATTACTATAGCTCAGCTAACAGGTGACAATCGACCACTTTGCATCCTGTAACTGTGCCCTGAAAGGCTGTGCTTATCCGAGTGTTACCGCAGCAACATCCTTACCACTGCTTACTGATTTCATAGCCTTTCTAGCACCATAGCCTTGGAGACTTCAAAAAGTTTTGACACAGAAAGCTTCTACCTTTAGGAAATTAACAAAAGCAGTTCCTACTTGCACGATACCATAGCACAGCATCCATACAATGAGCAAGAGATTCAAATGGAACAGAGCAACTGGCAGAATGTGAGCAATGCAAGACAAAGAAGACAAAAATACAGAACCTGGTAAAAAGCAACCAAAATACATTTTATGAAGAGAAAGGTAAAGCCAACTACAACAGAAAAAACGCAATGTGGAACTTCTGTTCAGAATAGAATAGCTGTCACAGCTTAAAGGCTTCCAATGCCATGACAAAAATAAAAGAAGTGTCTTTGAAGAAAATTTTATTAGCTTGACATTTCAAAACAATACAGTATTTTTAAGTCAGAACTAAAGACAAAAGAAAGCATTCACTGAACGTAGACTGGAGTCAAATAATAAGATTTCTAAACCATGTATATATTGAATAATTGTAAGGAGCAGAAACTCTTGCATTTAAACTGGAGCAAATCAGTCTTCTGAAGATTCCACATTAGCCTGCTGAGAGCTCCAGGTTTCCTTGAAGCAATTCCACAAGAGCAAGCCTCAATAGTGACTCACTTGAGAAAGAACACCCTGCATCACATGAAACCACAGCACAGAAATACTGGTAATCAAGATCATCTAAGCCACTATTGCAGCTCTGGCAGGAACTTGACTTCAAACAAGTTTGTGTATAAGACAGGTGCAGAAGTGTATCCGCACAAAGTCTCTCCCTTCTAGACTTAGCAGTTTGTTACCAGTTTATGTCCTGAATTAGGAGTGCTACTTCAGGATTTACTGCTGATGTTGCTTTTGTTATTATTAAATAGCTTGGTGAAAAGAAGGGTCAGTGAAAACCCTTTCACTCTCTACAACTCCCTGAAAGGTTATAGTAATGTATGAGTTGGTCTCTTCTCCCAAGAAACAAGTGAATAGGGGAAGAGCAAACGCACTCAAATTGTGGCAGGGAAGGGTTTGGTAGTCAAGCCTTGGAACAAGCTGCCCAGGGCACTCGGGAGATCCCCATCTCTGGAGGGATTGAAAAGCTGTGTAGGTGTGATGCTGAGGGCCATAGTTTAGTGGTGACTTGGCAAGGCTGGGTTAGTGGTTGGACTCAATGTTATTAAGGGATTTTTCCAACCAAAACGATTCTACGACCAATCAACCTATGGTGTATTAAATCTGAGAGGGTGTGGATAAGGCAAACATCTGCGTTGTAAAAGAAAATCTACAGTCAAATAAATGTAAATTCTACAGTTCAGCAGCATTTAGCTGGATCACCATAATAACAACTACCTAGTGCCATGCAGAGATCCATCCAAGTAAGTATTTTGTCACTGCATCATTGCTTACCTGCTCTTTGCAAAGTGGTTGAGAAGTTCCCACAAAGTCTGTTGACAGAGAAAAGTGTCTTGCAAACGGGAGCCATCGTCCAACTGTAAGGCAATCCGAACCTGTAAGGCAGGAAAAAGACACTGAGTTATTCTCAAAACTGAATGAAAACATTTTCCTTTACATTTCTTTTAATATTTCAATGATGTCTAGAACCTGATATATAAAAAATACTTCTTCTAAACACTTTTTGAAAATGGACTATATTAAACCTGTTGACTTAAGCATCAACTTGTAGAACAACTTCTCTAGGGCAGAAGAAAGAGAGCAGCTGCACATCTACAGAGAGAAACAACAAACATGGTGCAAACCTATCTGCTGAGTCATGAAGACCTAACCAACTATTATCAGTCTAAAGACTACATGTATAACCTGCAACTCACTCATGCTTCCTCAACATTGAATTCTGACATACAAATTAAGAGTGAGTTAATTGGAAATCTCAGCAACAATTCTGGAGGTTCAGTTATTGAGTTCTTAAACACCTGCAGAGAATGGACAGCTCACTGCCTATACTAACAAGCCATTTCCAACCTGCAGTGTTGTAACCAAGGGCTCGTGCAGATCCTATTAAGATAATTTCTCCTCCTCTAAAAGCAAAGAAGCAAACAAAAACCAAAACACAAATCCAAAGGCATTTCTAAATTGAACACACACTGAGGACACTCCTGAAGAATGTCCAACTCCTAATGGTCCCAAGAGAAAAGCCTAGCAGCTGACCAAGAGATGGAGAATGGTGGAGCACTCCAGGTGTTACTTCATGTTGTAAACATTATTCAGCTTTCTTTTTCAAAATGCCTAGGTTTTCCCAATTAGCTTACTAAAACTAAACAAAAGGTCCCATTGGATAGCACCCAGTCCAGCCAAGTGTGGTCTCATGAAGATCACAGAAACTGGCCTTATTCAGAAGTTGAAGAGAAGCATAAGACATCAACAGAAGCTTTCTCTCATTTTGTGTTTTCACGTGCTCCTACCAACAACCTCAGTGCATTCTCTCTCTCTGTGAGAGCCTGAGGAGGGTCTGTGTGTGGGGAGTGTGGGTATGTGAGCATGAGGAGGGAGAGAGAAAGAGAGATGGGAAAAAAAAAACAACAGGCAACACAGACTCCTGCAATTGACTGTGATTTCCTTGGGACAATATGTTTGTCATCTGCCTCGGCTCCTACCAGTCCTTGCAGACTGCAAATTGGAGACAAGAACTTTTCTACACAAAGGAAACAGTGGCATCATCAACAACTAGCCAACAGAACTATGTCATTTCATCCCACTACTATGACAACCTCCTGGTTTCTCCTATGCTGGAGACAAGCCTCAGATTATTCTCAACTACAAGAGAGTGATGACAGCTGACATCACCATTCCCTAAGAATCCAGCCCAGAAATTCAGACTACCAGTTGCATCAGTTTTTGGGCAACAGTTCAAAGCAAAGTATGTCACGAAAGTCCCATTCAGTCAATTAGAAAAGTCTTTTTGAAAATCCCAGGCTTTATATAAAATAGAGACTAATGCCAATTATCTTTTTAAGTTTACAAACATATAAACAAAAGGGTAACAACTTTAAGACCACAGCTGCATCCATGGCACCCCCAAGATCATCTGCAATGAGAAGGGGAATTGGGTTAATTTTTCACTAATGAATTGTCTTACAGGAATTGATGTCTTTGGCAGGCAAAGTCAAATCCAAACCCATTCTGTTTTTAAAACACCAGATTTGCTGAAACAACCTGTGATTTATTGAAACCTCCACAGGAAACTGCTGCCAACATGCCACAGGAAAGCACACCTGCTTTCACACATATCATCTCAATAAAAGAGACAGTAACAAAAGGCACAGAACCAAATTCATCCCAAACTTACTGCAGCTGGTCAGCATGACTGAGCCCACCTCTCGACTGCCACTATACTGGGGCATAATACTGATGCCAGCTCTAGTCACAGTTATCTGGCTATTTTAAATTTCCTACAGTATCTCACACCAGTTCCCTGTGGCAGAGGATTCTTTTGGTCAATTGTTCTGTACAAAGTATGTGTTCATACTGTCTGTAAAATTCTTCCAAATGAACTTTCTGCTCTTAGTTTATGGGACAGCAGCTCTGTTTAAACTGCACTCTCCACAAGCATATTTGCTCCACCTTCTCGACTCCACAAAATAACAAGAGAAACCTCACTTTTGTAGATTCTTCTGTTGAAATACAACTAAAGAGGAACAACTTAAACTTTCATTAGCTCTTCTCTTTTGCAACCTAGAGATTCCATGTTATAACCACTCCCTACAGTGCATGGTCCTCCTAATCCTTTCTGCTGTGCTGCCTATTGCCTTCATAGAGGAAAAAAAGTAAAATCACTCTTTTCCTTCAGTACAATACCTCCCAGCATTTACAGAGCTAGTGGCTGAAATTGATCTTAAAGGTTTTTTTTCCAATCAAATCAGTTGTATGATTCTATGTCACTGTAACACTCTCTTCTGGAAGACAAACTCGGTGCCATCACAATTTTAACTGAAAAAAATTACGCAGATGCTAGCAGCTTGTGGGTTGTTTTTTTTAAGTAAAGGCATCATTCAGAGCACAAATATTCTTCTATCATAGAGTCAGAAAGAAAACATTAAGGCCAAAACAAAGTATATAGAGGTTTTACAGAGAAAAACACAGACATCAGTGACCCCCAAAACTACACTGCACACCCACAGCAAACTAGAGCTAACACTACCAAGTTCACTTTTCAATGTAAGTGACATCTAAAGCAACTGCCTATGACAGAACACCACTAGCACAATTTGGCAGAGACATTAAGAGATCAGCACCAACAGTCCTAAAACTTCCACAAAGCTTGAGAAACTCCATGTGAGGAAGTCAGCGAAGAGAAAGATGACTGCCAGTGATAGACAAATTTTCATTCCCAGGCTACTTAAACCAGACCATACATCATTTTTACCACATAAAATGTTCACGCTCATTAACATCTACCCATAGTTTTACAAACCATGCCTCCCACTGCTATAATGACATGCATGAAAGACTTCTAAATCTCCTGAACACGACAGTAATTCCAACAGAACACAGCATCTGTGAGCCCTTTCAAAATTATACTAAACAGGGACATTTGGTGGTTGTTAGAGCACACGTCACAAAAACCATTCTAAAGCTGTGTGAGCATCAATGCTGGGAAAGAAGCTAATGAGAACCCTCTAAAAATGTGAGATGTAGTGCAGAGGCAGACAACAACAGCTGAAATCACACTTAGGAAAGGGAACTGAGTTAGGCACTCAACTGCTGAGTGACATCATCAGTGATGTTTAAGTTTTGATACACTCCTGGCTTCTAGTTTTTCAACATCCCAGCAGCTCTCCCTATCCTCCTGCACACAGATGGAACTCCACCATCACACAGACTGCAAGCGGCTTCACTAAATTACCCTTTTCCACCACACCTCAACTAGTCTTTGGGTGGTCTTCCACTCAGGCACTGACCAGGCCTAACCATACTCCCCTGCTTCTTGTTCAGTAGATCTGATGAGACAATATCCAGCACAGCCAATAACTGCACACATGGGGGTCATGCTGTGGAATGAACATACCGTGTTTCCAATTTCCACTTTATTAGTGACTGGCACCATCTCCAGCTTGGCATTGTTGGGCAGTCTGGCAAATCTCCACTGTAGAGAGAGATCCAACACACTCCTCTGAAACCTAAGGAAGACACCAGGAACCATCCAATGTTACCTTGAGATCACTTCAGGAACTGGCAACAAAACAAAGTCCCGACATTGAGCAAGAGAATTCCCTACAGGCTGACTAGAACTCATAGCACATGATTCACAAATGGACAAGTGGTAATCCAGAAGAGAATCACCAGCAATTATTCTGCATACCAGAAAAAGATGCAGTTTGTGGAGGTCACAGACACAATACTCAAATGTATGTCCCTTCTCAAGCTTGAAAAAAACAGTAACTGAATACATACTGAGGCTTAATGTTCATTGATAAATAAAAAGGTACTTTTTTTTCCTTTTTACTAACATTCAGGCAAATATCCTTTGGTTATGCTACAGCAGGAGCACACAGTCAAATTTCCACAGAAGAGGAAAAGTCTGACCAGCCTGTGAGCTAGCAGAAGTATATGTGCAGGAAGGGACACCTGGGTGGAAACTACACAGGATTCTGATCGACCCGAAGAGCAAAGAGAACTCGGCACAGGAAAAACGGAAGACTAGTTTGAACAAATTCACTTTAGGGAGAATCTCGACGCACAGTGTGTGGCTCCTCTCCCCAGGGAATCAGTCTCTCACCCGTTTCCACGCAAGACTCACACAGCTGTCATGACGACCGAACGAAGCCTGACGCCGGTGACAGCTCGAGGACCCCCGGATCCCTCTCTGACACCCGCCGGCCCCACCCAGCCCCGGGCCGGGGCCCGTCCACCTCGCTGCGGAGCGAGCCTTGCAGGGTGCCAAAGCCTGGGACAGGCCGCGGGCACCAGGCGTGCGCCTCGACGGCAAAGCGGCCGGCAGCTCGTCAGCGACAGGCCCCGCGGGCCCGGGACAACGGCCGCGGGAGGACCAGGCGGGGCCTCTTCGACCGGCAGCACAGCGCGGCCTCTATCCGGGCCCGGGCCGCGCTGCACCTCCACCAACCCAGCAAGACGAAGGCGGCCCCGCGGTGAGACTCACTTCAGGCCGTACTCGCCAGGGCTGCCACCCTGCTTCCTGCAGACCTCCTCGAGGATCTGCGGAGAGAATAGAGGCGTTACAGGCCGAGCCGCGGCCCCGCCGCCGCGCTGCCGGCCGCCCCCACCCCCAGACCCACCTGGAGCAGCACCGTGCCGGGCCCCACCCGCACCGTGACCCGCCGCCCGGTGGGGGCGAGCACAGACACCACAGCACCCCCCCCACCCGCCGCCGCCGCCATCTTCCCGCCCGCCGCCGTGCCGACCCCGCGCGGCTGGGGCGGAGCTGGGTCCTGGGCCGGCCCTACCGGCGGGCACCGCCCCGCCCAGAGAGGGACGGCAGCCGGGCAGCTCCGAGCTGTGCTGCCGGCGCGGAACGGGCGGGCGGTTGTCCGGTACAGCAGCGTTTGCGTTTCCCCTGGTGTGGACGGGGCAGGTGGTGCCACCGACGCTTGCTAGCGGAGCTGGGGAGGGGGCGTGGAGGACGCCGAGCGGACAGAGGAGCCCGCAGCGTGGCACGAGTTGAGGGAGCGGGGCGGGTGGAGGCAATTCGCTACTCTACCGGCCCAGACCGGGCCCAGGGCCTTACGCATTTGCTGACAAGGCGTGGTGCTGGTCGTTGGGTGTCCAGTTTAGGATCAGTTACCTGAGGGCTGAGGAAATAAACCTCGAAACACAGCGGTTCTGCCAGCCCGCAGAGCCCCGCGGCCGGCCGCGCCGCACGCCGAGTCCGAGGGGACTGATGAGGGCCAGCTCGCATGCTAGATTTATGGAAAGAAATCTCTCGCGGATTTAAGTTCTTGCCTCTTTACCAAGCAGTGATGACAGCGGCAAATAATTCCACAAACATCTACGTGTACAAGAAAGGAACTACTTGGGAAAATATAAAAGGTGTTGCAACAGCCAGTTTCCGAGAGTAGCACCTTGCCGAACGCCCATTGTCAGAAGAGTGCTTAGACTCTGTCACAATCGGGACACTGCTTGTGGGACAAACTACAGCATCCCGCTACCTTCAAAAGCCATTTCTGGCCAGAAAAGAAAAAATGCTGATCGGACATCTCATGATTACAAGGTCTAGTAATGTCAGGACGAGGGGGAATGGGTTTAAGCTGGAAGAGGGGAGATTTAGACTGGATATTAGGAGGAAGTTCTTTACAGTGAGGGTGGTAAGACACTGGAACGGGTTGCCCAGGGAGGTTGTGGATGCTTCCTCCCTGGAGGCATTTAAAGCCAGGCTGGATGAGGCCTTGAGCAGCCTGCTCTAGTGGGAGGTGTCCCTGCCTATGGCGGGGGGTTGGAGCTGGATGATCCTTGAGGTCCCTTCCAACCTAAACCATTCTATGATTCTGTGATTTGTGTTGTGAACTCAGCCACTCAGATGAGATGGCTGCAGCTAAGGCTCCAAAGATTATCTTGTTTTACAAAAGAAAACTTCTCAGAAGCTTTGTTTCATTTATGAGCTTCCCCTTCACCCTCAGCACTGCCTTTTCTGGATTGAAGGCGCCCTCAAAGACTCAACTGCAGTCTGTTTTGTTTGCTGTCATCAAAAAAAATTTAGTTTGGGTAACCACTGGAATTTATTTAGCCTAAGTTGTTACCACATGCCAAATACTTTCTCTACTTCTATATTTATCATATATGTTAAGCTTAAGTCCCCACTGCCACCCTCAATGCCCACAAAAATGTCTGCTTTGCTTGGCTTATAAAGGGAAGCCTTCCTTTTAAGGAAGACACTTTTGTAAAAGATAACACTTGCTCATTTTTACCATATCAGCAGTGTGAGAGAAGAAAAGGAGAGGATGGGAATAGAAATTATGGTGAGTTACCCCCTTGCTTATGCACGTGGATTCCTGAGTCCACCCAGCACCATAAATGTTCATGAAAATGTAGGAAGAGTAATAAAGGAGATCTCAGCATAAAAAGAATACTTTAAAATGTCTTTTAATTTGTCCCATTCTGTTAGGAAATACCATTGTCATATCGCTTGTACAGCTACAGCATTTAGGATTCAGCATCCAGGATCCAGCATCCCAGTCCATATCTGCAATGTCTAAACACATTAAACCAGTTTATGTATTTTACTTCCAGAATCAGGATGAACAAGGTGTATACATTCAGCCTGTTGTCACAGAACAGCTGATCAGTAAATGTCAGTCCACATCAGATGCATGGCTGAGTCATATGTTGATACCCTCTAAGTTGCCTATGTGCAGCATAGCTGTATCTGGAGGTATTATCCCCATTTTCCTCGTATTTGTCCATTCTCAGGTTATATTATGGCAAACTTTGTTCATACTCTGAAATTCAGCACTACTTAAGGAGGTTGTAAATCACCATCCTCTCAAGGTTGTTCTAGGAGAGAGACCCACATTTAGAAGAGCTAGACTGGCTTGGCCCAAGGTTATCAACACATTACGCCTGATGGGAACAGCAGCAGAGCAAATCATGTTTTCCCCAGTATCAACCTACAGTTTTCATCAATCTTCATCTCCTGGACTTCCCAAGTCAGAGGTTCTATCTTTACATCTAATCGTACCAAATTGCCCAGCCATGTTTTAAACTCACCTGAGCTTTTGGCATCCACAGGATCAAAGGGCAATAGAACAGCTATATTTAATTTTATGTGGTTTAGAACTTCTTCCTTGGCGTTCCCCAGCTCTTATTAAGAAACAATCACTGATCATTCTCTGTTATCATCTCTAACATTCACAAGTCTAGAGATATATTTCTTACATTTCCCTACCCTTTTTTCGTTGTCTTTTGCTGTAAAATACATGAAGAGGCATGAGGACTTAAGGGCAAGATTGTCCTGAAAGTCTTCACACCTGCCTATAAAGGGTGCAAAAAATTATCTGTGGAGTGCAAGTTCTTCTTAGTCTTTAAAACAGGGTAGAGATCCAGAGCTCTGCAACTATCTGCCACAGTATGAAGCTATCCTGTCTTTCCACTAATTAAATACCTTTAGAGAAGGCATGAAGAAGAAGAAACAATTTAAATGGCTATGTCAACAGCAGTGATTTTTCAGCTGCTGAGATGGAGCAGCCGTTCAATTTTTGAAGATACATTTTGGGTTTCTTGGAGTGCAAAATATTGATCTTGTTTCTGGATGGGGGTGGGCAGCTCCTATTTGATGTCTGAAGCAGGGCAGCTGTTCCCTATTTTGCATTTGGAAGTGACACATCCCTTAAAGAAATGTTGCTCCTGTTAAAAAGACACCAATGTAATTTGAGCTGAACATTTCCAAGTTGCAGGATTAGAGAGATGAATCCAATTTTTAATGGCATGTCATAATCACAAAGTTGCAGAGAGGTTAAGGGTCACATTTCATACCCAGAGCCACTTTTAATCTCAAATATTTATCTGAAACTAGAAGCATCAGGAGAAAAAGCAGGAGGTAACTACAGCCTGGAGTTCATTAAAATGCTACAAAGAAAGAGAAACTCATTAGCTGAAAATACCCATAACAATTTGGCATTTGTGCCACTGTCAGTCCCATGAGGGTGCCTGTGAATCTGCCAGGTGAGTCTCATCAGAACAACATCCATCATGCTGAAAACTTCTCAGAAACTGCATTCCATTAATGATGACAAACTGTAGAAAGAACTTTCCCTAAAATCCCCTTTCAGGCAGGCAGTGCTTTGCATTAGATATATTGCCCTGGTATTATGCATGTTTGCATTGTCACACACCCACATGGAGTAGTACACAAAGTTGTTTCTCCATGAAGCACGGAAAAAAAAAACATTTTTCCCCCCTTTCTTTGAAATGGTTTAGAATTTTAATGTGAATGTCCAGAAATGTGTGGTAAAGAGTTCTAACACATGATACAGAACAAGAGTTACTCATCACAGTAACTGTTTCTGAGAAGCTACCCATTCTAGTGGGAGGTGTCCCTGCCTATGGCAGGGAGCTGGAATTGGATGATCCTTGAGGTCCCTTCCAACCTAAATCAGTCTATGATTCTATGATTCTAAGTGTTCCTCCTGGCTGTAACAACAGGGCATGCT
Source organism: Tricholaema leucomelas (assembly GCA_013400475.1). Taxonomy (NCBI): domain Eukaryota; kingdom Metazoa; phylum Chordata; class Aves; order Piciformes; family Lybiidae; genus Tricholaema lacrymosa; species Tricholaema leucomelas. Next base: position 189,535 of record WAAF01016384.1, read on the forward strand.
ACTAGTAGTGCAGAGACCTGAGGACATTTAAGACGGGGGCTAGTGGCAGAGCATCACCCAGCATGTTATGTTTGTCAGAAGGGTAGAAATGAGCTCTGTTGCCCTATCAGAGTTCTTTACCCCCAACCACAAGTGATGTTGGAAGCGATGGTGGTAGCATGACTACATGAAAGCAGGATTTTATCTCTTGGTGAGTGGTCTTCTATAGGTGGTCTTCTTACACACACACACACTTTTTATTGACACTAAACTCAAGAAGCAAGCTAGGGAACTTCACTAGAGCCAAGGCTGTAGAGCTGCTTAAATCATGTGTAAGAGCTGTCTACATAGGGCAAACATGCCTGCAGAGTAAGTCCTTGTAGAGGACTTTAGGTGTAACCTCTAGGTTTCTGATAGGGAAACATCAAAAGAAGTCCTGAAGCTGCCTTGATTCTGGCAGAGTACAAGGGAATCCCAGAATTACCCCATTTGGTGTTGCACAGCATAGTTCACTATATTCAACACAGGAAAACTACATTAGGACATACTGGAATATATTTTGCAGGATACTTCCTTTTGAAAGGCAGTAATTTAAAAAAGCATCTCCTTTAATATTATTCAAAGTCATTACAAATTAATTGCTGGCCTCCTACATGTCTTACTCCTGCCAATAAATATGCCCAGTCTTCAGTGCCTGGAGCAGGAATCCAGTTCTTTCACAGCTTCTCTGAGCTTCCTTCTGCACTGAGCCCAAGCTATTCACTGTAGGGTTGTTCCTCTCAAAAGATTAAACTTAGTGAACCTTTCATACTGGAGGACAGTATTAAAATAATCTCTGAAATTTGTGTGCACTTTGATGCTCTCAAATATTTCAAAGTGTTAAAGTGTACCAGAATTAAATGCCTAAAAGAAAGCAGCCTGTCATAACCTCATGCAGCCTTACACTCTTCTAACAGTCTTTCTGACAGAGAGAATAGGAACATTTTACTGGGCTTTAGAAGGATGTGAGACTCTTGCAAGAAACCCTTCTGAGTTACTTGATCTAGGAGAAGTAAGAAAGCTGAAGGAGGATCAGAAAATCCAAGACAGGCAAGTTTTAAATGCCTTCCTTTACCTTGCAGAAAAAGGGCCCAAAGATCTGCAAGCCACTTTGCCTTAGGGTTCTTCACTGGTATATGACATTTAGTCTCCCCTTAATGCATCAGCTGGTATATGTTAGAGTCCAGGAACTGCTGACCTGCCTGAAGAGGAGCATGGAAAACATGAAAAAACACAAGCCTATCAGTGAGGTGAATGACAGCTTTTTCTCTGAAGTAGCATGGAGTTTAGCAATCTTATCTTTCCTGCTTTCTTGCTGCTGCTAGTGGAACGTGAGGTCTTAAGAGTTGTTTACACCAACTGTTCCAGTGATCCTGGAGTACTGCTGGGGACTTACTGGTTCATCTCTTCAGACTTTGCACAACCTACCCAATTTTCATCTGCTCAGGTCTGCTCAGGAAGGTGGATGAGCTCTCTAACTTGCTGTAACTAGTCCTAGTGATCAATTACTCAGACCTGTCCTGGCCAGTGAGAAAGAGATGTTAAGGGCAGTGTAGAAAAGTTACAAAGATGTAGAATTGTACTGGGACAAAAAAAATGTACCAGGGGTGAATGTAGTGTGTGTGTGAAGGAGTATATTCACTTTCTTGGCTTTTCCTGGCTTGAAGATACTGTGGGTATTATCAGCACTTACATAAAGGAAAATATTTGGAGCTAAAAGTCTGACCAAGGACAGAGGCAAAACCAAGACTATGTAAGAGTGGCTGAAAGATTAAACAAACAAACAAAAAGACCCCAACAACATGGCATGCAAATTCCAAAACCATGTGCAACACAGGTAGGAAATGCAGAGCTGAGAAGACATTCATGAAGCCCAAACATGCTAAAATATAGCTGCAGCAGCTGGACAGCCTTTGGAGAGCCTTTCGCTCATCAAAACCCCCTCAGATTACACTGTTCTCACCTTTCCTGATCCCAGGTAGATTACCGTTCCCGGTACAGTTTCCCTGCTCCTCTCTGGAGGGTTGTCGAGGGGTGTGAGCTCTCTGTTTTGGAATCTAAATGAAGATGGGATTATTCAAAGAGCAGCATTTTGTCTGTATTTCCTCGGGGTTTAATACTGAGGTCTGCGACAAGGGCAGCTTTCCTGCGACATTCTTCACTCTCACAGAGTACAGGCACTCAGCTAACTGGGACCTAACCTTTCTTCTCCGTGCTTCCTGGGAGTCACTGGACGTGTCCTCGCCCCGGGGAACAACTTGGGAGAGCTGCTGGGCAAACCTACTGAGCTACCGGGAGCGAACCTCCTGAGCCGCCAAGCGCAACCGTGCAGTCTCTCCGCGGTGCGGAGGCTCCATCTGCCCCGTCCGCCACAGAGAACCGCTCCCGCCGACCCGGGACTGCGGCGGGGAAAGGGACCGCTGTACAAGCACGGATCTGGGGTCCAGCTGTCGCAGCGACTGTCTGAATGCAGCTAGGGCCACCGCGTCCTTTCTTGTTCCACGGCGGCAACATCCCCGAGCCGGGAAGAGATCCGCTGCCCTCCCCAGGCACCCGCAGGCGCCCAGGCGGATCGGACACCGATGTCTTAGCGACAAATGACTGCTTTCCGGCCCCCCGCCGCTCCTTGAGAGCCAGAGCCAGACTGGAGAACAGCACCGCGGGATAATCTCCACAGGCACCATGGGACCGGCGCGGGGGGCTTGGCGACGAGGGGGGCCGAGGGCTGCCCAGGGAAAAGGAGGCGGCAATCCCGCGGGGTGGGGCGAACTGCACCGCCCACATGGAGCCGGGGCGGAGCCGCCGTCGGGGCCGGGGGGG